>VYXB01005974.1:0-102226 GCA_013397135.1 Pachyramphus minor | reverse complement strand
AGTCGGAGGGAGGGCTAGGATTGGTCTGCACAGTGTGGTTTGATTCACTACCGCAAAGATTGCGTGTAACCCTTTGAGTGGAGCCCTGGCAGAGTTGTTTCCCTTCCCAGAAACAGTCCCCATAGCAGGGGCTACGTGACAGGTAGGGTACAGCCACCCGCTGACACTGCCGGCACCCCGAGCGCCCAGCCGCAGGCTGCACAGGGTCGGCGGAGGCAGAGAACTAACTCTCAAGAGGCAATCCCTATTTAAAATGCCATCTTGTTCTTCCGACTGCTGCCTTTTACGTGCTGTTGAGGTAAGATTTTCCATATCGAATTACCCTCCAGGTTTTTGTTAGACTCTCCTTCTCATGCTAGGATGTGGAGCATTTTAAACACAAGAGTTCATTTAAATCTGGGAAGTGCACGTTTTCCCAGAGAAATAATTTTGCGGCAAGTGTCTCTTGCTTGAGCAGAACAATGCAAAGAGGAAAGCATCTGTATAATTCGGGAGGTGGGGAGAAGGTTCCTGACTTTTTCTTTCATCCCCATTAATATTTAGGATGTGCTGCGTATGCACATTTGTTTTCAAACTACTTTCAGGCTACAATCAAAAGAGAAGTCAGGTTAGAGAGAGAAATCTGTGGACTGTGCTAGGTCATTGATCCGCCGGCAAACTGCAAGTGGGACTTCCCCACATGAAACAATCAAAAGTTAGTGGGGAACAAAAGACCCATATTTAATCTTTGGGGTCTTGGCCTGCTCCTATGTGAATGTTCAGAGGCCTCTGATGCGATCGCAGTGAAAATTGTGTGTGTTTGACTGGATGTGATTTCTCTCTCCCACTGTTGCCAAAGTACTCTCCTGACATTGTTTCACATTTGCTTACCTTACAAAGCTTTATACAGAACCTGCTCTCTCACTTTTTCTGTGTACGTGCTCATATTAACCCTGCTGAATCTTTGTTTAGTGCAGGGAGGTGTTGGGGAGGGGGGAGGGGAAATAGGTCTAGGGGACATCGAGAGAAAGTGTTATAAAGTGAATCATCCATTTCGTTTGTCCTGGCTGCCAAGGTGCTTGGAACCCTCATGCCAAGAGGATGATGCTTTTCTACAGTAGCTGTGTGGTTTGCCTATGTTCAGAGCTGTTGATCTGTAAGTGTACCCTTTATGTTGCAGGATGTAAAAGTCTTTAGTGAAGATGGAACAAGCAAAGTGGTCGAGATTCTAGCAGACATGACAGCCAGGGACCTCTGTCAGCTGCTCGTTTACAAAAGTCATTGTGTGGATGATAACAGCTGGACTCTAGTGGAGCATCACCCTCACCTAGGATTAGGTAGGGAATGGTCAAAGGGGTGGCATGGTTACCTGGGAACATAAAATATGTGTAATTCATATAAATGTGCTTCCAGACGGAACGTTTTCTTTCCACTGCTTTTATTTGTACAATTAGCTGAAGTCACTACGTGCTTTCTGTGTATTACAATTTGATGTGTTAAGCGTTTAAGCCATTTTAAGTCCTTCTCTTATTTCCCATCCTCTGGGGTTTTTTTATGTATATATATAAAAAAAGAAGAATTGTCTTATCTTCACGCTAGCGCACTGTTGCTACCTTGCTGTGTCTGAAGCTATTGCAAATAAACAGCTTAGGCAAATTAAGCTTGATCCTTAGAGTACAGTCCTATGAAACAGCTCGGCTCATCACCAGCTGGGAGACCTGGGTGAACAGACTCAGCTTTGCATACCTACAGTAATGCTTATGAAAGCTAGACGTGCTGAGGTGGGGGAGGGGGTTGGCTAAACTTGACTTCAGGCAGGGAAAAAATGGTGGCACCACCCGCAAATCCATGGGCAATTTCTGGACCAGCAGTGGCATCTGCTCTCCAGGCAGCAGCTCCTCCACCTGATTGAAATTAAGGTGTCATGGTTACAGTTTCAAGAAGGCAGCGAGAGGAGGAACCGTGGGGAATTAAATAACACGGTGAATTGGTTTAATTACAGTACCTGAAAGGATCTCATGTTATTCAGTCTTGCTTTTCCTGTTTTTTTGTGGCACTGATTAGTTGCAGAGTTCTGCTATGCAGCTTGCAACTGCATATCGCTCAGATAACGCTATCTATGATTCTACATAGCATACAATAATGCTTTAGAAAGTGTAGCATTTGGGGTATTAGTCAATATACTTCACGGGAATTTTTTTTCTAGAAAACAGAGGAAGACAAATCATAACCTGCGATCACCAGCACTGGAATTGTGAATGCTATCTGTAGCTAACAGAGGGATTTTTATGTCTAAAAATGTAATTCAGAACCTTTACAAATAAAAAAAGGAAACGATTTGCTGGAAATGTAATGCTGTAAACCAATACTGTTAAATGCTAATAAATGCACTGCTCTGCAGACCAACACTTAAAAAAATCCCATACCCATAGGATATCCTGATTGTTTAATGGTTTTATTATATCTCCTGATGTAGAAGATATGAAAAAATTAAGATTAAACTCATTGGCATATGTCTAAGGTATACTTTCAGTTCTGAGGACATAGGACGAGGTGAAGAATTAAGGTATAAATTACAGAACCTTTATCTCTGTAGCTTAATATGCCACATGCGCTTCTAAAAACCTTTACAAATTTTCAGTTTTATCAATGCTCATTAAACTACCAGGCTCTCCTTTTCTATATTCTCTTTCCCATCATTGCTGATTACCAAGGTATTGTGTAAACAGAAGCCTTCTCCTTTGTAACCAACATCCTTCTCCTGCCAGATTCATTCAATGATGCCACAATTCAGTGTTTGTGACATCACAATAGCTTCCATGGTGACTAATTGTGCTGTCAAACTCTGGTGTGTGACATCTCTGAATGAATCGGGCAGGGGGCTGATTAGGAAATCAAAAGCTTCTGTTTACACACAAATAACTTGGTAATTAACAATGATGGGAAAAGAGCAAGATACTTATCGGGCTGCATTTATATACATAGGGACCTGCCTGCTTTGGACCTCTGTTTCACACTGAAGCACAAAGCGGGCCCCCAGAGAAGCAGGGTGTGCAGGTTGGGGCTTCTGCAGCCAGCAAACTTTGTTCCACAGGGGCTGCTCCAGGGCTGTCCTCTGTATGCCACGCAGTAGATCTGTGTGAAAAGTAATGCAACCTTTGGGGGTATAAGTCAACCAAACAAAGAAAAAAAGCATTTAAAGAATCAAAAAAGATATAATTATACAGATTTCACATACTTGAAAGGACGTGGACAGGGGTGAAAAGAGAATAAACGAGTTCATTTAATGGGAGACAACTTCATCCAGTTTCTTGTGTTTAGGGTCCAAAGTATCCACTGTGACATAGTCAGTAAAAATTAAATACCAAATTAAATGCTTCTACCAATTTTTGGTTGCAGTTTGAATTTTGTATTACTTGGCTGTTTATTTCTGCTTCTGTGTAGCTTAAATGCTCCCCTGTATTTCAGACACTGTCAGATCAAGGTCTGCATCCTAGGTGAAGTTATCAGGTGTCAGACATTCCATATTTTTTTCTCTAGATATAAGATTGCTAGTATAAGTGTGAAACAATGGTGTGCGAAAAGAAATATGATTTAAGAGTAGTGAGAATTCTGTGTTTCCAGAAGACATTATTTCTTACACAATACATCCTTGATCACTTAATCTTGTAGGTGCTAATCTTGAAGACCACCAGAAGAGAGGAGTTCCTTCAGTTAGTTCACTTTTTTTTTTTTTTTTTTGCCTTGATCTTGCCTAGTACTACTTCCCAAAAGAGTTCAGTTTGCAGAACCAGTTCATCTTTTTACTATTGGGTAGACTGAGGACAAGATCAAATTTCTGAAGCCAACTGCATATTTATCATTGCAGTGGTCTTCTAGGTCCCACTTTGTAAGGAACCTTCACTCGACTGTTTACTGTGCACGCGTAGTCAAGTATATTCTAAATACCATGCGTGCTTGCAAATGGCTGCAGACAACTATTGGACTGCACAAAGAATTTGTGTTCTCACTGGAGGCAAAGGTGTGACAATTTGACCTCAGAAAGTCTTAGATTTGACATTTGAAAGTGGTCCCTGCTGCACTGTACCACTAGTATCTAAAGTGATTGGTGGCCAAGATTTAAGCGGTCTGTGAAACTTGAATTGGTCCCATTATTTCATTTGCTACTAGAAGTACACCTAGCCTGTTCATAAAATGTGGTATTCTCATTATGTGCTGCTTTGTGCTTAAGTATCATCAATTTAGGATGGGGATGGAGATCTCTATATTGGACATTAACAGAAATAATATTGATGAAGACATGTCATAATAGTATGTGTCTTGACACTGAAAGAATCCCTACCTACAAACCTAATTTTTCCAGCTCCAGAATCAACTATACATCTTATTAAATATAGTTGAACCAGGAAAGAAAAGTAGTAGGGCTCTGAAATATATGAGGGTTAGAAGAAAGCGTCGCTGCAGTTTTGTACGTAGATTTTTTTGTTTACAGGCCGTAATATGAATGAATTAAAAGTGGAACAGTTAGACATGGCCCACACAGGGAGGGCTATTTCATATGGGGTCCACTTGTCATTTGTAGTGATTCTCTATATAGGAATTTTGGGCCATGCCCGTGAGTTGTTCATGATGGAATCCAGCTCCTTCTCTCATCTTGTATCTCTGCTACAGTTTTGTAGAAGTTTTGATAATAATACAGAGCAATTTGGGGGTGGGGGGTGGCGGGCAGGGGACTGGGGAAGCCTGTTCTTCTAGGAAGTGTGTAGAGGAGACTGAATGGAGCCTATCAGATAAACTGAAAGGACACATTTCTGGTCACTTCAGCAGCAATGCCACTTGAAGACAGACTGACCTATTGAACTTAGCAGGCTGACATCTGTGTGTCTAGTTTTGTAGCAGGAAGCAGGGCTGAGGCTGAGTTGCTAGTGTGTCAAGTGGTGGTTCATCCCATTTGTACTAACCAACTGCAGATTACCCAGGACTTTCCAGGTGTACAACTCCTATGAAGTAGTAGCAAACTGACCAGGACTAGCTTCCTTTTTACATGTACCTGCTATGAAATGCTGTACCTTTTCTCCAAGATGGCTTTTACCATCAAAACAAAAATATAAACATGAAATCAGCGGGAGTATTACCACAGAATCTGAAAAGGTTCCTGATTTAGTAACAGAATACATGTCAGTTGTCTAAAGTGTCTACAAAACAGGCACCGAGTATATTTGCAGAAACTAACATTGAAATACAAAACCAATTGACAAATGGTCATCTATACTGCATTTCCTCAGAATAGAATGAGCAATTTGTCCCTGCCCTTAGATGAGCCATTTTCAATGCATTAGGAAAGCGAAGAGCACAACTTTGCGTGGTGACAGAAGCAGACAGTAACAGGACATGCGGCCTTTTGGGGTTCATACCGTGATAAAATTTTCATACCAATGTAATAAAATGTTTTTTGGAGGAAACATAATGTAAAAATCAGACCCTCCATCCTCATTGGTCCACGGTCCTCATCACAATGTGAAGTAGATTTGATTTATTAAGTTGCTTAAAACCATGATAGTAGCAACAGATCAGCAATATCTGAAACTTCACCCATGAAGTCCCTAGATAATGCGTAGGTTTAGGTGATGAATGTTGAGGTGGTGCAAAACGTTCTTCCTCAACAGCCACCAGTAGAAGCATTGTCACACACATTAGTCAAAGGATACCCCTTAAAAGTGGTGTTATGGCTGCTGCACTGGAGCAGCCATATGGAAATTTTTCTATGATAACCCCTGGAAAACACAATCTGTAGCAAGGCTGGACATTGCAAATGCACAGTAAATGCTGAAGTCATCAATGAGCTGGTGATGAGTGACAACCTAAATGCAGGTGAAAGAGACAATGGGATCATTGACATAGGTTCAATTTTCAATCAAAGAACATACATTAATCTGCTAAGTTCAATAATTCAAGGAATTTTCAAGAGCTTACGCTTTCTGAGATGCCGATGGCTGCTTGCTTCCTATCCTGAAAGCACCCCAAGAGCTTGGGCGGCACCCTGACATTTCTAACTGTAGGAATGCAACATGAAGTGGGGAAGGGACTCTCCAAACTTCTTTGGTCAGCAAGTCACAGGCATTTTGCTTAAAGCTTTGCAAAAGTTATGTTTTGTTTGAGCTCATTTTTTTATTTCATATTATATAAGGGATGAAAGCACTGACTAGTTAAAACTTTTGAAAAATACCTAAATATTTTCACGGAAACTTCTGAAGACTTGCCAAGATAATGAGTTCATTAAGTAGTGCACACTTACCCAGTTGCCTTCTTTCGAGTTCCTGCTTTCACTGAATTGGATTTGTTAAGCTATCTGTTCATGCTTTGATGTGCCATTCTTTGACCAGAGAAGTGGTGGTTATGGGGAGTTACCTTGTAACCAAATCTAGAGCAGAAAATTGCCCTGTCATGTGTACAAAACGTTTGTCTCTGTCAGTATTCCTGTAAAGTAGATCCTGTGACCTCTTTCATAATAAACCCCATTGTCTAGCATCTACAATAAAGGCCTGAAGTTCACCTTGAAATGAACTGGTTTTATAGTGTGTGATCAAATAGGACACTGTATTTCTGTGATAGTTCAAGACTTAACAGTGGCCTTTCTGTAACTTTTTTTCCCCTTAAATCTGTCCACCTTGCTAGTTTCACAGTGTACAACCAGCACAAAGAGGTTTCTCTTTATCATTTAAACTTCTGCACACAAAAAAATATATTCCTTTTGAGAAAGTCTGTGCTTATGAAGCCCTGATATAGGAAATCTTTGAAGAACACTGCCATATAACGTTAAACTTTGTAATACTTCACAAAGGTAAAGCATTGTTTCATGGTAATGTGGTTTGAAAGCTAGAATGTGTCTTGCTGATTTCTTAAGAGGTAATGGAATTACACTGGGTTGTTTTACTCCTGTTCTTAGTTGTCTCTCTGCTTCTGCTGGTTGGCTGTGTGTTAACATTGTGTTCTTTTTCCACAGAGAGGTGCTTGGAAGATCATGAGCTCATAGTTCAAGTTGAATCCACAATGGGAAGTGAAAGTAAATTTTTGTTCAGGAAGAATTATGCAAAATATGAATTTTTCAAAAATCCTATGGTAAGTCTCACTACTTAGTTGTTTACACCACAGGGGGATGGATTGCAATAACATTGCTGGGCATTGTTATGTCTTAAACATCTATTATAAAAAAAAAATAGGCAACCAACTAACAGAACTTTCCGAAGAAATTTTAACCAATGTTTAAATTCCTTTTACTCTCCTCCCAGCCTAAAAACCTCAAGTGTTTTCAAGTTACCAAATATACTTGTTTCAAAATGTCTGTTGCTATATTGGAGGGTGACCAAGATAGGGAAGTCTTGGTTGGTTTAAGAAAAACAATCAGAAGTGCAATTTCCTCATCATCTTAAAAGTTACTTGATTTGAAGCAAATTGATCGCAGAGCATGCAGTATCCAAACCTTTTAATTTCTGACAGTAAAGCCAAAACCGCTCTGGGTGATCCCTAAAGCACTTCCTACACACAAGGAATTTCCAGTTTATGTATGTTGAACATTGTTTCACCTATGGCTGTGTTTTACTAGTGTGCTCTGCCTTCCTTACGCATCGTAGTACCTTGCCCTTTCTATGTCCTCCTGTATATCCATGTTTGAAAAGTATTGTATGTCATAGCTATACATATTCCTGGATTTGTAAGATCCTTTGAACATTGTAATTTTAAACTGGTTACTGTGTAACTGCTTATCCGGGGATGACTTTTCTCATTTTGTCTAAACAATTAAGTTGGAACAGACTGTTGACATGAAACGGTGTCAACGGTATCAGCTGGTGTAAACTATCTTGATAGTTGAAAAAAGGTAATCCAGAGGTGGTTAGGTACGAACAGATTTTGAGTCAGTCAGGCATTCATGAGGTGAGAAGAAAAAAGATACACGAGGTTACATGTAAACTCATTGCTGAAGTAACTGCAGATGATAAATTCATTTGTTTTCTCATAGATGCTACTGCACAGTTGCTGCATCCTCACACGTGTGCTTGCACGTACATTTGTCATCTGCTAGTGCTTGTTTCAGAGGCTGGGTCTTGACTTACTGTGTGAAACATTTCTGTGCATGGAGTGTTCATAATTTTTCACTTCTGTTGATCTTACCATCTGACAACCTATGAACATCTGAGTGTTGTACAGAAGTTTTGGTATCATAGGAGCTAGCACATTGGTTTCATGTGGTCTATTTTAATTAATAACAGAGCATGGGAGTAAAACCCAGAATGCTTGGCATTCAGTCCCAGGCTCCAGCAATCACAGAATAAATCATTCTTTTGGTGTAAGAATGCGAAGGCTCCCTATCCGTTACATTAGCTGTTGCCATATGGCACTGTTTCTACTCAAGAGAGGCTTGTAAATGTTAGCTTTCGTAACTCATTGAGCAACTTACCTGGCAGAAGGGTGATTCCTCTTCAGTCCTTCTCTTTATGCCCTAAATACTGAAATTTATATTGCCCTAAGAGTGACAAATATTCTAAACTGGAAATGTTTTTGTTGTGATTCATCTTGTTATAATCAGTCATTCTCTTATTTCATTTCTGCATGTCTCCGTGCTTCAAGTAATGTTTAAAAATTTCAGGAATGACTTCATATCATTGCTGTGTATAGTAAATTCATTGTACCAAATTATATAAGCATTTTAAAACATTGCAAGTGAAAGGGAAACTGGAGGATTAAGTCTGAAGTCAAGTCATTGATGCACTAAGCAAGGAATCTCTGCACACTCAACCTGCAGGACCATTCATCCTATCCTTTCCAAGAAAGTGGAGGCTGTTAGCCATCCCCTGAAGCCCTCAGTGGTAGAGGAAATGATGGGAAAATGCACTTATGAAATGCTGCATATCAGATATTTTAAAAACTCACAGTCTGTCTGCATGGGCATCTGGTGAGCAGAAGGAAGCGAAGAATTGCACTTGAAAGCCCTCATACTACTTTCTGTGTCAGGGGATCTCCAAATTGATTTAATAGTGATAGTTCCAAAAAATGAATGACTGGAAGAAAATTTCACTAGGTTTGTGTAAGAGTGTTCACATATAAAGTGACTTCCAATTGTCTTCTCTTTTTTTGTCCAGAATTTCTTTCCAGAGCAGATGGTTGCCTGGTGCCAGCAAACAAATGGCAGTATCCCACAGTCACAACTTTTGCAGGTACTGTAAATTATCTGTATGGACAAAAAAAGTTTTGGAGCTGGAGGGTGGAGTTTGAGAGGAGGGAAAGAAGAATTAAAGGGTCTCGAAAGAGCTGGTCAGAGAAAGACCAGTGTAATGAGTTAGCATATGGTGCTAATGTTGAAAATGTCTGACAAAGATCTTACCCAGTGGCATTGAGATGTAAGTTGTAAACACAAAGTATTCATAGATATGCTCACACATACTTGTTACATTAATACTCAACTTACTCTGTGGGTATCTGGTTTGGCCACCTAATGTTGCTCCAAAAACAGTCTTGGCAGATACATTTCTAGGAAAACAAACACCCCTTTTATAAAAAGCAAAACAGAAGTACTCTTCTATACTCCACATCATAGCACAGGAGAAAGTGTAAAAATGCATGTGGATATTAGAAGATGGGTTTGAGATGATGAGAGGTTTTGCTTTTACTTTTTACATCCCATGTTTGTGCCTGGCAAGAATTAACAATAAGGACGAACTTTCCCATGGTTCAGCCAATTAGCTGCTTTTTCGTGTAGAAAAATAATGTCCTAAGAAGTAAGTGTAAGTAGAAATTTGTACATAGTATTTGCAAGGTAATCCCATTTAAAGCTTCCCAGATTAAATTACAGGGGTGTGTATGTTATGCACATGTGTTGGTAGAGTTGTGTAATCTGCATGGTAGTGGCACGTGCGCTGCATTTATACTGAAGTTCTCATGTTGCTGTAGAGCTTCTTGCTTGCTCGTGAGGGAACCGTGGTGGTGGCACAGTGGGTTGGCTTTCAAGGATGGTGCTGAAGGGTGGGTTACCTCTCTGATCAGTAACTGATTCACTTAAATCTCTCAATTTTAGTGCTGCGATCTAAACCCCACAGTCTAAATCTTTTCATTTTAGTTGTTTCCTCAAAATGGGCTCATTTAACTCAGGACATTCAACTCAAAACACAGTTTATTCAAAGAGTGCTGTATTAAAAATATAAGATCATGGTGCCTGGAAGACAGTACTATAAGTACCAGGCAAATTATAAAGCACAAGGCACAAATATATGAAGAACGTATACATACAAATAACTGATTTGAGCTTGACTTCCGTCATTTTGCATGTTTGCAGATATGCACTGACTCTCTGTTTAAAGATAAGTTTCCACTGACTTTTGAAACAGTGTGCTCATTTTGTCAAAAATAACCATGTCAAAGTCCATTAAATTCTGGTACCATATTCACTGAGACGAATTTAAAGCATTCCCACACTTAGATGGGAAACAAACAAACAAATAAAAAAATCAATCCAATTTACAGAATTAAAAATAAAAGTCACAAGCAATGAGGTTGTAATCAGGAACCAAAACTGGCATGGACTGGCATTGCCACAGACTGGCAGGAAGAGAGGTGTTCACATCTTGGACCCTTTTTCCTGTAGTGTAAGTAGACAACTGAGTTTGCTTGTTAATACAAGCAGCAGGACTCCCTAAAAGAGTTCTTGAAGATGGAAAAGTTTTGATCCTAGGGTAATTCAAGTGGTAGCAAAAGCAAAACCTTACAACTCCTGAGATACGAGAGTTTTCTTCTGGGAAGGCTCACTTAGGTGTGGTCCTGGAGAAGCAAAAGTCATGGGGGTTAACAACACAAGAAGGGGAGGAAAAGAGGATAAATATGTTCTCTCTGTTTCATTGTTTAACCATAAAAGAACAATCTTCCTTAAAGTACTAAATACTCCTTTTCTTTAAAAAAACACACAACCATTTTTCAGAATTTCAGTGGCAGTTGTAATTTATCGAAGGTAAGCTTCCTGCAGCCTAGTAGTCATTAAGCATGCTGCATCTGAGGCCATCTTAAACACTGAGCAATTGCACTGTATTTAATTACACATAGAACAGGGAAGAATATTAAATATCATCTCATGATATCACATACTGTATTAAGAGCTAGTATTTTTAGTCTTAAGAATAGCATTAAAAGCATCAGGATCTGTTTTCCCTAGTCTCAACCTGGCTCAGATACGCAAAAAGGCCTGCATCTTAGTTTACTTTTCTTTTATCTGACTGGACAAAAAGAACATATTCTTCTTTTTGCTTTTCCCTTTCACAGCTGAGAAGTGGTTTCATGGTACAAATAGCAGGAAAATTGACTGTTCTTTTCCATTCTGTTAGATGAGATGAGAAGGAGGACTGGGAAAAAATAGCTTTTAATACAAGTAAGAATTCTGACACACGGCACTGACTTTTGGATTTGTTTCCTGTGGGCATTGTCCACCAAATAACACCAAAACACAACTTAAAAGACTTGCAGAGGCATCTAGCCAAACAGGTTTATGCATTTTTTCTTATACTGTTGAATTTATTAATTTGGTATTTAACTAACTGAGCAAGCCCTCTTTTAAAGGGCTTAAATAACTTACTGAGCAAGTCATTTAAACATCTGGCCCATTGTAATACGGGAGCAATCCATCAATTCTCCTACCGTAGTTAATGCTTCCTTCCTGTGATATATCACAAATCAAATTATTCCGTATGTGGTCCCTCTACTTATGTCAAGAACTTAAATGCTTCTGAATCTTGAAGTCTGGTATAATTGCTGGCATTTATTTGACTGCTCTACATTTAATTTTCAATTAAATATTCTGTTGTCTGCCATACTTCTTGTACTGGGACAACTTTAATGCCAGAAATCCTGAAATAGGCCCTTCCCTTTCAAAAACTTTATGGTAAAGACAGAGATTTTGACCAATATTTCCAATTTGCCAAAATTGGTGTGAGAAGGTATTATTTTAAGAATTAATAAGCTTACTTTCTCTCCCTTCAGGGCAAGTGCAAGAAGAATGGGGATACAGAGAAATGCTTAGCTTTTTGGAGATTGACACAGAGAATAGGAAGATGTCAGTGGCAGGATGACATAGCTAGGTAGATGCAATGGGAGGAGCAGGAATTTCCATTTTGGTCATAAATCAGATTAAATCTAGGTCAGTTTAAGCCTAGAATAAGACTGCACTTCAAATCAGCAAAGTGATTTGCTGTTTACTTCTCTGGTCTGCAAATACAGTGACAATTTTATAATCCATCCATAGGATACAATCTTCATTTACATTTTCCTCTCCAACAGAACTTTTTAAACTCCAGTAGCTGCCCTGAAATTCAAGGTTTCTTGCATGTGAAAGAGCTGGGTAGGAAATCATGGAAGAAACTGTATGTGTGTTTGAGGAGATCAGGACTTTATTGTTCTACAAAAGGAACTTCAAAGGTAAGATTAAAAAAGAAGTTGCACAGTACTAGCACGTGAAAACATTTTCTGCTTTTACGGTGGGCATTATTTTGCTGGGTTTTAAATATCTCCACACAGTGTTCCCTGTTTTTATGCCATAGAAAAGGATAAGTAAGCCATGATCAAAAGACATGGGCTCTCAATACGTCATTGTGGCTACTGAAGTTGTGCTAACCTTCAGATTCCCCTGGAGCAATGTCATAGGGCATGCCATTTTTAATGTGATGTGTTTGCATAAGTATAGCATTTTATAAGCTTCCTGTATCAAGCACCTTCTGCTGGTAGGCTGATATTCAAGAGGTGACAGCGCAATGTCCACTTGAGGCTGCTGGGGAGAGGAACAGTGTTCGTACACTGCCCTCTGTTGGAGACCGGGCCGAAGAGACTGCAAAGCTTGCACAAGATCTTCAAAAACCTTACACTTACCTGTGATAAAACATGTTATTTCCCCAGGAGCCAAGACATTTGCAATTGTTGGCTGACCTGGAAGACAGCAATATCTTCTCGTTGATAGCAGGCAAGAAGCTGTACGGTGCACCTGCAGAGTATGGATTTTGTATAAAGGTAAATCTCATTGAGTTCTTCCAAAGTTCCAGATGGTGTTGGTAGCTCAGAACCACCCCAATCCGCAGCTAAATGGGATTTGTGTCTAAAACTACACAAGCCTTTTCTGTAATGAGGACTTGATCTTTAACATCTTTCATTTGGCAGGCATGTCCTGTGAATCTTGTCATCATTTTATGAGACATTTTTAACATTTTATCTAGTGCTCCTTTGCTTTGGGAAATTTCTGTGCAAGAGCAGCTTGGTGCTGAAGCATAGTGAGCCTGCGAGGTGGCCTTGGTTCACCTCACAGATGAAAAGTTTTTCCAAGTACTCTAATTGAATAGAAAAGCTTCTGTGGACACTGAGCACCAAAATTATATAGCAACTAAGGATCAAGCTCTGATGGGTAGTAATTTTATCATTATTATGGACCAGAGGTTTGCCTTTATTTAAAGAGGAAAATTGTCTTGGAAAAATGAAAATAAGAATAAGCAGTTGCCTTTGAAAATTTTTAAAACTGTTGTGCTGATAGATTGGTTTGGAAAGTATTTCTAAACTTTGAAAAGTGTAATTTTCTGAGAAGAAAATAAGGCTGGAAGCTGGTTTTATTGACAGCAGTGAAGTAGTCTCCTTCCTACCAGCCATTCCAGAGCTAGACAATAAGGGTTTGCATCAAAGAGACTGGCAGCAGGACTGATCCTCAGCCAGTTATGGAAACTTTCGTCCTTCATCTCAAAATGGGGGCTTATAAAACTTCTCACAGATTTGGAAAAAAACCCCCAGAAACCAAAAAACAAAACACCCCACCCTAACAGCCAAAACCAACAAAACTAAATGGCCTGGTTTGGTTGTAGCATGGCCTGAGTACCTTGTTCCTATAAACTGCCAGAACTGCAGGTTCAAAACAGCGTCATAGAATATCCTGAGTTGGAAGGGACCCGCAAGGAGCCTAACTCCTGAAAGTCAGAAGGCACCAACATTTATCTTGCTAGACCCAGCTGAGAAAATGATTTCTTTCAAAGCATGCTCCGCCTCTCCTGAGCTTTAGTTCAGAGTGGTGTGAGCTTTTTCTGGCTAGTTCTTAAGACTTAATACTGTAACTGACTTTGCAGTAAACTTAGTTGTGCTGTTGGTTTTCTATTAAATGTAGCTGACTTCCCTCTAACACTTTAAAGCCCAATAGAGTGAGAAATGAAACTAAGGAACTGCGGTTGTTGTGTGCTGAAGATGAACAAAGCAGGACGTGCTGGATGACTGCCTTTCGACTCCTCAAGGTATCTAATAATCTCTTCTACTTGTGCAAGGCTACGCCTAGAGTTAAATTGTAGTTGCTATTTTGTTCATGAGAAATTACTTACGTGGTATTAAATGTCGTCTGCTCCAAAACAATATAGATAAGAGCAAAATGCCAGGCAGGCCTGTCCCACCTAAGATTTTAAGCACAGGACTGAGCTCTATTCCTTACACATATGAATCAAGTATAATTTTAGTTTTGGATCCAAATTTGAGATATGTGCATGAATCAAAATATCTTAACAAGGTATTTGCAAGTTATCATTAAGCTAAAGAAAATGTTTTGATAATGGTAAGTGGTTCTCCAAACTAGAACAGAGTGCCTTTTGCAAATTTTTATTTTTTTTTTTAAATTTTCTGAAGGTTCTGTTAAAAGAAGTAACAAAAATAAGTAATTCTATTTCCAGGTGAAAGTAATCTGACAGCAAACAATGAAATTTCTTGGTAATATGGTAGGAGGCTTCACCCTTTTTTTTGAAACAAAATCAGGATGGAGGGAACCGAGGAGACTATTTTGTGCCCTTTGAAGCAGAGAACTTCCTGGTCTTCATAGGAAAATGTGCATAAGTTCTGATTTGATTTTAAGTCTGTCCCTGAATGTGCTGTCTTGAAAGATGCTGTGTTCTTCTCTACACCTTACTACATCCTACGTACAGAAAAAAAAGGGTTTTGTTTTTAAGGAACACTGAAAGATGATTAAGGGTGAACAATCAGCAAAAATTAAGGTTGTGCCTCGAGGCTGTGTCTGTGACCCTTCTTTTTATTCACCTTTAGCTTTCCATATTGCTATATTACCCTGTTCACAAATTGTATAAACCATTTTAGTTAGAACATTCAGTAAGCAATGTTGCTATACTTCAGCACTGTGCCTCTAGGGAATGCACTGAGTAGGTGTTTTCCTACTGTCCTAGCTACTAGTGTTGCTAAAATTTATCATGTTCAACGAGGAGCATGACTGGAATTCAATCACCTTATTTTTATAAGGATGTGAAAAGTACCAAGTGGTATTTCTTGCTGAAATTTATTAAAAGAGCTGGTGAACTAGAAAGGGTCTTATTTTTTATCCTTTTGAAAACTGAGTTTGAATGCCTTATGCAGAATATTTTTAAGTTCACATTACTAGAGGGTAAAAAGAAGGCAATTAATATGTGTGTTCTGACCTCGACTGAAAGCTTGTATTCTACAAGGAAAATAGAGTGATAGCTCTGGTGATAGCTGAGAGTGGCAGAAATTACCTGTGTATTTCACTCAGGCTTCTATTTTTTAAATAAAACTTGTGCATATTAACTGCTTGATTGCCACCTGCCAATTGCTATTGCTCAATGCAAATTGCTTTGGGACAGCTTCTGATCAGAAAAATAATAAACTGGTGGCACCTTGCTGCAGTGTAATTGGTGTTATGAAATCACTACAGGTTTTTTTTCCCTAGGGTATATATTTGAATAATAGTGTCCTTGCATTTCTTTTTGCAGTATGGAATGCTACTGTATCAGAATTACAGAATTCCCCAGCAGCGAAAAGCCATGCTTCCACACTTTTCCACTCCAGTAGTAAGTAATGAACTTACCTCTTTGACATATGATGTTGGAAAAGATACATTTGCTTTTGCATTTTAAAAGTGGAAAATTTTACACTAAGAAATGTAAATTCAGCATTGTGTAGCAAATCAATGTAAAGTTCATGTTTTGCATGAGTACAGTATCCGTGGTTGGCTCTCCATTATTTCAGGCTTACATGATCCACATGATTGAAAAATCTTGGCTACATCATGCTCTTTGAGACGTATGGTACAGAGACATCTGGCTGTCTCTGCAGAAGCCAGCTTAGGTCTGGCAAAACTAACACGTAAATTTCTTAAAATAGGTTGGGCCAAGAGCTGACTGTTAACTATCTAAAAGTGAAGATCCTATATTTGGATCCCAACTGGTCCTGAAAATTACTTGAATATAGTAATAGGGCAAGTGGGCAACTTGTGCAATACAGATTTTGTTCTCAGCCTTTGAATCCTCTCCCTCCCCTATAGCCTAAAAAGAAAAGCCACCTATTTTTGTCAGTGAATCTTTTCAAAGAGTTAAAAATTAAGATGTATTTTTTGTGATGTTGAAGGAGAACCTTGGACAGTCTTCTGAAACCAAAACATTTTGAAATGAAACTCTCAAGCTGGATTTTTCTTTTCCTGTTTTATGAAACAAGTGAAAATTCCTTTTCAGAGAAGTGTATCTGAAAACTCACTAGTAGCAATGGATTTTTCGGGGCAAATAGGAAGAGTTATTGAAAATCCTGCTGAAGCACAGAGTGCTGCCTTGGAAGAAGGACATGCTTGGAGGGTAGCTATCTTCTCTTCTTTTCTATTTTTTGCAATCAGTAAGTGTGTGTTGAGAGCCAAAACACAGAGTGTGCTATGATGTTAGTGCAGTGCTGGTCACAGTATAGCTTAGCTCCGACCTGAAGCAATCACACTGCAAGCATGCAGATCTGAAAGTCAATATCCATCTTTAGCAAAACTGTCACATTCACAACAACCTTCTACCACTGCTTCTCTGTCCCCCTAGTGTCCAGAGGAAAGTTGAGGGGGAAAGCAGACCCACCAGAACTTTACTGCCAGTTTGCAAAACCAGTCTCTGAGGAGGAATATGTCAAATTAAATGCTTCCCCACATGGAAGAGGCTGGGGCTCTGACTAATGGCTTGCTCCCAGTAAGTTTAATTGCAGAATATACAAGAGGCAGGACCTCTTGCAATGAAAACTGATGTAACTTGTTTATAGTGTCTTGTGGACAGACAGCTACAGTACAAGTTTTCCCACATGCTCGTCTTTTAGGGAAAAGAAGTCATTACTGAAGCATTAGCTGGTGCTTTATGTACGGGAGGGAAACACTGCTTGATTTACTGAGTGCCTGGTGTTTTGCCTGAGCAGAGACATATCAGACTTTTTTTCTGTCATTTTTTTTCTTTTTCTTTTCCTTTTTATTTTAATTTTTTTAGATACTGAGCTTTCATCATTAACATCTGGCTTGTGTTTTAAGCCAACTGAAATGAGCTGCTGCTTGTAGATTAGCCCCCTTCAAAGATGCATTTCTTTTTCTCATCCTTGCATTAAATTTGCCCAGCCCCAGTTTCCTGTAAATTAAATCTGTATTGCATGTGCAGTAATTCTCTTCTGTTGAGGCATTGGTGTGGATTTAACAGTAATTCATTTTCTCTGTAGAAACGTAGCACAAGAATGAACATCTTGGGTAGCCAAAGTCCACTCCATCCTTCCACACTGAGTACAGGTAAATTCTGCTGGTTTGTAAGCATAGTGTCAGAGACCTCTGTGGGTAAAGAAAAGCTGTATGTCATATAGAGTCAAATACACTGTTCATATTTATCAGTAGCTTCTGTGTCATTAACATGCTTACCCATACAGACGTAGTAGAAGGAACTTGTCTTCCTTTGATAGCCAACTCAAGCTTTTCTTTGGAACTAGTCTTTTGAAACTCAGATTTTATAAAAATAGACACTCCATAAATGTTTCCATTTAAAACAATCCAGAAATTAATTCTCCGTTTCAGACAAGAAAAGTCAATGAGTGATCTGTTAATCTTTAAAGAGTAAAAATGAGAGTTTTCAAAATGGAATTCATTCCATAATAACTGAATAATGTAAAATATGTATGCAAGTCCTGAACATCTGAGATTGTAAGTTTAATAAAATAATAGGAAATTGAATATTAATATCCTGAACTTCTTAAGTGAAACACAGCTATCCTCTGTTACTACTCTGTGTTTCTGCTCTGTTGAACACAATTTAAAAATACAATTCGAAGAACAAACAATAAACATAAAATATTTGGGGAAAACTCTACTCTTGAAAACACAAGCTAAAGTGTTTTTCTATATTTGAGAGTTAAAAAGACTTGGTTCTAAGTCATTAGCTTATACATTCTGTTCTAAGAATTGTTAGTCCCAACATTTTCAAGAAGCTATGAAAAGGCAATATAAGAGATTTCTCTTGTTAACTTAATTGTACATCTGCAAATCAGAAAATACATGAAATAATGCCTCTCTACTTGGTATATTAAGTAGAAGCATTTTTTTATATTGATTTTTTTTTATATATAGATTGATGGAAGATACTTATATCTATAAGAAAACTATACCCACTTTTAAAATGTTTAAATAATTACTGTGTGGAAAAAAATGTTGCACATGTAACTTTTTTTAACCATCTTCTCTTTCCCTCTTTTCCCTCTCGCCTCCAGTTATTCATAGGACACAGCACTGGTTTCACGGCAGAATCTCTAGAGAAGAATCTCACAGGATTATTAAACAACAAGGGCTTGTAGATGGGTAGGTATTGTTGTTGCTTAGTATTTATGGTCTGATGGTGAGCTTTATAGACAAGAGTACAACCTCTGCTGGTAATGGTTTACAGGTTTTTGAGCACTTCTGAGTAACCCCATTCTCAAGTAGTCCCATTATAATCTGCCTGGCCTTCAAAAAGTCAGAGTGTGTGTTTGTAGGAGTGGATCCTAACTCTAAATTTGAAAAATAAAATCTTAGAAATACACTTAAGCTTCTTTCTTTTTTTTTCCAACAGAGGCAATCAAGTTTTAGAGACTGTTAGAATTTGAAAATAGTTAATTCTTGTAATCTGCACTGAGGATATATTTTTTAGGCAAAGCTGTACCTAACCATTTGCCACAAATTTAGAATCAGTCATTTCTGCTCTTTTGCATGAATTGGAGCAGTTAATGGTGATTTCTCACTATTTGTTTCTGTTCGAGAGCAAAAAAGTGAAAGTAACTTAAGTGCTCTGTAAAATGTCTTTAGTTGAGATATAAGTATCTTCTGTATTGTTTCCCTCATTTATATGGAGTTATGGTTATTGAAGGGAAGTTGCTTGAGCTGCATTCAGCAGTTCTTTATTTGTAGGATGGGAAAAGCATGGTTGCCTTCGGTTTACTGACCTCACTGCTGTCAGGGTTAAGGTAGAAATGTCCATTTCAATAGGATTTTCAGAAGATAATGAAGTTCAAACCTTTCTTTGTTTTTTCTGATTTTTTGATTCAGAATACTAATCTTTGTGAAGAATAATATACAATAGAGAAATAGAAGTTGGTAGTGCATGTACATATTTATCAAGCAGCGTTTATTTGTTGTTTTGGGGTCTTGGTTGGGCTAAGGCTACAGGGTTTTAGCGTCACAGGTTAAATAGAGAAGAGAGGCTGAGAAAGCAAAGGAGCACTGCTGACTTGTTGGGTTTCTGGTTCTCTCACACTACAGATCTTTATAATCTTGGGCTCATTTTGACTTGTTGCCTTAGGAATCTGGTGGCCCATCCTTAGAATCATAGAATCGATTGGGTTGGAAAAGACCTCAGAGATCATCGAGTCCAACCCTTGGTCCAACTCCAGTCCATTTACTAGATCATGGCACTAAGTGCCATGTCCAATCTCAGTTTAAAAACCTCCAGGGATGGTGAATCCACCACCTCCGTGGGCAGGCCATTCCAATGCCTGACCACTCTCTCTGGAAAGAATTTCTTTCTAATATGTCCTTCATGAGGTTTTCAGGAATATGTTGTGTTAATGCCTTTAAGATGGTGTTAAATTTGTGCCTAGTCAGGTTACTCACCATGGATGGTGAAGACTGGTTAGTTTGGCTGTAGCAAGGTCAGTCAGCAGTGACAAAAGAACCATGTTACCTAGATGCTCCAAGATCTAAGGATTGTGATTTTCAGGACTGAAAAATCTTGCCTGCTGTGTGTTCTTGAACAAAAGAAGGTAGAAAGTTAACAGTCTCCTGATGGCTCATGGAAGAAGTTCAGCAATCTATATATGCAACTGATACTGCTATCTTTGACTGTCTCTGGAAGCTATTGTTGAGGATGCATCTATCTTTATAGTCACTGTTTGTGTTGGAGCCAGTTGCTTGCCAGAGGTTGAGTAAACAGCTGTAGTTTCAGTTGTGCAGAGCTTTGCTTTGTGCCACCAGCTTATGATAACATGCATTATCTGAAACAGCTACATGAAAGATAATTTAGAGATACCTGCATGAACAGCAGTAACCACAGGGCAGGTAAGACCTTTCTCCCTGACATGGATCCTAATGTATGAGGGCTTTTGTTCCTTTGCCACACATCTGGTCTTCCTAGGACTAAAAAGGAATGTCAAATACCATTCATGGTTTCTGATGGTGGCAAGACATGCCTGTCTCTGACTACTGAACTGACAGTGGTTATGATGGTGCATTTTTGTGGTATTGACATTTCTCAATCAATTCTGAGAAGCTGGAGTAAATTCTTCTGGGTTCCTAAGACTACAAGCATTTCTTGCAACTCAGACTTGGAGAAGTGTGTTCCTGGCTTAGTGATTAGCAATTAAGAGGACTTGAGGCCTGCCCTCATACTGTATTTGGCCATCTCACAAATCCACTAGTGATTAGTGCTGTAAGCCTTGTGCCAAAGGTATATTCTCGTTTCCTGTGGCATGGAGAAGATCTGCTTCCTTGGTTCATAAATGTCAAGGAGAGAAAATGTGGCAGTATTGAGCCAGATTTTTTTTCTCTTCTTCCTATTACGTATTTAACCGTTTGAGTTAGGACTTCGATTTTGTGAGTCAACTTAAAAGTCACAGTTAGATAGTGCATGGTGTTGCTAGCTGCACTGTTAAACTACATTTTTTCCCAGTGATGCTGAGGGAGAAATACTGTGACTGTTCCAGAGGAAAAATCAGTGTGTGTTTTCCCCATCTTGATAATGTGGAAGCTTCTTAACTGATAAGTAATTTTAAGAAAGTACTGAGCTATTTCTGTGCAATTGCAGCCATTTAACCTAAATGTAATTTTGCATACACTGGATTACTGTGGACTGATTCAAGATACCGGAGACTGGGAGCAGATTCACATATATTACTTTCCAATCTTACAGAAATTCAGACTTGCTCAGGAGTTAAATGATAACATTTTTTTCATGAGGGTACATATCATTAATGGAAAGCTGACCTAGAGAGAACTTTAAAAAAAACATCATATGTACATTCTTAGGGGAAGAACTATTGTCATGTATGTTTCACTTCTTTTTTCTTCATCTGTTTTTGTTGCATAGCCATGGTATAAAAATTGAAAGCAAATTGCCACTTATGGAATCACCTGTTAATGCAACTAAAGAAGAATTAGGCAGTGGCACAGAAGTACTTAGTAGTTCTGATTGTTTATGAAGAAATAGATTGCAGTATTCAGTTTGCTCTTAAAAACATTCTCTCCTAGATTATTTCTTCTCCGGGACAGCCAAAGCAATCCAAAGGCATTTGTACTTACACTGTGCCATCATCAAAAAATAAAGCATTTTCAAATCTTGCCGGTAAGTAGATTATTTTTGATATTTTTAACAGAAACTGAAATTTTAAATCATGAAGCTTTTGTCAACATCTGAGAAGACCTCTTATTAATTACAGATGTAATTAACAGGGATATCTCCATTAGCAAGTATATTAGCAAGTATTTTTTACAATTGTGAAATGTCTGATTAAAATTATATATTAGCATTGCCTGGAAAACTAGTGTAAGTCACTACATTGCACAAGTCTGTGTCATGCACAGAACTTGTTCTCTGTGACTGACAGCAGCAATAGCAGCTGTTGTCTGCCTGTCACTTAGGCAAACATAGAATAACTTAAGGAAACTTTAAAAAGTTTTATTCTAGAGGTTATCCAATAATGTTGAGCTTTAAATAATGTTACATTGAGATGTTGGGAAACAATTCGATTTTTATCTTGATCAAAAAAGCACCAAAAATTAAAGATCATTTAAACCTTTGTATTGGTCCTCTTCCCTTGTTTAGCCTGCAAATTTTACAAACAGCTAACAAATACTTTTGGGGTATTTTCAATTTATATAATGAAGCCTAGTGCTGTCTCTACAAATTGCAATTACTTAGCCCGCAAGCTTTCAGTTTCATAAACAAAATATTACACGTTGAGTTAACATATGTGTTTTTTTAATGCTGTGCATGAATTCATGAAGAACTCTGGGCACTAGGTTGTTTGGGCAGTGCACATCTTTTATGTTATATCACACACTGATGGTACTCTGTTTTGCCACACTTGCATCTCTTCATGTACAGTCTAACTTAAAAAGGATGTTTTGTTTCCCTAGTGTGAAGATGATGGACAGATGTTTTTCAGCCTGGATGATGGGAACACCAAATTCAGTGATCTAATCCAGCTTGTTGAATTCTATCAACTAAACAAAGGAGTCTTGCCCTGCAAACTCAAACACCACTGTATCCGAGTGGCCTTATGACCTCAAATATGACTCTCACTGAAGACTGGATTTGTTAGAAGAGTAATTGTAAGAGAACGTTGACACTGGGGAATTGGCAGATTTGTAAGTTGGTAAAAAAAAAATATTATGCACCTTGGGACTCTGAAAGGGATGGATTCGACAGGTGCCAACAGACCAAGATTGCTGGTTTGTCTAACACCTAAGAGTGATTGCTGCTGAGTGTCCCAGCATCCCAAAAATGGGGGGAGGGTCTGTAAAACAATGAGTAAATTTGAAACAAAACTGGAAACTATCTTGGCTGGGCCACTTAACAGGAACAAGTGTGAAGAGAAATCTTTGAAAAGAACTCTTGCCCTGGAATAATCTTGACAATTGAGAATAGTGTGTTTACTTTTTGTATTGATCACTTTTTTTGCACTCCTACTTTGTTTTGGATATTGTATGCAGCCTATATTAGGAGCTGATGTGGCTTTTAAAATTCATGCAGGAGTTGGGTATTAATCTGCACCCTAAAATGTATGGAATGCTTCAGCCTAAAAGGATCTAGAAGAAAATCAAGAAGTGTGTGTGTGTGTGCGCGCGCGTGTGTCTCAATACTTCTCTGGAGACCTGAGGTTCAATGATCTGCAGATGTCTTTGAAGAAGCAATGAGGATACAATTCTAAAAGAACATACCACCAATATACATACTCTTAAAACTGTTGACCTGTAGCATTATGGCTGTAGTGTGTTGATGGCATATTAGTGGCATCCAGTCATGCAAAGACTGTATTAGATTCTATGCACAAATTTTTATTATTGGGGTGGTGGTTTGTTTTTTACAGCCTTTTGACTGTTTTCCTGAGGAAACTTACTGTTACTAAATAGAATAGGACTGAATGACTACACTTGTATTTGAAACCACCATTTTTTGTGAGAAGAGTCTTCTGCAGGTAGTCTTAGTATGACAAAATAAAAAAAAAAATTAAAACCCAGTGTTTTTAGCTTTATAGCTCCTTGAATTTTCAGACTGTTTCAAAGAGCTCTATAGTAAAGCTACAGTGACACAAAGCTCTCCTGGGGATAGGGAATAAGAAGAACTGTACCCCTTCTGCTTTTTGTAGGGCCATGGAAGTTTACATGGTGAGAAAGAATATACTGGGAATAGAAACAGATTTGATTATGAACTAGCTGCTGGCAATGTCATACATCGAGATAACTGGTGATCCCTGTGTCATATATGCTACCGAATGGCAGACAGGCATGTATCTTGCTCTGGTGCTGGTTTGTCATCAGAACTACTTTATTGTTGATGTTTAAATGAGTTATTTCATGTTTACACAATAACTTTTTCTGATGATAAATCGGTATTAAAGTTGGACAAGTCCCACCTTGATCCTCCAATTACAAATAAACCATTCTTTCAGCAACATGATTAGTGCAGGAACTGTTTTAAGTGAAACAACTTTCCAGTGCTTCGTGCCGTTAGCCACAGTGAGGAGTATTCCACCCTGGGAACTTGCGGAGTGTAGTGCAGAACAGA
Organism: Pachyramphus minor; assembly: GCA_013397135.1. Lineage (NCBI taxonomy): Eukaryota > Metazoa > Chordata > Aves > Passeriformes > Tyrannidae > Pachyramphus > Pachyramphus minor. The sequence continues at coordinate 78,146 of VYXB01005974.1, read as the reverse complement.
GCATTCTTAGGATGGTAAATCACTTACATGGGCTACTTCGTCTTTAGTATTTGCCACTGGGTTTGAAATCCTAGCCATCTGAAAGGGTAAAGAAGGAAATTCAATCCTACACTTTTAGGTCTTCATGTAGTGTTAAGAATAGCTTAAGACAAACCATAACCTGCCTGAGTCATCCATATCAGCTTAAACTATGTCAATGGTATAGAAACACTGTATTTTAGTTTACAGAACACATTTAGTAATTTTTTCCATTCAATGTCTAGATACTAAAAATGAAGAAACTTGATTTTGTTTTTAGTAGAAGCCTTTTTTGTTTTGTGTTTTTTTTTTTTAATTGTACATAGTGAAATGAGTGTTCCTGCTTTCTAGACAATGTATTTTAAAACCTTGAAATTAAGCTAACTTAAGTCTGACTTCACTTTGCATGCTTCTATTTGGCCCCTATTAGGAGAAAAAAGATACTTGTATCGACTACATTACCAGTTTAATAAGACCATTTATGCTGTAGTTTTAAGTTTTTCTGTTTACATAGCTTAGTGACAACCATGCATTTTTCCCAGTAGGCGGATAGTATTTGCAGTGTTTCATATTTATGAAAAAAAAAAACCTTGCATCTTATTTAAATTGAGAATAAAAGTTTGACTATGAACCATGATTTTTGTATGTAGATGGTTGACTTAGTATTTTGTACTCTTCCCAGCTAAAGTGAGCTGTTTTGAGAAAGTGACCACCTTCAAAGTGGCAACAATCTTACTTAAGCAGATCACTGCTTTGTCTTCTTTCTGCTGGAAAACAGTCAATGCCACCTTAGTTTTCCAACAGATTCAGCTGGCTGCCAGCTCAGAATACCAAGGACTGAAGGACATTTGACTCTTATTTTTGTATTTAAATGACATGAATGTAAAGGGGATGCTCAGGGTTGTTTTGGAGCCTGTTGAATTTTTATCTTTTTGCCTGTGATTTTATTTTCTAAATAAATACTTCATGTAGCAATCTTGAATATGTTGAGAAGGAAAATGCCAAACCATTTTGGTAATGAGGTTACTAGTTAAGTTATGTTACGATAGGTGTTAAAGTACAAAAAACCTTTTTATTTGTTAATTAATCTTGAAGAAACACGTGCCTCAGTTTAGATGTTTTGTCTTATCTTTTCTGCACTAAATACCTGACAGTTTGACCAATCAATGCACCTTTCCAGTGGCAAGACTTGCTTATCGTAAATTATATTGTCACAATGCAAGATTTAGTGACTGTAAAATGGAATAAAGTTTAAAGTTTCAGGGAATGCAAAAGGTATTAACTTAAGAGACAAAACCTTTATTCAATATGCTTTGCTTCATACTGTAAATAGCTTTTTGGCTTGTGAACCTAATTGTAATCTTTCAGGTATTTTTGTACAAATAAGGGACTGATATTCTGTTTCTTGTAATTAGAAATAAACGTTAATACAATGCTATTCATTTTATATTGGAATGAATGTCATCTTTTGGATATATCTGTTCACTATGTACCTCTTGCATTAATTCAGAGTTAATTGGGTGGGTTTCATTAAAGAGCTTTTAAGAAGAGTGAAAAAGGAAAACACAATCCCCAAAAGACCTTTATTCTGGCTGTCTTAAAATTCCTATCAGGACAGACTGCACTTTATTTAGAAAAGAATTTGTTTGAGGAAAATTAATGGGGACATTCTGCTATGATATTTATTCATTTGGGAAGGCTGCTAGAATCAAATCAGGAAAACATAGCATGTGCATCTTTCGGATCATAAAGCTATAACTCACTGAAAATGTACACTCTGCATAAAACACTTCATTGGCCTGATAGCTGTTGGATCAGAAAACTTTTCAATAGTGCTTTCAGAAAGCAATTGTTAATGCCTGTAAACCTTGTATTTGACTGGTCTATCAGCATTCATCTTCATGTGAGTTTATACTGCACTATGGCATGACTTAGTATGTTAGCATTATGAAATTCATCAAAACATAAAGGCAGAGTACTTCCTTTGGGTTTTGATATTTGCCAATTTTTTTTCTATCTGGAGATGCATATTGAACTTAAAGTGCTTAGAGTTCACTGTTCTGCACACAGCAAGTTACTTTTTCACTGAGTTAATGAAGGGGATTGCTTGCTTCCAAAAGGTTTGAAGATGCCTATTTCTTGCTTAGCTAAAGGAAGCCATGCTAACATTGAAACTGGCCCCTCTGTAATTATTAAAAGTCAAGGGCTATAATTCTACACAAACCTGTAAAAAAACCCCAAACAAACCCCACCAAAACAAAACAAAAACCCAAACAAACAAAAAAAACACAAAAAAAATCAACTCCAAAACCTCAGCTTACTTTATTGTATATATTGCATTTGGAACAGACAAGAAGATGGCATTAAAGAAAACCCAACACAACAAGAAGACCTTGGTAAGCCTGCCCAGTGGCAGGGTAATGCTGTCTGCATGTTTGTCCAAACTTCCCACCCCTGTGGCAAATGCAACACAATACCTGTGAAATCTGGCCTTGACATTAGCAGCAGGTACCTGTGCTATCAGAACATCACCAGTGCAAAATTAGTCTGGGTCAGAAGTGGATTTGTGGTACAGATTTGAATTACTTGCCTGATAGAAGGTTTGTGCTGCTTTCACATTAGTTGCAGAACAGCAGACATAATCAGACATGCGATGCCACATAAAGCATTCTAGCATGAAGTTCACCTGGCAAAACAGGTCAAATGCGTTTGGACCTATAAGTAAATTCCTATCAGGCTAGTGTTTTACAGCCCGTGGCTGCAGCACTTTCGTCCTGACACAGAGAACTCTGTTAGGATTACTTTAACACTAAATTGTTGCTTCAGCCTCTACCTGTAAAAGTAGATAAGAAAAACATCCCCAGAATGAGCCATTTCCCTTGAAGTAAGTAGAACTTTATATGACTTTGGGTCTTTGTTATTGCTAATTTAGTAATGCTTTAATCTGGTTTGTCAATGTCCAGTCTGTAGATTGCTTTGTGTCTTGGAAACTTCAGTAACAATGTCAGCAGATGGAGAAAAGTATCTTCCTTTGAAATACCCATATTGCCTTAATTTGGGTTGCTTCTGCATCCTAAATCTCCTTCCTTAACTTGACGCACAATTTAATTAGTATTTGAAAACGCAATATATCACAACTATATCCAAGAGCTATATGGTTTTCACTAGATACTGTGATATTTGTCACATTTGAGACTTCAAAATGAATTAGCTTGTGTAACACTCACATTGCAAACTCTTAGCCTGAAGACATTCTGCTCTAATTGCTCATCATTTTGCGCAGATACTAGCAGATGTTTTAGCAAGAAAGATTGGTTCACACAAGACACTAAGCTGTGATTAACAGGGTCTTGCAACACTTGTTGGTTACCCAGGTTTGTGTGCTTTGCTATAATCAGGTGTTTTCCATCTGTTGGCTGCAAGATTCTGGTGTCACAGTTGGGGAACAGGAAGGTGAAATTACAAACAGCTGCCAGCTCTGAGCCAAAGTACAGCCTGGGTTTATGGGCTCTGAGGCTCAGCTCAGCTCTGCTGGGAAGGAAGTGGAATGGAGAAAAGAATTACTCTTAGGCAGTATTGTCCAAGTGATGGTTTGGGAACACGGTAAAGACAGTGCTGTGATGCCCAAGTGCTGCTCACCAGTCCCTTAGAGTCAGTTTCATCTCTGCTTCCCTCATAAGTCTCTGCTGCTGAATATATTAACATTATATTAGTGTGCTCTGTGTGACTTAGCAACTCCTAGTTTTCAGATTGCTTTAGTACTCTTCAAATCAGGTCCAAAGGCAGAAAAAAGGCAAGCTCTGAGGATTAGAGCTTCTTGAAAAATAACTCCACAATAGATCTAGTGATGGAAGAGTACAATTTGGTAAGTATAGAATTGGTGGGTAAAACAGTAGGGTTTTTTCACTAAAGACTGAAAACATGGTTTGTGAAGACAGCTGGCTAAACTGGATGAAAGTCATTGAAGGCTTACAAAATTTGCCTCAAAATACTTACTATCAATTGCTGGAACAAGTGTTTGACCTGCTCTAGAAAACAGAGCTTCAGTGAAGAGCATACACCTGGAAAGGAATTGCAGCTTGTTGCTTGCATGCATACCTTGTATGCATTCACTAACAAGATCCTAGAAGATGCTGTCCTTGAAAGTATAAGAGAGCGGGAACTCTCTATGACAGGAGCTGAAAGGAAAATTTAGGATGCAGTAGAAATAGAATAGCAGCCATGAGGGTCAGAGGAAAAATCAAATATAATAAGGCAGTTTGGTCAACTAGAAAGCAAAGAGGGAGGGTAGGATAATAGACATAGATAAACATAGGCAGCTGAGCAGAATACAAAACATTTAATTACAATATTTTTCGATACAAAACTCAGAGTCACCTGAAGTGTGCATGGGCCCAGTTCCGGAAAACCAGAAATATTTTGTCACAGACTGCCCCTGTAATCTCTAATATTGTCCACCACAAAATGTAGCATGTGCAAAAAGTTCCCATATGTTCGCAAAGGGCTTTAAACATCATGATAGAGAAAACTCAGTTGATGGATGTTAACTACAAAAATACCATCTTTCACTATGGAAGTCCATTGGTCACATGCCAAAAAGTGCCAAAAAGGAAGAACAATCTTTAGGGGAAGAATCATTACTTAACACCCCATATATATGTAATTTTCCCTACATGTCCACTACTAAGTCTTAGACAGGGAGTAGGGAGATTTTTGATCTGATCCAGTGCATGTGCCCACATGAGGGCTGGCTCATACAGAAAAAACTGAACGTAGCAGTAATAGTTGAGGAAAGACCAAGAAAACTTGCTCTATAATCAACTGGAGGCTCCCGTTGACTGAATTAAGGTTAAAGCTGCCCTTATAGAAACAGCCATGTCAGTACTGAATATGCTTCCTACTGTCCCAGGAATGGGATGCAACAGCTGTCCCCGTGTACCATCCCCCTCTCCAGCTGCCACTGGGATGGTTTGTGGGAATATGGGGGCTACTGCAGCACAGCCTAGTCTGTCAGGGCCCTGAAGTGTTAAAGAGTAGTGTCTGGCTTCATTCAACCCCAAAATGGGGTGATAAATGACAGAGACCAAGCCCAGCTTATGACCTGTATTCTAAAATGAGCTCTTAACTGGCAACAGGTACTACTCAGGAACGGATATCCTAAAAGTTGTACATAAATGTGTATCTCTGGGCATTTTCATTCAGCAGTGGACAGGAACGTGTTGTGAAGCTTCTTCTGGGTAAAACGCAACTTTTTCTGCCCCTGGGTGGGAGCTGAGGAGCAGAAATGGGTGTGTGCCTGCTGAAGCCTGGTAATTTCTCTCACTAAAAGCTGTGGTGCAGCTGGAGGGACAGTGCTGTGCTGGGATGGGTGGGCCAGATCTGGGGGCACATGGATAGATGGTGAGGCTCTCCCCAGCCACCCACTGCTGCCCAAGCAGGGAAAGAATGGGAAGAGACAATCACAGAATCACAGAATTGTTAGTGCTGGAAGGTACCTCTGGAGATCATCTAGTCCAACACCCCTGCCAGGGCAGGGTCTTCTAGAGCAAGTTACACAGGACCATGTCCAGGTGGGTTTTGAATGTCTCCAGAGAGGGAGACTCCACAACCTCCCTGTTGTGTGAGCCTCTGTTCCATAGCTCTGGCACCCTCACCATAAAGAAGTTCTTCCTCATGTTGAGGTAGGACTTCTTGTGTTTTAATTTATGGCCCTTGCTCCTCATCCTGTCACTGGGCACCACCAAAAAGAGTCTGGCGCCATCCTCTTGGCACCCACTTTTGAGATATTTATAAGCATCGATGAGATCAAAGGCTGGTGCCCAGCCCGGTTACCTCCTGTCCTGGAGGGTGCCTGCGGATCCTGCTGCGGAACAGCCTCCCAGCAGCGCACATCAGAGGGCGCCACGCACGGGCCGGCCTTAAGCGTGCGGGTCTGGGGCTTTTCCTCGGTTTGGTTTCCTCTGTCTTATGGTGGCACCCTGGGCCTTGTCTCTTGTGAAACTGCTGTAGAACAGCTCAAAGTGTAGGCAGGCTGCCCCCGGCGGGGCGACGGACGCACATGGCAGCGCTGGCGCAGGGATGGCAGTGGGGTCCCTTCCCTTCCCCTGCCCCACCAAGGGGAACGTCTCCGGTTGGTGAACGTGAGGGTTTCCCCTCCCGGCAGCAGGGCAGCTGCTGCCCCGGAAGACCTGGCTCTGGGATATCCCAAATTGTCCCGCTCGCTCCCTCAGTGGGACCAGTCAGACCCCTCCGCTGCGTGGACATTCTCGTCAGGGCAACTCCCCGGCCACGGCCCGGCAGAGACAGGACCTGCCGGCGCTCTTGGCTCGCTCTGTCCCTCGCATCGTTGGATTTTACACTTGAGGCTCTGTGAGTAAGTGAAAAGTCCCATGTTCCTCCCATCCCAGTGCATGTGAAATGCCGCTGAATGAGCTCACAGGTTTCCTGGTTTTCTTTTGTTGAGAAAGAACGGCTGATAAAGCTGATGAACACGGTGCTGCACGTGGTTAATGGTTAACCACGGAGTGCAGGACGAGCACAGCAGAGGTGAAGACCGGATAGTCACTGGAAAATCCTTAAACATTTCTTGAGGTTAAAATTCCTTAACCACTTCTGGCAGCGTCTTTCTCACAGGGTGGGAGACTATAAGAGAAGTACAGAAAATACCTGCTTCCAAGGTACCTGGAAAAGGAGTGAAATCTCCAAACAGGTAAGGATAAATTTGGTAATGTCTGAAAGTGAAGTTGCCTCTGCACTTTCACCAGATAATCTGATCCAACAAGTCTACATAATGTGTTAAGTATTAAGTTAGTCAACATTTGGAAGTGCAGCATAATATGCTAGATGTAAATCTATTTTAATTGACATGTGCTTTAAGCCAATTTTGTTGAAACTTCATGAATTCTTGACTATATTTTGAAATCAAAGCTCTACAATTCACAACATTTTTAAGGGAATCTCTTCTTACCTGCTTCTAAATATTGGCTTGAGGGCACTGCTGTTAAAGTGAGGAAGCCTGAAGGGATGGCAGTAGCTCTAAGTGATGGTATACTGGGCAGTCTTGGAGCTGAATCCCAGCTGACAAGGTAATTTTATTAACCTTTTCAAATTTGGTCAGGAAAAATGTTATTATTTGCTTGAAAATTTAGTTCTCCTAGTCCTATAGCTTTATTTCACTGTAAAAGTGTCACATTAGCTTTGTCCTCTTTTAGAGATCCTGTTTATGACACAGGGACTGGAGCCACCCCCATAAATTGACACTACAATTTTACGTGGGGCTAAATGTGAAGCAGCAAAAATTACTTCAACACAGGTAGGGTTCAGAGAGCAAGAAGATAATGAAATTGGAATTACCATTCATAAATATAAAATTGGAAAAGGAAAAGTGGAATAAAATGACAGTTTTTACCAATTGCCATTTATGTTACAGAAATTTACTGTTATGTCAATGGCAAATAAAAGGGGGGGAAAAAAGATATTCCAAAGAAAGTGTGATGAGAAACAAGTTTTCAGTATGACTGTGATACATGCTGAAAGGTTTCCTTGGGTAAGTGATCCTTGAAGGAAGAGCATTCTAGCATTCAAAGTGTGGATCCCCCAACAGTGCATCTCCAGTTCCAGTGAGGAAACTGGAATTTCTTGCAATTTTGCATGAATAGGGGATTTACTGAGACTAAGGGAATGAACTGTGGATTTTTAGTTATACAGCTATGTCCTTGCTGCACACATAGTGGGGTAAAACTGTTGCTTCACTGGTAAAACAGAGACTATCATCTCTCCTGTCTGTCCTGTAGTGTGAAGCGAGTAGAATGAAATTGCTGGACTTGCGTAGGTATAAGTTTCGTGTGTTCATCTGTTTGGAAGATACTATGGAAGTTCTGATAACAAAGAGGTTGCTAAAACCTCATATTTGGGAGTAAGGAGATGGAACAGGGCAGTTTGGAAGGGTGGCTACAAACTGGCGTGATGATCTTGTGAAAGTGCAGAAAACTTGAGATATATTTTGCCTTGCCCCACTTCCAATCGGCTGGCTTCTGTTGAGTGCAAGGGAAGTGCACAGAGCCAAGACAAGCTGGTGTGAGGATGGGTAATGGTGGTTGAGATGGTGTGTTGTTACACTGTAATGGAAAGAAAATTGCTAAAAGTTGTTTGAAGCTGTCAGAGTTTCTTTGAATGGTTAATTGATACGCATCCATGGGAAATTTCTGTGTTGCTTCAGCCATCCCTTTAGTGTATGTTTCTTATTTTGTTCCCTTTATTATACATTTAAAAGTGGTCTCTTCATTCTTCTGAGGCACAAAAAATGATATATTTTTTCAATCAGAGATAATACCTGGTGTAATCAGCAAAATATATAGCCAACAATATTTCATAATCCCATCACTGGTAAGTAAAAAAAATTAGTCTAACCTGCACAAAAAAACTTATTTCCAGCATACCCTAATCACAATGCTGTTATTCACCTCAACTAGTTCTGTTGTCTCTGCATATACATAGTCCTCTGGTGTTCCTCTAGTGAGTGTCTCCCCATCTAGCTAATGTTTGTGCTGCTTACATGTTTTATCTCCTGGCAAAGATATCTTACCCATAGCGAACGTTTGGAATGCAGTGAGTGTCTCGTTGCACATTTTTCTCCTTCTTTCTTGATCCTGTGTAGATTGTATCTTTCATCTATTCAAAACCAAATAACGAAACAGTTTAAGAAATATTATGGTAAATAGTCATTACTTGAAAGGTCACTTTCAAGTAACTTGAAAGGTAAATTGGGATTTTAGTATTGGGTTCTTAGCCAGAGAGCTGGCAAGAGCACTGTACACTTAAAAGATTGTTCTTACAGGTTTACTGTTAAATAATGGCATTTTTCTCCCATCTTGTCTTTGAAAGAAACGTTTGGTTTGAAAATTCAAGGAAAGTTTGTTAAGCTTAGTCAAGATGTAATACAGATTAGTTTTTTACTTCCTGGTTGTATGTGTTCAGAGGAATTAGATGATTTCTAAGGAGTCAAATGTAGTTTAATGTTGCTATTCTTGTATTATGTCAGACATATTACTTTGTTCCTGAATTTATTCTTTACAGTTTCAAAGCAGACAGCGAAAGAGATTCTGTCTCTAAGATGATGATGGCAGATGTGAGGAATAATGGCAGCACATGATGTTTTTTTTTAATTGATTCTCCATCAGTGAAGTGCCATGCTGTAAGTCTCAGTGTAGGAACATGGGATGATTTCAAGGCAAAGATGTGATGTCAGTGCTGTGTAACCTATCAAACAGTCCCTATAGAGGAGCACCCTCCCCCCCTGTTATGTACAGCCTGTCTCTCCAAGCCTGAATATGAGACAGAGAGGTTAGGAAGGTTTTGAAGTGGTTTGAACAAAGATAACGTGGAAAGGTTTCTGTCACTGAAAGGAGGATAAGGAGAGGGGACGTGGGATTCTTCTGATCTTAACACTGGAGACAACTGAAGCCATAGTAGCAGCAACTGTGCATTCCAGTAGAAGCTGCAATAGTAATAGCCCAAAGCCAGCATTATTAATAGCATTTCAGTGTTTCAAGCCAGTTGTGCCAAACTTAGGTTTGTGAGACATTCCTTATGCTTCAGAAAATTCTTTTTTTTTTTGTATACCAAGGACCATCTGATTGCTAGGGTAACGTCAATCTCTGGGGTTAGCATTACTGTTGTATAATTTCAAGTTCAAGGGATACAGCAGCATGTTGAAATGCATAGAAGGAAGCTGCAAAAAGGAAGGGAATAATCTCTTCCTGCTTAGTGGACAGGATGTAAATAACAGAGTAAATCTGGGGGAAAAAGAGATCCTAAAAAAAAATGCACTGTAGTGTATTGCTTAGGAAGGCTATAAATTCAGCATCAGAGTAATGTTACTGTTAAGTTGCTTATAACACTCTGTTTTGGCCTCATTTGCACTCCGTTGTTGACAAATTGGTTCATTTAATTGAAAAAGACCTCACAGTTTTAGATTTTTTCTCTGACACATCACAGTGCAGGTACAGTTAACATGATGTAACATAAAAAGAAACAAGCATCATTACTGTGACTACTTAGTCATGTAAAAAAGCAAGATGGGAAATTACAGAGATACTGCATATGGTGCTCTCTGCTTTTAAAAACAATCTGAGCTCATAAAATTAGAAAGCATCCAGCTAATTGTAGAACCAGGTATATAAATTTTAAGGCAAATATACATTTCCAGATACATGGGACACTCTGAAGGCTGCTGAAACGCCAGCATGCTGAGGAGATGGCTTTTCAGCTCAGACAATACCCTAAACAGAATGGTCTTTCAGTGGGGCTGATACTGTCCCTTTCTGTGCTGTTTCTTTAAAGGGAGGGAGAGAGAATGAATGCAAAGGATTTAGGAGGAGGTGACATTTCTTTAATGACATCCTGTAGATGCATTATCTCACAGAGACCTCATTCTTTGTATCTCACTCTGATTAGCACGTGTCTTTGTGCAGTTTTAAAATGGTTGGACAGTTTTCCCTGAAGAAATACATGTTCCTTCCAGCAGCTTTAAATTGCTCTTGGTATGTTTGATATCCTTATACATCTGCAAACCCATCAGAATCTTGCTGAGTTCTTGACTGTAGTTCTTCCTGTGGTAATTATATTTTCTGCAGTTTTAACCGCACATGATGTGATAAAGTGTTTCCTTCTGTCTGTCTTTAATCTGCTCTCTTTAATTTCCCTGAGTAGTTCCTCTTGGGCTTTTAAAATTTGAAAACCAGAAAGAAGTTCTTTATCTTCTCCCTTTACTCTTTCATTCCCTTATCCTTTCCTTGGTTTCCCTCATGTTGTTCTGTTTTCAAAGCCAATCAGGCCCACTTATTTGAATCTTCCCTAGAGGAGGGCATAAGTGGCTTTGAAGAGAAATCTTCTCTCACACTTCAGGAGGGTAGGGAAGCCTTTTTGAAAGTGAAAATCTGAGAGAATATTGAATATTCCAGAACTGTTCCAACAATTGATCAAAAGTCCCTAGAATATTTTTCATATAATTCACTGACTTGTTCTTACTGGATCCAAACTTCTTGCTATTTTTACTAAACAGAGATTTTCGTTCAACAGTGCCACCAAGATTGCTTAGACTAAGTCCATTAGTTTGACCCTTAAGATATTTTCCCCTCTTTGTATGCTGTGTTACTTCAGAATTAATGTTACCGAGCTTCCTGCAACTCTGTACTGACTATTCAAGATGTGACATTCCTAGCTCTCCTCCCCAGTTCCTATGGCTTGCTATTTAATAGGAAAAGAAAAAGAGGGGGGAGTGGGATGGGATGGGATGGTGGGATGATACCCTTTCACTGCAAGCTTTCATATCTTATTAACAAATATAAAAGCCCCCAGGTATTGCAGCTTTCATATATTTTAGGCAGCTGAGGTAGAGGAGTCTAAGAGACCTCCTTGGCAGGAACTGCACCCCTAGTGGTGATCTTAATCTATGAGGAAAACTCCTTCATATCACTAAGTTTCCAAAATAATGTGTAAAGAAAATTTAGTATTACAGTGTAGAATCAGAGAAAATACTTGATTGTGAGAGCTTGGAAACCTCTGTACAACTGTACTTAACACTATTCAATATTAAGGAACAAGGATAAAGTGGGGTATACAGTCAAACTTCATAACAAATGTAGATATGTAATTGTCATTGCCCAGAAATATAAGTTCTGAGACAAAATAAATTTTTTGGTATACATTCACCTTAATTAAGATGATTAATTCAAATTAACCAGTTAAGTAATAGAAAACATTTGTGAATAATAATAACATAAGCATAGCTTTAAGGAATTGGCATACTCAAACATGAAACATCTCACAACCCAATTAGAGTCCCAGGACAGGCATCCCTAGGCAGTCACCAGCTTAGCAGCAGGGTTGTGCCACGGTTCTGAGTGGTTTCACTACTGGGTCTGTGGCCTGAGTCAGCAGAAAAAGCAGCAACCTCTAACTGGATGTACATGTTACACATACTCCTATGGTTTTCCTTTTTGATAATTTTTTTAGCATTTTAATCTTTTTTGTTATGGCATAATCTTCTCTTTCTTCAGTATTCTTTTTCCTCCAAGGAAATTTATATTTAATGTTAGAATCTGTTCCTAGAATCCTTCTTTTTATCATGTCCTAGAATTTATTTAATTAGTTAGTCATAACTCCTTTTTTGTTGAGGCTGATGCCATGCAGCCTTTATTCAAGTGGGTGCGTAAATTCATGCTTATATATGTTAAGCCTCTGTTACAAGATCTTTCCAGACTCTCCGAAGTCCTTTATTTGCTAGTTGCTAACATGACAGGTGCCTCACACGCTCTCTCTCCTGTTTTCTGTTGCCTTGCACATGTCAGAATTTTTTTCTTGGCACTGCTCACTGAGGCGACGACTTGTCTCCTCATTTGTCTGCCTTGCCAGCTTTCAAGTGGGCCCATATTGTGCCATTATCTTTAGATACCTGGAGGCCAGGTCCAAAGGTGTTAATTCCTGAGCAAGTATTGCAGGAGCACACTCTGGCAGGATAGGTGCCTTGTTGTGCTAGGCTTCTGAAAACAACGTTTATTATAATGAAAAGTTTGAATCCAAAAAGTAAAACCAGAGCCTTACAAATGTGTTTCGTGCTAATGAAACTTAAGGCACAAAAAATAGAATACATTATTATGATTATACGTAAGTGTAAGGATTCTCTGTAGCTGCATCAGCAGCTCAGCTACTTAATAAGGCTGATCTCCATAATATCTGCCCATGGCACACAACTGTTATGTGAATTTATGCCTGGGGTTGTTCTTACACCTACCTCTGCCTCCTCCTTTTCAAGGTTATTGATACATATTTCTATTGTACATCATAATGAGTATGTTCCTGCCTTTGGGTGATTTCCATTCTAGCACTATCTGAGAATCTGAGATGCAAACCTATTTTTTGTCTGTTCAATCTTCCTTTTTTTTTTTTTAAAAAAAATACCATTACAGTAATATGTTACCATGTTGAATGTTGTTCTGTTCAGCCCAGTAATTAATTGTGTACTAGTCCTTAAGTGACTTTGAGTGGTGAACTACTCATTTGCTACTACCGTGGCTTCCTCATGTTTCCTTCCAAGGCTAAAAAACAAGGGACAAAAAATGTCATTCTCTTTTTTCTACAGCTTTTGCTTCATTTTGGAGGTTCCTTTGTCAATGTTTTTCTAATTTTTCAAGAGCACATTTCTTATCCTTTTGAATATATGTTCCTTAAAAATACGTTGTGCCATTTTGGAGCAACACTTTTTTACTTAATACGTCTTTACGAGTAGTCCATTTTAAAGGCACATAAATTTGAGCAAAATTTCATATCTGGCAGGAGTTAGGTATTCAAGGTGGTATAGGGAAGCTGGTGTTACTAATCCTTCGAAATAAAAAAAGTTATTACAGATCAGTAAGTACCGTCTGCTAGCACCTTCTTTCTCAACTGTTCTTATTTTTCCCACTGTTGAAAATGGCTGTTAAAAATCCACCTTATGTTTACTGTTTTATTTGGAAAATCATCCCTAACTTGGATGTTTCATTGGTTTTGAAACTGAAAATGACCTTGGCCTTCTGCAGGTTCCTCGGTGGACCTATACAATTGTGCTGTTTTACTAGGAAAGACATATTCACACATCTTTAATTTTTCTTGATTTGTTCATAGCATAGAATTCCATCACAAGTTCTTTTTAAGAACAAGGCTATCAAGGCTATTTGCTGCACATTGCTTTTAAATATTTCTTTTTAGTGCACATACATTTGGGGCATTAATTACAAAAAAAAAAAGTGTGTGAACAAAGGTGTTTGCTATTCCAAAGCTTTGAATGTTATTACATCATGTTACTACAACATAACTAAAATAAAAAAAATTATCACATCTTATATAGCTGACCTTGCTACCAGGTTTTGATTTGTCAGCTTTTTGCAGTTTCTGCTGCTCAGCACTATTCCATGTTAGAAGTGAATCCATTACTTGTTTTCAGGAGATGATTTTTTATTTTTTTTTTAAAAACACAGTTCCTACAGAAAACCGGTAATTACTTTAACAACAGAAGCCTCTGATAAGTTGTGGAAATGTTTCAAAATTATTAAGATGATACATCAAAATTTGTTGTATTCAAAGCAGTATAAAACATTCTTTTGCTCAGGAAAAGTACCTGTAAAAGGAAACTGGAAGGAAAACAATGTAGATGTAGGCAAATAAATGTAGATGAAGAAGCACCATTCATTTGTTTGAAAAACAGCAGAAGGGTTATCTTTTTAACCAAATAGGGAATGTTATGAATAGAAATAGCTTATTCAATAGATATTTAACAGGAAAAACAGAGAGAAGTATGAAATGGATAGTGCTGGATGATGGAGTGTAACTGAGCTGTGAGTAGAGGAGGTTGTGTCCTCTGCTGTAATTTGTGCATCATTCTCTGCTTCACTGCACAGTGCCTCTACACTCCCAGTTCGATCCCAATCACAATTTTCAGCTCATTTTTCAGGGGGAAAAAAATTAATTTTAAATGCCTGATGAGGATGTGAATTCAGCTTCACTGTAAGAAAACCCACAGCTCCACCTATCTCTATTACAAATTAAACAGGCAGAGCCAAAGCAAATGTTTTGAGTCTTAACACAGGTTCTGGATCTCTTATTTCCCAGTCTTCTTCCACATGCTAGTTGAGGATGCTTCTGGTCACCTTGTCATCACAGTTTTACAGCTTGTCTTCCTGGGTAGCAGCAGAAGCAGACAGCAGAGCTGTAAGCTGCAGAGCTGAGGAGAAGTATATTGTCTTGAGGATGCAGAAATATTGTCAGGCTTTTTTGACAGCTTGCTATTCTAGGATTGGTAGAAACCAACTTTTCTTTGTAAGTATCCATTGAATGTATAACATTATTTCTCATGGGGTCTTTTTTCAGTGAATAGAAAGTAAGGAGGTTGTGTAATTCATTCCTTGTTTCACATCGCATTGAGGTATTTCCTTTGTCTTAGCAGTGTTGCAGGCTTGGAATGTGTTTGATATGCATTGTACTCACAGCTGAAGAATCTTGAGTTAAGCTTTTTTTGTATAGTAAATTAATTACTTCAGATATTCTTCTTGAAGATTGCAGTCACATAAAATGTGGACTACTGACCTGGGTTGTATCAGTTTATTACTGTGCAAGATAAAGTAAATAAATAATAATTTTGATGAAAGATTAGTGTGATTTTACATGCTGAACACACATATTAAGAAAGAAAATTGGCAACCAATGTAAAATATTAACTGCTTTTAAATAATTCACTAGTCAGAGAATGTAGATACAGAGGAGTTGTCTTAAGGTTTGCTTCAGTGAGCAACAGGAATAGGTTTAGCGTGGTGTGCTGTGGAAAGCGAGAAACTGAAAATATCCTCTGGAATTCAGCAGAAACTATAGGCAGGTAAGGTATCTTGCTTCATTATATGTTTCAATGTATGTAACATAAAATCCTCCTTCCCTAAGCATACTTTCCCTTCATTCTGTATTCTCTGAGCACTGAAGAAGAGTGAAAAATTACATTTCTAAACCCCTTTCTGCTGAAAAAAGTAGAGATGGTAGAGGTGGAAGAGATGTATCTTAAGACTACAAAGATCAAGATCTCTCCTAAATAAAGGAGGTAGGTTTTTTTTAAGAGTTGGCAGGAAGGAAAAAACCAGAAATCTCAAAATTTCCCAAACTTTCCTAGATTGTCTTTCAGAGAACGATGCAGAATGTCAGACTGCTATAAAGGCAGGTTGCTTCTGGACTGGGAATGACTGACCTCAAAACAAAGAGTTTCAAAATCTGTGCCTCTGACCAGAGACGCTGCCAGAGTTCTGCCAGAGGGAGGTGCTGCCACTTTAAACCTGGCCTGGATTTAGGCTGTTTGGATTCCAAATCCAGCTGGAGCCAAATGTGGAAGCACAGAAAAATAAGCTGGAAGAGAACAACCCTTTCTAGCAAAATATTTTATGGAAAATTCCTCTGAGAACTTACCCAGAATTGCACAGCATACGGCAAAGGCTTGCATCTGTACTTGAAAGCAAGAACTTGAACGAAGGTTTCTGAGCATAAATGTAATGAATACATTGGACTGTCCTTATTATTTGACTGCCTATCTCTGCCAGTCACATGTAAATCCTTCCTAAATGAAAGCCTGCCTCTCTTAATGGTAATGTGGAAGCTGTGATTATCTGAGGTGTGGAAGGGAACAAGATCATAAGGAGAACAGATGGCAGGCAGTTCTGAGTGGGGATATGGCTGACTGCACTGTGGTGAAGATACCTGCAGCAGCTTAAGCTGTTATCTTTTCTGGCTCACTGTTTTCCCTGCTAGCTGGAGATGGTTGCCTTTCTTGTGGAGTTGGCAGGAGGGATTGTGTGAACACTTGGGGGCTCTGTGCCCTAATGCCACAGGGACAGCCAGGTTCTTTTAGGGTCTTTGGTAGAATGAGAATTGGACCTAGTGTTTTAGGTACAGCTAAACTTTTATTATTACATATAATACGTACTTTTCAGCATAGTTTATTGTTATCTGCTATTTTTAGCATTTAGCGTAGCTTATTGTTGCACAAAGTTTTTATGAATTATTATACTTTCCATTAAGGCAAATTTCTAGTAATAAGTGTAGCTTTCTTACTGTCTAGAGTGTTTAATTGCTTACACTTTTAGTCATCTGGACTCTCTGCAGATCATGTCAAAGTCTACGCAATAGGTGCATGATACAATAATCATAATCTGGACTCAGACTTTACCCAAAAGAAAATGAGTCACTCAGTCTTCAGAGGAAGAAAACAATAGTAGATGCATCCCAGGCTATTGGAGGATCACAGGTTTTTTTCTGCCGAGCATCAGGACTTGCAGCTGCTTGATTTTATGGGCAATATCTCACATACTGTTACACTTCTCTGTTCCGTAATAGGTGACACCACATCCTGGCAGCAGTGCTTGGTGGGCAGATAGTTTTTTTTCACAATGCTGCCAGGGAATCTGGCTGTTCTATAATGGGGGTCATCACAGCTTGGTGACAACTATGGTGTTGAAAAGGGAAAAAGAGAAGGAGGTGATACCTGATTAGCACACATTTTATGGTTGTTTGTCTTAGGAAATGGTGTTTGTTGTGCTAACCATATTACCTGGAGTCAGGAGCAAGCCATACGTGGGTCACATGGCTCTGGTGGAAAGCCATCATCTTAGTGTAAATGCATCTTCCTGCACAAGCTGTTGGGATGTGTACATATATCACTTTCACCTCTGAGGCAAAGACAATAATCCACAGCAGAAGGTGGCAAACATTACCTTACTTATTGGTTCAGCTGTGAATGTGTGTCCATGACCAGAGAGACCTGTGCAAGTGGAAGATTCAGTTCCCACTCAGTTCTCTGGAGCTCTAGGTTTTTGATATGTGTGAAGTAATCTCATCCTATAAACAGTGACTCAAGGCTTATACTGGTGGCAAATGCTCTTCCAAGCTTATTGCAAGTAGGGCATGATAGTGCATAGCTGTCATGACAAGGCATTAATCACAGACAGTGACAAAATGTCTTCTTGACTAAGTGTTATGTGTTCTTTGATATCTTTGCAAACAGTGATCCAGACCAATCACTTGCATAATTTACGTACTGTAATTTACTGTAATTTAATTACAAGTGCTGCATTACGTCCTCCCTGTACCTCAAGCCATCTTTGTTCTTCATGCCTCATGTGGGTCTGTCCTTTCATCCACACAGCGGACTATTCCGTTCATAAACTAACTGCTATAACTTGCTTTTCCAACGTGAGATCTTCACAGCACATTTAAGCCCTGATAGCAGTTCACCTATCCACCACAGCTTCTGTGAGGGTCACAGTAGTCAGTGCTTGAGAAAATTCTCTCTGCGAGCAATACATGGCTGGACGAGTGCCCTGGCAGTGCCTATGCCTCTAGGTAAGCACATCTTTGCAGCTCACAGCAGAAGCTATTCCTATCTCTTTATTGGAAGAGTCTGCCTACTGTGATTGCAGCCTGCTCTCACTGTCTCTGCAACTCTTCACAGCCTGTCAGTTTTTCTGTTGACACTTTTTCAGTTCATCACAACCTCTCTCTTTTTGGTAGGCTTGCTTCCATAAGAGTAATGTGCTCAGACTGCCTCAAACCAGCAAGTGGTACATTAACTCCTCTGAAGCTGTGTGTTTCAGTCTGTGTCCATGTTCACTTCGTTAGCAGTTCCTTTTTATCCTTCTTTGGTTTACCTTCACATGTTCACACAGACAGCAATAGGAACTGAACAGGGAAAACAAGTCACACATAAAATATTCATGAGAGAGAGGATAGTTACTTTCCCAGTTTGTCAGCACTGTCTGAGATTCATCTCCTGGCTAATCTGTTGCAAAGTCTACTTATGTTCTGCAGGAGACTTAGGTTTTATCCTCACACATTACAAGTAATCCATTTGTGTCTGAAGGCTTTATTTAATTCTTACTTTCTTCCAAAGAAAAGTCACCCTTTGTTTTACTTAGAAAATTTTTAGTTGCGCATTTTGGTTAAAACATTCTCTTCTGTCTTGTGTCATCTTTATGGCTTATGCAGATTTGGACCTTGTTTGTGGAACATATAAGGTCTTTTCATTTCAGTACATCTGAGTGATTTTCAAGGTGCTTTTCTTTTCTTTCTTTTACCTTTCTGTAGGTAACTTTCTTTTCCATTACTGGTATTTTTACATTCATAGAAGAATATATGGGGGGGAAGACAAAGATGGGGCTCTACTACTGTTCTCTGAAGGAGCAACAGTAAGGAAAACAGGAATAAAAGGCCTTCAGCCTCCAAATAGCATCCCTCTGCTACAGATAAAACCAAATACTAAGGAACAAACCAGTGTTTTTTCTTATGCTTAGGCAACAGTGACTGTTCCTTTTACACCAAATGTGGAAAACAGGCACAAACATTGTGCTAGGATGATTTCTAATGAATTGTTTCAAATTATTTTCTCAATATCTAAAGTATTGTTGATATCTGAGTCAATTAAAAGCCCTTCAGGTTTGTTCAAATAATGTTAGGCTCAGTGAACTACAGCACAAACACAACTTGATCAAATTTAGTAACTGGAGCCACATCAGGAGGCTAACATAACTATCAGGCTATTCAGATGAGGGAAAAATAAAGTTAGGAGTAAAATCATCTAATTGTGACTGGAATGAAAGCCTGGGAAAACTGCCTTTTCATTTCTAACCTTCATTGTACAATGGTGGAAGAAGTAAAAACTATTAGAAAATGAGTACGACTTCCTCTGCTTTGATCCATGTCTTTGCACTTGGACTGACAATGGGACTGCAAAGTCACTGATAACATGTTGTCTGCATCATTTTCTGGTGCTGTGCTGAAGCCTCCTGTTCAAACACATTATCTCTCCTACCTTGTTTGCAAACCAAAGGGTTCAGCAATGGTAAGAAATTGATATCATTACTGCATGGGCATAGTATTGTTATATATCATCATCAGGGTGTACCTCCATGTGCAAAAAGCATATTGAAGCTTGTCTCTTGTTAGGTGTGAATGATGCAGTCTGTTGGTTGCTTACCAACAAGCCCTGGCCTTTAAACCTTTTGGGATCATCTGTTATTTCTCACACACTTTTATCTTGAATTTTGAAACCGTTTGGCAGTAAAGGGGAGATCTCTATTCGTTGTGTTTCAGCAGCAAAAGAAGTTATTCTCTGTGAAAGAGCCTGAAGCCTTTCAGCAGACTGAAGGGTCTGGAGAAAATTCAAGGACTACATCAAGTCTGACTTGGCCAGCACCTGTGACAGAAAACTTAGTGATCTTGCTTTTGTCTGCTACAGAAAGATTCTGTCAAGCAAAAATTTTTGTATTGCCAATAGTTGATGATGAAAATTATGAAAGTAGTGGGAGTCAGAAGAATTACTAGAATTGTAGAGAGACATGGAATGTGCTTTTTAGAAGGGCATTTAATTTCCCTTTTCCAGCTTGCCTGTTGTACATCACACTTTATTTCCTTTTTCTTCCTGAGGAATTAAAAAAAAAAAAAAGAAGGAAAGAAAAGAAAATGTTATTATTGCCTGTTCACAGGAAGCTTTACAGGTACAGCAGAGAAATAAAAACACATCAGATGACTTTGAGGTGTTATTTCAACACTGATGAAACCACCATTTTAGTACTCCAATCTTAATTTTAGTTTCCATTTTTAATTTCCTTTGAAAGTTATTTACCTTGTGCAAGCCATTTAGGTGAAACATTGAAGTGAGATTTCAATTATCTTTAAGTTTACTAGAGACATCTTCAGTTTCAGCATCTCTTATACCCTTACAACAAATTTTGAATTTTCAGCCTTTTCAGTCAAATTCAGGGAGAAAGAAAAAATAGGAGAAATATCCAAAACACTTGTTTTCTTATGGGGTCCCAAAAGGTCAAGGCTGTAACTCTGCACGTTCAGGAGTTGATTTGCTGTGAAGAAAAAAAAAGAGTCAACAGCAACTGACTCTGGGATTTCTTGATATTTTTCAAGATCGTAGACGAATCATTACAGCAGCCAACCTGGGCACTGAAAATGCAAGTCAGATCACAGAATAATATCTAGCACAACAAGTGCAGTGGAACCAGCAAATTAACATGTGGAGTTTAGGTCCTGTTTTTATTTTGAATAAACTCTTCCAGAATTGTAGCAGAGTTGTATTTGGTTTTATGACATTAGAAGAACAAACACAGCCACAACAGTTTTAAAATATATAAAAGCCAGAACTTCTTTGTCTTTCATGAAAAGGTTGGCTTTAATACTGAAGAGTGATATAGGAGCAGTGACTGTCCCAAACCTGTGACACTACCTGGCTATAAGCTGTTCAGGACTATGAAATGCTGATAGTATTTTTTTTTTTAATTACCTTGAACTGCATAAAAATAATAGGAAGTTATCTGTATTCATCTAGGAAAGAGAACTTGACATAAAACTTTTAGAATGGGAAAACAAATCTTGAACACTTACTATTGCTTTACATATGATGAAAGTGTAAAACTGAAAGAAGTTGGAGAAAACCATGTTCAGTGATGTTAATCCCACATATATACCTGTTCAAATTTAGCAGTCACTTGAGTAGTATTTCAGTCATATCTGTGTTTGTTTCCTGGAAATAATGTTTCATGAAGTGGATCAAAGCACTTGCTCTGACAGCAGCAGCCTCAGCAGAAACGTCCCGGAGTGTGTAACAGAGAGCGGGTGCATGTGATCACTCACTATTAATGAACTCAGACTTATTAATGGAGTCCCTGGAAGAAAGCACACAGAGTTAAGCAGGCACTGGCTTCTTCTCGGTCAGATCCATCTGCCTTTTGCGTGGCTTTTTTTGCTAAGTGTATTTTGGAGGAGGTGTGGGAGGAGGGAGAGATGCTGCTGCTGCTGCATGTTCAATGCAAAGCCCTTGGCTCTGATAGGCTGAAGGGACATGGATACTCTGCCTATATATGCAGGCAACTGCACCCTCTCTGCTTTACAGCTGTCACAGAGGAGCAAAGAAAGACAGTGAGAAAGACAGAGGAGAAGGAAAACCCAACTCTCTGTAAGTAACATTCTTTGTCCTTAAGGCTTTGTGGTTATTAAATTCAAGTAGGTACATTTGGATTAGTGCAACAATTGGTTAGTGAGAGTGGGAGCTCAGCTAATAAACAGCCAGTTTGTGTTATTTGAGGGATAATAATAAAAATAAAAACATTTATTTTTAATCTAAGTTTGCACAATGTATTGTATACTTCTCATTTTGATTTTGCTTATTTTTACATCTGCTGTATGTCAGCTATAACTGCTTATATAGATTTATGCAGAATGTATCCAAAAAGTTTGTATCATGTCTTTCCAAATACAGGAGTGCTTGCAATAACTAAGTAGACCTTGAGAAATTCTCTGCCAAATATTTTGAATAATAAAATTTCAAGATAAATTAAACACATAACTTTTTAGGATGAGGTTTTCCTCAGAAATAACCCTTTCCTGTCACTATAGTAAGACCTCAGAAGGGAAAATTACAAAGTTGCAGACTCTGTGCCAGTGACAGCAATGAATACAGTCAGCAACTTCTAACTGGAAAATGTAATTTTTAAAATAAAATGTGAGGACTCTTAACAGATATTCTTAATTCTTGGCTTTTGCAAAGGTAGAAGTACAGAGTAAATCCAGTTCCTTTTTTACTTATGCTGAAATAAAATTCATCCTGCAGTCCTTTCTCAGGCAATATCCCATTGCCAACAGTGGAAGTTTAGCTTAACAGTAGCAACAGCTGCAAAAACCTTCAGTTGGGTTCAGTAGCAGGAAGTTCTCATAGCTTCAGTGGTGTCACTGTAGCACCACGAGCCTTTAAATTATGTTTTGTTCTGCAACAATCTGTTGGCAGAATATAAAATGCACTTTTCTCATTTATTGGAAAGATACACAGTTATTACTTTTTGTGAGCAAATACAGCTATCAGTTTTAGGTGCTATTACTGTGTCTATGTGTTCTTCCTGTCTGTATTTAATAATAGGAGCTGCTAAAAGATTTTATTATGTTAACCGTTGTTTATTTTACTTTGATGAACTGGAGAACAGGCACACATAAAATTGTAATGTATCAAATATACCTCTCTCTTCATTTGTTCTTCTTTTCCTCTTTTTCCTTTTTTTTTGTTCTCCTTTTTCATCTTGTTTTTTTCTTTTTCTTCCTCATAACAAATTTCCGGGTAGCATTTAGATATCTTTTACATTTATATTTAGTAAATACACCCCTCCCCAAACAGATTCTAAGATTATATATATTTTAACAGAAATATTGAAAAAGCTGAATTTATCAACATAATATTGTACCTATACATTTATTTAATAATTAATTGTATGTAAACTGCTCATTTGTATGGTTCAGTTTCAAATAAAGTAGAAAACTGTTTGCAAATGAACATATGCAATCTGAAGGCTAACAACAATTTTTGGTAACTCCATTAAAAAAAAGGTGTGGCCATATTCTAATTTCAGTTCACTGAGATAGAAGGAGCAGTTGAAACAATGCAGCAAAGGATATGTCAACTTTAGATTGTGTAGTGTACTTGTCCTCTGACAAATTACAGCAAAATCAAAGACCTAAGAGTTTATGTATGAATAAATAATACCAAAAAGGATACATTGATATAATTTAAGGTTAACGTGATTGTTCTTGTTTTCACCTGCAGTTTATAGCAGAACTCAATCTTCTCCAGTGAAGTAGGATCTGATCCGAAATATGCAGTGGTGACAATAGCCATTGATTCTGGCTGGGAACAAAAATACTCAGACATAATATATGCTTGGTAAAATTGTATTTTATCACTCAGAGTGAGGCTGTCAATGACTTTGCATGCAGACTGTTTACAACGTGGTACAGGTTGATAATTAGGCAAGATGCTTCCTGAGAAACTGTGCTCTCTTCACTTGGGGTTCAGCTGGCAGATCCTGAATATGCTGAAATTCATTCCGGGAGGTGTGAGATCTCTAGAAGCATGGAGCCCTCTTTACTCTTTAGGGGCCTTCAAGAAGATAGACCACTATTAAATACTTTAGAGAGAGGCTTAGTTTCTCTGAAATTTCTATTTAGTTTTGGAAACTTGATCTTCATTATTTTGCAGTTGAAGTTCCTTTGACTTAAGTGGATATTTTGAGCACATGCAGACTGTAACACTCACCCCTTCAGAAAATATGGATTCTCTCAAAGAGTGTTTTCGTTTGCAACCCTGAGGGCTGAGTTGTCTGAGGTATTTTGCTTCTTAGAAAATCACATTCTGTAGTTTTTAAAATAGTGGCGTAAAGGGAAGGTCTCTGCACTGTGTTGTTGCGTTGTATATATGCTGAATATGCATGCAGGAGGTGGAAATATTCGGTACTGGTAGAGAGGTGAAGTAATTTGTACTTTGAGAGTATTAATTGGTAAGCATTACAAGTGTCTGCTGGATGTGGCCTCCATAGCAAGTATTACATTTATGTAGATGAAGTGAGATCTATAGTGAACAGTTTGGGAATAGAATAAAAATAGGGGTGAGAGTGTAAGTGGGTCTTGTCACTCACAGAGAAGAGATGTAAAATAGGAGGTGAAAAGGGTGACCACTGTGTTTCTGAAAAGAATATGCCTTCACAGTTTCCCCACAAGATACTGTATTACAACAGGTAATGAATTTTCAGGCAAGGACTTTTAGGAAAGAAGATTCACAGATACAAAAGAATATCTGCTTCAGATTGAAGCAGATTGATATATTTCACTGGATCAAACTGAATTCTAAGTATATTTGAGGTTAAGTAAATGCTAGTTTATAACAATTTATAACACTGCAACCACTGTAGCATATTTGGGATGGAAGGCTCCTATTCTTTATGCTTAAGCTTCCTGGTTCCATTAAAAACAGTGGATTTCCCCTGTAATTTAATTATTTATCCTGAATTTTAAGAATGCTATTGCAACAGTGATTTATGACAGAAACAGTGCAGCCAAAAAAATGCTAGGATGAGCCAATGGACCTCCAGTTCTTGGGAAGAAGCATAATTAGCAAATAACAAACAAAATCTCAGTGATTATCTAAAATGTGTATTTTGTCAAATTGGGTTGACAGATTTCAATTCCAGTTCAGTATCAGTTTCATTGATAGGATGAAACCACGGAATGTGTATCTGATGTTTAGATATAACTTCTATTTTCTTAGAGCTTACACAAGATGATGCCATTACATCAATTGATGCCATTTGATTTATATTTTGGGAAAAGCCCAAGCAATCCACAGAGGTTTCTATATTAAATGATGCCCTATGTTTGATTACTATGTAGTAAATCTAGAGAGTACTATAGTTATACTCTTACTTGTCTTGACATTGTACTTGTGGTTCACTGGACCCACAGATATGGAATGAGATACTCAGATGAACTGATCCATGTGTAAAAGTCTGTAGGAATGACTATAACACCGTGGTGAGCAACAGTAGTGCTGGAATCACCAATCCTCAAGTTCTGAGTCAGTTCAATCTCAGGCATCTCCCACTAGTTTGCCAGTCATGTGTTAAATTTTTGTTTTCTCAGCTGTCATCTCTGAAACTAGAGAAAAAAATAAGATTACCTTGTGCAAGTTCTTTAGAGAGTGTTATAGCAATGAACACATGCATGAAGTAGCATAAAAGAAATGAAAACTGCATAAGTTAAGGGTTAAGTTAGAGATACATTGAAAAAGAAGTGCAACAGTACAATATTTAGATTTCTTCTGGCAAAAATATCTAAACCAAAGAACTGAGCCTTGGGGTGTAATTAGGTTGCTGCCACAGGGATGCACATTGATTGCTGCAATTCATGCTGAACTGTGAACAAAGATGTCTTACATGAAAACATGCATAAGATTTGGGAGGTATTGAAGAAATAAAATCATTCTAATTTTAAGGAGTAGAAGCAAAACTGCTCCCTTAAACAGAGTCTTTCAAAAGGGATATGACACACAAAGCTGCCCACGGGAATCCTCTGAGGACTGTAATGACTACTGGCAGTGTGTTTCCAGCAACTTAATAGCAAGGTCTGAGAAAGGTCCTAATACCCTTTTCAGAAAGGCATAGACAGAGCCAAATAATCACTTTCGTAATAGTTAAGGAGAGCAATATAACTCTAGTGAAATGGCAACAAGAACAGCTATTCTCTGGGAAAGTCTTGAAGTCCCTGCTATGCAGATCCTTGCTTTCCCAACTGGTTTGTGACCTACAGCAGCACCCAGCCTTCTTAAATAGCGGCAGCAGCTGCTGCTCCACACAAATCCCAGATCCTCAATTTGTAGCAGCCGAGATGTCCCTAGGACAGTGTTTATCAATGATGTCTTTCTTTTGTGATATTACAGAACTGGTTCAAATATAATAAAGTCCAGAGGGGTCTCTTTTCTCAAAGTGATGTCCTCAGTCATAAATCCTTAGCACAAATACTTGATATCTGAAAAATTGTGTCTTAATTACCAAATATTCACATTGTGCTTACACTAATTATTTCTTTACAAAGTGAAGAACTGAATGTATGTGAACTAAGAATAATAATTCTTGACACCAACAGTGAGTGTCCTTGTTTCACTTGCTAGTTTTCTTCCTAGCTCCCAAGGAACAGTACCATTCAATAAAGACTAGACACTTTTTAGGTTCTGTAGTCTGAACCTTCAGCAAGTACTCAGTGCACAAACACGTAGAGTAAAAAATTTGGGTGGGACAGGGTGGCAGGAGGAAGCACTCTGATATTGTGAATTTATGTTTGCAAAGCACTGTGCAGGTGAAATGCAGCTCATCTCAGCTGAGCCTTATATCACCTTGGGTGTCCTCACACAGTTTCTGCCTATCTCAAAGCACATCTGGAGCTCCAGCCCAACATCTTGGAAATATGGACTTCTGTAGAGAGAGCTTCTCACATGCTCCTGCAAAATGATCAACTCAAAGTGAATTCTAATTAAAACCTCATTAAGAGATAAGGTTTAGTAGGTAACACAGCATGTGCAAGCTAAATCTTGAGGCAAGTCAGGAGTCAAGAAGCAGATAAAATGAGAGGGTGGCACAGTGGATCACTGTGATAACTGTGATTATTATAGCTTGTTATTACAGATTATAATAGAGACACACAGCATGCTATTTTCTTAGACCTCTTCTTTATAAGGCATGAGGGAGTAGATCATATGCCACTTAACAGTGCCACATCCTTGTATCAAACAGCAGCTGTAGGGATTAAATCTTTAATTTCTGAGACTTCGTCAATGTGCTTCTACTGTTCTTCTGTGCTAAAGATACTCTATCTGTATGAAGGTAATCTACATCATGACCATATCCTATCACATCCTATTAATCATATGAATAACATGTTTAAAGCTAGTAAAACTTTCTTTCAAAAATGACTTTTTTTCCTCTTCTTTTTTTTAAAGTGTTTTTCTGATAATAAGCCCTAAACTCTGATACCCATGGATGCTGCAGAATTCCGCAAGAGAGGGAAGGAGATGGTGGACTATGTTGCAGATTACCTGGAGAAGATAGATAAAAGACAGGTCTTCCCAGATGTGGAACCAGGATACCTAAGGCCCCTCATCGCAGACTGTGCACCCCAGGAGCCTGAGAGCTTTGAGGATATCTTTAAAGACATTGAGAAGATCATTATGCCAGGGGTAAGAAAAATGGATCTGCAGTGTAATGTTCAATACTGTATTTAGGTTTTAAAGAAAGTGTGGGTTGAAGGCTGTGCAGCTAGACCTTACCAATGTAAGTACTCACACTGTTAAACTTTTAGAAGGCAGGACTCTGCTTTATATATTAAATATGATCTCACACTTTACACAACTAATGTTTTCTGGTTTTCCTAGAAATAATCAAATAATTCTTTTGCTTCAAGAAAGGCTTACTTTTAGAAATAATCCCCTTTCCTCCCTTGAATTGGTTAAGGCAAAGCTTTATAACTTTTAATTTCATGTGTTATTTTTGCTACTCTCATAGCACAGTAAATATTTTACAAAATGGTACTTTTATTAGTCTGCTGTGCCTAAAGTGTTCTTTCAAGCTGATCTTTAAATGTTAAAATTGTCTTAGGAGACTTCTTTTTATTACAGAGTTGACTAGAAAGGATAATACTTGTTCTGTTGACTTGTGCTCTCTGTGCTCTAAATGTCAGCTTCTTCTAGTACCTTTAAAGGCAGATGGCCACTACCTAAATATTAGGCTTGGATAGTATTGGACAACAGTGCAGAACAAAGCATGTGGCATTTGTCCATGTCTGAATCTTTGTTGTTTGTCCACTCATAGTATACCTTTTTATTTTAAATATATGCTTGTCTCCTAAGATCTCTGAGTAGCTTGAAGAGGACTGAGTTATAACTAAATGTTAATGAGGAATCCCTCTCTTGGATCTCTGCAATAACTGCCTCAGATTACTTCTCTAGATGTAGCTCGGTGATACGATTGTGATGTGAGTGGACATCACAATTTCCAAATGTGTTTAGTCAATGTACTATAATACCAATTCCTTTTCATTGACCAGTATAAATATTTGATATTCAAGATGACTTTATCTTGTTTCTCTTGGAGCCAGCGCTGCTGTCCTTTAGCAAGCAAAAGCTTCACTGAAGTCCATTGAAATCTCTCCACTCTTTTCCAAGGTTTGCGGATGAAGTCTTAAGTCCAACAGAGTTAAATCAGTGCAGATTAGATAAGAGAATTATGTCCAACACATACAAATACTTTAATTACTGCTCATAGACAAGATTGCCTTTTGTTTTTCATTGGAGGAAAATAGTAATGACTGTGAATTAGAACAAAAAACACTTTGCTTTGAACGCTTAAGAACATTCAATAAAATAATGCCAGATTAAAAAAATAAGAGAGAAATCATTTGAGAATAGAAAGTAAGGCATTGAATTCCAATTATGTCATCAATATGTCATGTTCCCTCTTAACTAAAGTGATTTTTTTTCTTGATGTTTACATACCCTGAAAACAAATTTGCTTTTACAAAATGATAAATTCTGGAGAAGAAATTTCCTAACCAAAATGTTTCCACTGCTGTGAAATGTTAGTGTTAGTGACGCAAAGAGCACAAGTACAAAAATCCCAGTTCTTGTAGTAACTTTGATTCTGCCTGTGTTGTTTATACTAAATTCTGAAGACTCACATGAGCACAGAATCACATAGTAATGATTGGATGGTACCTCTGGAGATCATTTAGTCCACCCCCACTGCTCAAGGCTGAGTCAGTTAGAGCAGGTGGTTTAGGACTATGTCAAATTTGTCAGGGAATATCTCTAAGGATGAACTCTTCGCAACCTGTTGTCCTGTTCCAAAGTTGGACCTGTCTGGCAGTAAAAAAGCTCTTGCTTATGTTTAAGTAGAAGTTTCTATATTTCCATTTGTACACATTTCTTGTTGTCTTGTCGCTGGATACTGCTGAGAAGAATCTGGCTTCACCTTCTTTACACACCTCGTGGGAGGGTTTACACACCCATAAGGTGTGTAAAGAAGGTTAACACATTAACAAGATACCCCCTGAGCTTCCTGCAAGCTAAATTGTTAATGTGTTAACCTTCTTTAGAGCTGCAGTTATATCACCTCCATGGCCTTTCACGGGAATCACTCCAGTATGACCATGTCTTTCTTTCTTGTCCTGGAGAGCCCAGAACTGGACACAGCATTCCAGGTGTGGCCTCACCAGTGCTGCATAGAAAAGAAGGATCATCTCTTTTAAGCTGCTGGCAACAGTTTCCCTAATGTGGCCCAACAATGCTGCTGGCATTGTTTGCTGCAAGGGCACATTGCTGGCTTATGTTCAGCTTGTCCACCAGGACCCCCTGCTCCATTTCTTCAGAGCTGCTTGCCAGCCAGTCAATCCCTGGCCTATACTGACGCAGGGGGTTATTCCTTCCCTGGTATGGGATTCTGCATTTCTCTGTTGAACTTTATGGGATTCCAGTTGGCCCATTTCTGCAGCCTGTTACGGTCCCTTTGAATTGCAGCATGACCATACTGTGTATCAAACACTCCTCCCTGTTTTATGTCATTTGCAACACTGCTGAGGGTGCACTCTATCACATCATCCTGGTCTTTAATGAAGATGTTAAACAGTACTAGCCTTTCCCCTTCACAAAGCTTTGCTGCCTAGCCCAAATAACCTTCTTGTCCCGTGTTTGGAAATAGCTTAAAGGTTCTTTCATCTTCCCTGAAATTGAGGTGAGGCCTGTAGTTTCAAAGATCCTTCTTTTAGACCTTCTTAAAGATAGGAGTGACATTTGCTTTTATTCCAGTCTTCTAGCACATTCCCGAGTTGCTCTAACCTTTCGAAGATATTTGAGAGAGGTCTCAGTGACATCCTTTAGCTCCTGCAGCACTTGTGAATGCATCCCATTAGGCTCCATGGATTCATGTATGTCCAGTTTATTTAAATGTGTCCTAACTTGATCCTCCTCCAGGTAAGGTCTTCCTTGCTCAAGTCTTTTCCCATGCATTTCAGGAGCCTGGGATTTGTGATTGGATGATTGAAAATATGAAAATGGTGTTCCTTCAGAGGAGCAATGATCAGTTAACAGTGTGAAGCAATTACGCAGTATCCATTGCTGTCTTTATAGGAGAACAAGCATTCATGACTGGTGAAACTTCTTTATGGAAACTTATTGTGAAATGTAATGCAGACCTCCAAAGGGCAGTCCACCAAATGATAATGGCAATAATGGTGCTAAATTCCTGATATTAACATGGGGACAGAGGGAGCAACAAGTGAACTCTGATCTCCACAGCAGGAAGGCAACATGGAAAGAATCTGCCTACAAAAATATCCATGAGAGTCACTTTCCTCTCTCAGATTTGCCTTGTTCTTTTGAAATGTATCTCCTCCTTTTTCAGAGCCACAGATTATTGAGTGTGGTTGTAACTACAAATATCAGTACTGAATATTGAGTACTGAATCAGTACTGATGCTAATTTTCCTCACATTGGATCCATTAATGTATGAACTTTCAGCTGAAGTTCTTATCTTAACTGTGTGGTATGGGAAGACTGTTTCTTAGACTAAGCAAGCCAGAGAAAGACATCCTTAGAAGAAATACTGGAAATCACATGTCTCTGAGAAGCATTAGAGTGGTAATGAAAGTGAACCCAAGACACTTGTGTATCATTATTTATCAGCAGCGGGGTGAAAAAACAAGCATCAATTATTCCATGCTCTTTGCAATATGTGACTGTGTCTTTTTAAACATGTTGAAAAAAATGAATTTTACAGCTGCTTCAAGAGAGGGGGGAAGGGGAGGCAGGAGGAAGAACCTCAGCTGCACTTGCCCTAGGGCTTTTAGCTTTTTTGCTTTATGTGAGTAGTGCAATTGAAATCTGCTGTGTTTCATCAAATAAATGGCTCCCAGCAAGCAGTCAGTTTAACTTGATTAACCCAAGATGAATGTCACAAGTCTTACAGATCACAGAGGATTAGAGCTGGGGAGATGAACAGTGCCAGCCCTGGCTTGTTATGGACTTCAGTGAAAGTGTGATGTGGGTTCTATCAGGGACCACTGTTTCTTAAATATTTTATTGTTTTCTTGTGAAGAACCAAGTCCCATCTGATTTCTTTCTGATTTGTAAAGGAAAGTGTTTGCCACAAGTACTCTGAACTTTGTTACAGCAAAGAAGGAGATCCTGACCAAATATGAGATACAGCTGGAAATATTAACAGTGACTTGTCTTTGGATAGCTGATTTGACAGGTTTGGACGTAGTGATCAGAAAAATGAAATCTTGAACATACCGGGTATGGGCCTAGTTTATACAGTGAAAAATTGTAATAAATAGGAGCTGTTTTCATATGAAAGAGATAGGGAAGTCTGAAATTTTATGTATGGTATACTACAGCAGGAAAAGTGATGCCTGTGTAAGCAAGAGTTAAGACAACTTCCCCTTAGCATGAAGCATGTCCCTTCAAGAAGAGCTGGTTGTTGGCATGAAGAAGGTTAGAAGAGGAAAGAAAGGGGTATTTGCAGAATGCAGAACAGTGCAGTAGAGTGATTCTTGAGTTAGCTCCAGAATCAGAAACCTTATCACTGGGAGAGAGGAGTGTAAAAGATAAAATTTTGGAGAGATGGTAATGCAGAACAAAACGGCAAGGAAACACTGAACTCAGGCAAGAGAGAATGTGTATTCTTACTCTCCTCTGGTTGTAACAGAAGAATTCCAGTATTAAAAAAGAGGAAAAAAAATGGTATAAGAAAAGGCTAGCCCTCAAAATCTTATCAGCCTCTGGATTTCCAGCCAAGAAAAACATCCTATACATGTTATGCTAAATTATCACTTGTTGTCCATCTAATTCTCCAGAAGGACTTTTTACAAAATTTGCCTTTTACCTTGAACGTGAAAGCTGTTTTCTCCAAATGTATCACATTATCATGTCACATTATGTCCAGTGATCATTGCAGTGTGGCCATACGTTTCCTGGTTTTGAATTTTGTTAGATTAGAGTCGTGGAGCACCATCAAGTATCTCTCAGACCCTTAAAATTGCTTAGATGTTACATTCAGTGGCTGAATGTTAACAAATAATACCAGACTGTGGGCAAGAGAGATCTGTGGACCTCTGCTGCACTGAAGACACTAAGGCAGTTTCATGACAGAGATGGAAAAACGAAATACCAGAGAGTCCCTGACAGCAGACACTCAAGAACAGTGTCCTGCACAGAAGCTTAGGCTGACACAGCCCATGCAATTCTTGTCTTCTAGGCAAATAGAGAACTCTGCTTTTGGAACTGTTGGGAAATGGAGGTGAGAACTAATTTATTTTTAATTTGAGGAAAAGATAGATTAAAAACTGTGAAAAAACAGAGTAAGTTTTTCTAAAAAGTGGGATCTTCTATTACAGACAGGTAGTCAAGCACTGTCAAACTCCAACCTTCTGATTTTGTGACAATTTGTTTCTGCTTTCTGCATTAGTTAAAAGTAACTATTTTCCCCCTTAATACAGGTGACTCATTGGCACAGTCCATACTTCTTTGCCTACTTCCCTGCAGCCTCTTCCTTCCCAGCTCTTCTTGCAGATATGTTGTGTGGTGGAATAGGATGTGTGGGCTTCTCTTGGGTAAGTTTACTCCCCTGTGTACTGCTATGTGGTAATGATGCTTCACTTTGCCAAGATTTTAAGCATTTGTGTAACATTCTGCAGTGAAATCGTTGATTAATAGCAGTGAAGTCACAGGACTATTTTTGCAGGTAAATTTCCTTAACTAATTAAGTGTTTTCACACAGACACCCTGAATTACTCCAGGAATAAAAAGCTATTGCCTCTTATGAGTTTTGCCCTTCAAAAATTACCAGCATTTAGAATTAGTGGTAGCAATGCAAACTCCCTGGTAATTCAATAAGTAGTACGACTACTGTCTATGACCCAGTGTTGTTATTTCTCATTTCATCTGGATGAATGGAAAATTATGTTAAAAACCTCACATTCATATGAGGTGGACTCTTTTCAAAAGAGGCTGGTATTTGATATTGGAAAAAAATAAGCAAGACGCACATCCTAACTTTGACATTTGATAGTTATGGTTCTATGTAAGGCCTATTTTCATGTTTTTTTAAAAAGTATTAGAAACAGCATGCAAAAAAATGGTCTTCGGGTCCCTAATTTGGCTGGTAACATTGGTTGTCTAGCCTCTTCTTCTATAGTGAAAAACCAGAGAAAGAATTATCCTTCTTCTGGTAGATCTTATTTCTCTTCATGGTGTAGTGCAGTTATTCCCTATGTTCTGTTTTTCAACACAGGCTGCAAGTCCAGCTTGCACAGAGCTAGAGACTATCATGCTGGATTGGCTAGGGAAGATGATTAATTTGCCTCAAGAGTTTTTGGCTGGGAAGGATGGCCAAGGTGGAGGAGTCATTCAGGTAAGAGGGGACCTGAAAAAAGAATACAAATTCAGTTTGTGAACTTTATGATTTTGTAAAATATTTATATTGAGACACTAATAATGGGAATACTTTTTTTTTTCCCTGCCACATGGATTCCTTTCTAATTTTCAGAAAGATTGATGCTCTGTGAGAAGGTCCATAGGTGGATAGGATCATTCATGAAAATAATGGTTTTGATTTTAGAGCAGCTGATTTCTAAAACACTTCTCTGTGAAGAATTACTAGCAGTTCAATTTAAGAGCACAACTTAGGCTTAAAATTCAAATCAGAATAATTTAATTTGTTGATCAACAAATTGAACTCATACCAACAATATGCGGCAATGTCTCCTAGCTGAAATTAGAAAAAATCTTCTCAAATACAAATATATCTGAGGATTTGAGCAGAGCAGCATGAAAAGTGGTTACAAAGGCTTCCATGAAGTCCACGTTACACATGTGCAATTGTTTACTTCAGTCAGTTTTCAAAAGAGCCTTCCTGGGGTTTTTTTGGGGAGAAAAAAGTGACGGAGATCAATCAGTGGATAACAACTTAGGAGATAATCTTCAATACTTAGAAATAGCAGAGTGTTGTAGAAAGTCTATCACTCTTTGTCAAGGAAGTTGAAATTATTGTAAGAAGTTTTCCTTATATAATAAAAAGAAATATTGGAATATTATAATAAAATGAAGAGCTACATAAAATTTGCAAGTGAGCAGTACTATCAGAGGATAATACCATTTTCAGACTACACTGCATCTCCAAAATAGAACAAACTCCCAGACTTTGACATTGACTGCTTAGTGAAACCTACAATGTCTGAACAGATAACATGAACAATAATGAATGTCATTGATGGGCAAACTTGCATGCATAATAAAGCTATATTATTTGTCAGCCATAGCTCCACTAGCACATGGTCATTCTGCAAATGCAACTCTGGTCACAGCTATTAATCTATCTAAAATAGATCTCTACTGTGAAAAAGACTAAATTTTAAATAATTTTTCTCTGCTGCTTTGATAATCTCTGGAGTCTGGTCATTGGAGGTCAGGGCACAATCCATTTTATCCCAAGACAGGCTTCTAATATACATCTAAATTAGATGCTAGAACCAGAGGCTTCTTTCGTTGATCTCAGCTGAGAATGCGTCCAGCATATTCCAATGGATTCTTCCCAACATCTTCCAAGGCAAGAATGAATTTAACCCAACTGCTGTGATTCTCCTAGGTGGAGCTGCACCTACACCAGTGTATTTACAGTATAGTTCTGTATTCATCTGCTTGCCCTGTTAGTATCTTTATCATTACAATTGCTAGGGAGGGGGTTATGTTCAAGAAATCAAGCTTTTGTCATGCATCTTAGCAGCACCTCTTTTGTACCAGTGAAAGCAAGCAATTATGCCTGATTGTTATCAGCAGGAAATATTGCCCTTCCAGACTGTCAGTGCTGGATTGCCCGTAATTTTCATCAGAAACCAGTCAGTTTCAAAAAATCCAAAGTGGGCTGTGTTCCTGCTTACAATGCAGTCATTTGGGCTGCAGATCTTCTTGTCTTGCTCCTGAAACAATAATGATACAAATAAGAGGCAAAGTGTGAGGCAAAGACAACATGAGTGTGTGAAAGTGCCAGTCATTCTCTTGGTAAATGCCAAGTAATTATTGTGGTATTGGGAAAAACCGAGCCTGCGAAAATAGACTCTTAATTACATTTGAAAGTCTATGTCAATATGAAGCACTTTGTTGTTGTGTGCAGGATGACACTTCAAAATGGCAAGAGATGAAAGAAAATTTCAGTTCAGAGCTCTGGTGGACATGAACATCAGCTCTTGCTGATATTTCTTCCGCCTCTTGAGCCTGCTTGCCATGGCAACCTTTGTTTGCTTGTGGTAAAAAGAAAGGTATTACCATCCTTCACTTGATGTAGAATACAGCATTCAAGGGGAAAAAAAACCCCCAGCTTTTAAAAATAAATGAGAAAGCAACTTTTTTCCTGAAGTTTGTATCCTGCTGTTCATTCTAGATAAATTGCTGGAAAGTGAATTTTAAAGAGCTTTTTTTTTGCTCAGCAAAGAAAAAGTATTTTAGGGGTGAGACAAAAATATCTTTGGCCTGGCAAGGAACACTGCTGATTTATCTTGCTTGTCAGTTAGCCAAGTGGTTCAAGAACCAAGGGGAGTTTTTTCCTCAAAAATATTTAGTGCAAGACTTTGGTGCCAAGTGTATAGAAGAGTCTTGGAAACGAGGTTCTGCAGACACTGTAAGCTTCAATATAAAAAAGGTGATTTTTGGAAACTGAGGCAAGGTGAAAAAGCCTGTGTCTATTGTGAGACATCCAAAAGCATTTCCAAGTTGCTGGATTCAGGTGCCTTTGGGCTATAGCCCAGCTGTATATCAGAAGGCAAGACTCCGCTGGGCAACAGGCTCTTTCCTTTTCATCCATGTTTCTGTATAAGGAAATTCATATAAGAACTGTTGTACACATTGACTGTACACAAGTCTGGATGAACAGCCAGGATATCTTGTGGGACTCCGCAGAAAGCTGAGGCTGATCTTCAGCCTAAGTCATTCACCCACCCAGCCAGGCTGTCATGAGAATAGTGCGGGCCTAAATTTCCAGGTCTCAAATTAATTTCTTAACCGTTGTAATTTCTTACAGCCGTTTTGTTTTATATATCTGTGAACATTTTTTTAATATGCATATTCCTTATGTGTCCTGGAAATACACTAAGAGTATAAACAGTTATTTTATTTCAGATATTTTGACTTCTTAGACAGAAAAAGTAGGATGATTTCTCCATGTCTAAAAGGCACCTTTGTCTCATAAAAATAGCTCAGCTAATGTCAGTATAGTAGAAAGTCTGAATTCACTGGGATCATTTTCATGTATGAAATCTGTCAGATCAGGCCCACCTTCAGGGAAGAAAAAAGACTTCTCAAGTATTTAAACATTTGTTGTAATTAGTAAGTATACAGAAGGAGGATAGAATTTTGGTGCAGGATCAAAAACATTACTCCAAAATTAGTTTGTTGACAGTGGGGAGATTTCAAAGACATACATATTAATATAATCAGCTGTATTCATTGCACTGTTATGATTCACATGATGATGGATTAACTTTTAAAGTACCTGAAATCTTGATCTTGCATAAGACACCCCAATACATTGAAATTTATGAACACGTGTTTAATTCTGTGAAATTTACTGAGAAATTGATACCAAAAAATTCTCCCTTTTTTTTGTCACGGAGTATCCAAGGCACATTTTAAACTCATGTTTTGTGAGTCAAAGCGCAATTCAGAAATAGTGTGTAACTGTTCTTTTCATCTCTGTGTTTGTGATAAAGAAAGCATACATAACTAATACTTTGACATGCAGTTAGCTGTAATGAATCGGCATTTTTTGGTTTTCAGTGTTTTTTCTCTTTTAGACACAATAATTGACTTACGCAGGGTAATTCTTACGTCAAAGAAGACATATAATTAGGCATGTTGCTTGATAGAAATGAGAGCTGATGTTCAGATCCTGATGGAACCTAAATGAGCAGAAATCCAGGGTTAGAACAGAAATCAGCAGTTAGTCTGCCATTGTTACTGGTCAACAACTGCTTGGTGCCTGGTTTGAGAGCCTTTTCAGATACATTTAAGTCTGTGAGTCCAGCTTTCTAGCACTGACTGCAAGGCTGGTGCCTAAGCTGAACAGGCATAGAGATTAAACAAAACAAGCCAAGGCATCAAGAAGGAGGAGACAAAGATTAACCACAGATTCCTCCCTTGCTGTCAGATATATTTTTAAAAGTAGGAGGTTGCACAGTTTCTTATCTGCAGTTTCTGTTAACAACTTCGCAGATTCATGCAGAAGAAAACATTGCTTTTCTTCTTTTGGAATGTTTTAATTTTGAACCTTCCCTCGATTTGTCCCACAGGGAAGCGCAAGTGAGGCCACCCTGATTTCACTGCTTGCTGCTAGAACAAAAACTATCAGACGGGTGCAGTCAGAAAAGCCTGAGCTAACAGAAGCAGAGATCATGGGCAGGCTGGTGGCTTATGCTTCTGACCAGGTGAGTACTTCTCATTAACATGGAAACATGGCATCTGTGCTTAACAGTTTCAGCCATCTGAATGGGCAGGTGAATTAGGTATAAACTCCTTGGATTGCTCACTATTTGGTTTTGCTTGTTTAAATCTTACTGTGCATTGTAACTGTATCCCTCAGGGGTCCCTACTGGGACCAGTGTTATTTAATATCTTCATTAAGGACATAGATGAAGGGATGGAGTGCACCCTCAAGAAATTTGCAGATGACATTAAGCTGAGTAGTGCGGTTGATAAACCTGAAGGGCGGGATGGCACCCAGAGGCACCTGGACAAGCTCAAGCCCATGGAAGTCTCATGAGGTTTAACAAGACCAAGTGCAAGGTGCTTCACCTGGGTCAGGGCAATCCCTAGTATCAATACAGGCCGGCTGATGAAGGGATTGAGAGCAGCCCTGCTGAGAAGGACTTGGGGGTGCTGGTGGATGAGGGGCTGGACATGAGCCAGTGGTGTGCACCCACAGCGTAAAAAGCCATATCCTGAACTGTATCAAAAGCAATGTGGCCAGCAGGTTGAGGGAGGGGATTTTGCACCTCTGCTCTGGTCAGGCCCCACCTGGTGTGCTGCATCCAGCTCTGGGATCNCAATAGAAAATCTCTGAAGGTTCACAAAACTCACCGGTAGAAGGGAAGGGTTAAGAACCAATAGAAAAGGGTTAATAAGACTGATAAAAAGACTTCTCGTTATCTTCCCAAGGACATTCTTTCATACAGATAACTGTTGTCCAGGGGGATTTTGGGAAGAAGAAACAGTAAATTGGCAAGAAACAACAAAAAGCCATTTTGAAACCTGTTTAAACAACATTAGAAACTTCAGTTTTCACAACATTTGTGCTGTTTTCTTCACCTCCTTCACCAGTCCATTTCTGAAAAGACCTTTTCCATCCTAAGTAGGGTGAGTTCAATGCCACAGGCCACCAAGATGATCAGAGTAATGGAGCACCTCTCATATGAGGAAAGGTTGAGAGAACTGGGATTTTTCAGCCTGGAGAAAAGAAGGCTCTGGGGTGACCTAGTTGCAACCCTCCAGTGCCTGAAGGGAGACTACAAGAAAGATGGAAAAAGACCATTTACAAGGGCAGGACAAAGGGGAATGGTTTTAAACTGAAAGAGAGTAGGTCTAGATCAGATATTATGAAGAAATTCTTTACTGTGAGGGTGGCAATGCACTGGAACAGGTTGCCCAGAGAGATTGTGGATGCCCCATCCCTGGAAGTGTCAAAGCCAGGTTGGATGGAGCTCTAAGCAGCCTGGTCTAGTGAAAGGTGTCCCTGCCCATTGCATGGGGATTGGCACAAGGGGATCTTTGAGGTCCCTGCCAATCCAGGCCATTCTATGAATCTGTGATAAGTGGGTTTGAATCTCATGTGTGCTACCATACTACGAAAAGTAAATATCCAAACGTCAGTGTTACACAAGTATCGCTTCTTTACAAAAAGAGCTCATTTGAAGTAAATAAATATAATTAAATAAGGTGTTAATTTTAGTTATGTTGAGTAATTCTAGGCCATCTTTTGTTGCATCCAAGCTTGTATGTCCATCTATGCACACACGTGCATATACGTGCAAACAAACACACGTGCACCATGCCCCTATATACATGCATGGGTGCAGGTGCAGGTATACAGACAAACCTGATGTAAGAATATAAAGCAAATTGGTTACAGTACTTGAAGAAGCCCAAAACAGTTTTTGTTGTGTTTTTTTTTTTTTTTAAAAGAAGAAAAATTCTAAGATCTCCATCTGTCAATCCAACTAAGAAATCTTACAAGGAAACAGAAAATATAATCCTTGATTTCTGACTGTGAGTGGTATTTAGCAGACTGAGTTATGCTAAATGCTCAGCAGGCCATGACCATGAGAGGTTTTTACTGTTAATGAGAACAAATTGTACTCTTATGAGTTCTGCTGCTGCTACCTTTCTGACACACTAATACTACTGAAGAGCCAAGCAATGTTGTTTCTCTTAATAGCTGTAACATTTTCTTACCTACATGTCAATGAGACAGAAAAAAAACACTCCTTCCTTAGTACCTAATGTTTCTTTTAAGTAGTATCTGATTATGCAGAATAAAATGGCTGGGTTTCAGCCTTACTTTGCTTTACTACTAAGTGTATGTTAAAAAGCACTGTAGACGTTAAAAGTACACGTGCTCTTTGCTGGTGGCAAGAGTGGCTATACTTTCATAGTGAGAAGATTCAAGACAAGAAAATATGAGGAAAGATAACTGCTTTCAAGAGGCAAAAAGGATATTTGTCCCTTTTTTTTTTGCCTGAGACCCTAAGGTCAGTGTTGCGCAGACCAG
The DNA here is from genome assembly GCA_013397135.1 of Pachyramphus minor. Taxonomy (NCBI): domain Eukaryota; kingdom Metazoa; phylum Chordata; class Aves; order Passeriformes; family Tyrannidae; genus Pachyramphus; species Pachyramphus minor. Next base: position 38,378 of record VYXB01005974.1, on the reverse strand, counting down.
TAGTCCCAGAGCTCTGATTGACCCAGTGATGCACAAAGGCTTTTACTTGTTTTGATTTTTTGTCCCATGTAAGTGGCTGACCTGAAATGAGGACTGACAGGCCTTCCTACCTACTGAAGGTCAGAGGATCTTATGTTTACAGAAGGATTTGCCTTAAGATACTGTTGACCTTTCAAAGCAGATTGTTGCAGAGCTCACCGTTTCTTCTGCATTAAGAACAGACCTGTGTGACTCACAAGCAATAATCCACAAAAGAGAGTTAAATGTAAGCCATTCTGTGGGAGTGAAAACCATTTACTGACAGAGTCCAACAATGCAAGAATGCATTTGGAAGAGAATCTTGCTACAATTTTAAATTCCTGATGAAGCAATTTAGAGGTTCTGACTGGCTAAAAACCTCCATGTATTATTATAGTTTGCTTATTTGCAATTCTTGTATAAATAAGTTATAAAACATATTTTTCCATTGTACACTTGAATGAAGTATGGTGTTGCTATGCTACATGTTGTTTCCACTTTAAAAGTTATATTTCAAGTTTAGGTTTCCAGATTTTCTCAAGTTGGTGCCTAATTAGTTTACCAAAGCATTTTAACAAGAGGCACTGCTGAGATACAAATTAATGATACAACTGCCTTTAAAACAGGTAATTCTAGGGATATATGAAGCTGAAAGGCAAAAGCTTTATCCTCATCTAGTCTAGTTCAACTGAAGTTTTGGATTATTAATTTTGTGACTATATGCTAAATTAAAATAGAATTAATGAGCACTCTTGTAGGCACTGGCAAGAATCGGCAAGGGTAAGATGTAGATGTGAATGAGAATAGTCATGATATGAAAAGGTGAGGAATTTTTCTCTTTCAAATTAATAATGATTAATGAAACCATAGAAGGCGAAAGGTAAAATAGGTTTTTCTGTTGTTTTAGTCACGCTGTAAATGAGAGTATTTTGTGGCTAAATGTATCTTTCATTGTCAATAGAGTTATTCTAGTTATTATTCTATTGTACTTCATAATTTTACAAGAATTTCTTAGGGATATATTTGTTTTTATTTACTGACATGCGCTTTATGCTCTAAAAAATATTATTTCCAGATAATTCAAATGCAATGGGTTGTAAATAAAATAAAATAACATATTGGGAATGATCCTTACTTGCCTAACAAAATGAATGAATGATTGAACCACAGTTTAGTCAGTACATAATCTAAAAAAATGGTAATGTAAGAAAGTATCTTGGTTTATACCATACCATGACATGTACTATTTTACAGGTCAGCAAAGCTGTACACCATAAAAATACACTAGTGAGCAACTGAATCATTATCAGGCAAGCTGATTATCTGCACATCATCTGGTTGATTTAGAGCCAAATCCTCAAGCTCTACATCAATCCTACCATGTTAATTAAAGATCTCACGAAGGTTAATTGAACTGTTGTCTGAATTGTGTCATGGCAATGGTCTCAAGGATATTTCAGGGTTTCTGTCAGTTAATTGTGTGTGTAGGTATATATATTTATGGGTATCCATCTCTCTGTCCACCTATATGAAAGAGTCCCAGGATCTCAAGTACTGCTTTACTTGAAAGAAATTAATTTTTTTCTTTTTAAATTCAAATGAACTCACATTCCAATAAAAGGTTTTGGTCTTAAAACTTCCCCATTTCCTTGTAGGCTCATTCATCTGTGGAAAGGGCTGCATTAATTGGTGCTGTGAAGATTAAAAATGTTCCTTCAGATGATACATTTAGTGTTTGTGGTTCAGCCCTGAAGAAGGTTCTAGATGAAGACAAAGCTGCTGGTCTTATACCGTTCTTTGTGAGTACTGAATTTTAATTAATCAGTGGATTTTTTGCTTTTGATAAGCTGCTTTTGACAAGTGTATATGATCTAATCCTTAACAGAGGCATTGATAGGCAGCTGAGCTGGAATACTAGGAGAGGTTCCATAAGTGTTCTTCATTTGCCTTTCTGTGCAAGAGGAGAAACTAATTGGGGCAGCTGGTTGCATTTCTCAGGAAAATGATTTTTTAAAAGGACAAAGTTATATTAGACAGTTGAATAAACAGGGGTCCATTTTTTAGTTGCATGTAGTTCTGCAGTGTTATAATCTCCTAACCCTTGAACTCTGAACTGTTTACCTTTATTTTTCAGTTTCTAGCTTACTTACACATAAAACAAGCTTAAATAAATTAACCTATGCTCCCTCAAGCTTACGTATCTTCAAGAAACAATAGTTTCCCCTTCTCAGTACTTTAGCAAAGAAATGAACCTCCATAATATACCCCAAGTATTATCAATATCAGTCATTGTCAGTTGAGTATTTGTGAATACATAACTAATCTCTAACAAGTGAGCTATAGGGAATGAGGCCGTGGAAACTTCAGGTGTCATAATTTCGTGTTATCTATCCACTTTCTTTTCCACAGATTCCTGCTTTTACGACAGTCTAGCACACTCTCCCAATTTTTGACATAGAACAGTGTTAGATAAAATTGTAAAGATCTGTTCTACTATAAGTACCTGATCAAAAAGAATATTTGCTTATTTGTCAGATTTACTCCTCCTGTCAGTTCAGAGCATCATCTTATTATTTCAAGTTAAATCGAGATTTTACCATTTGATTTTTTCCCATGAAGTAAGTAACTTCTGTTGTGGTTTTGTACATCACCAACAAAATTTTTTGCTTGTTTCCAAGCGTTATGTCTCTGCAAAACTTGATATTGACCATGGGCTACCTCTTATGGGTTATAATAGGCTACAAGGAATATGTTTTTAATGGCCTTCACTGAAGAAAAAATCAAAGAAAAAAACCCCACCGACAAGCAATTTAGAAACTGAGAACCTCAGAAACTGATTTTTTAAGATTCAAAAATGTGTCACACTGTTTTCAGAAAAGTCATGTCTGACGAGTTTTTTCTTTTTCATGTGGTAACATTTTGAAAAGGGCTAATGTGAACTTCAATTTCCATGAACTGTTTTTAGAAGAATTAGCAGATTAAGCTTTCTTATACTTATGGATAAGTGCCAAATGGGACAAAGGAGCTTAAATTTCACGAAGCCCTTTTGAAAACATAATCTTTTTACTGTTCTTGTTATTAACCTTTAGAGTGTGTTTTTATGTAATATGAGGATGATCAGAGTGAAAAGTGGTTTTATATGTGCTGAGTCCTTGGAATGACCAAGCACATCCTATCAATTGCTTTCCACTACAATAAGACTATGACTGAGAAACAAAGCATCTCTAGGGCTTCCAAAATGAACTTTTTTTCTGTGGGCTGCACCTATTGAGGTGGAGACCATGCCACAATGTTTTATTTCTCTGTTATATGATCCCAGCTCATAATACCTTACACAGGATCCTACTTGTATATCTTACTGTTAATTTTAAACAATTACAAGTATAGCACTATATCATGTCTTTATGCACTAACTACAAAGTAAATGTGTTTTTTCCTCAATTTTTGTCCATTAATAAAAAAAAAAGGCAACTTGCCCTTCATAAATATTCATTTCTTATTAATTTTTCTATGTGCAATGAGGAAATAAAAAAATCTAGTTTATGTATTCAGTGACACCTTTACAACGGGTGATTTAGCTGTTTTTCTTCCTCTATTTGTTTAGCTGTGCAAAGCAGGCTTTCAAAGACAGCAGAGGCTCCATCTGAGTTAATATGGCCTGTACCAGGTCTTCCATTTATTTGTATGCATAAAACATGTCAGCTTAGATTAAACTAGATCTCATTATCCTTATGGTTGGCTTCTTAACTCAAAAGGTGTGCTAATTCTCTGCCATGCTGAGCAGCAGCCCATGGACTGTATTAGTGCTCCCTTTTCTGGCTTGAGGATTTCAAAAGCATTTCCATTTCTTTTGTTCTTGAGTAATTTGGTGCTATTTTATTTTGTTCTGACAACAAAGATATGCACATTACCAAGGAAACACCTTATGCCACTCGATTCCTTGTCTCCCTGTATTCACTGATCCTTCACTAAGGGGAGTGATTCAACATCAAAGCAACAAGTTTGACGGAAGAAATTCTGCCTGAAGAGACTTGTGACAGCAGAGAGATGATTCCTAATGAAGACATCTTGTTTACATCTGAGCTCTTTCAGTCTCCCTTATCAGCAAGAAGTTTTGTAAGGGATTAAAAAGAAAATGCAACTAAATTACAATGCCTTATAGGCATGATTCTCCTCTTATACTTAATGAATAAATGAGGAATCATTATACTGAACTTGATAGAAATGCTTTCCCTGTGGAGGTGAGTGGAGAATCAGGGCCAGGTTTCCCTGATGTGAAAGAGGTTCTGTCATTACAGCAATATGGTAATTATAGGTTTGCTTTTCACATACGTAGGATTTTGCATACAGCCTTTTTTTTTGGGAGAGGCATTGTCTTTAAAAGGAGTCTTTGCATTCCTACTTACTATCAATATCTTTTAGCATTAGTAATGTGTATATCTTTCTGTTCAGCGAAGGCTATTGCCAGTAGGAAGTACCCAGATCTGTACTTTTGTTTTCATTTTTTTATCTCTAAATTCAGACTTGTGTTAATTTGTCTGTTGCAAAATACTTTTGCAGAAATTGAAACAGGGGTATTTTCATATAGTGAAGCAAGCAGACTGTGCAAACAAAGCACTTAACCATGTCAGGTGTCGAGGCACTAAAGTTGCTGCAATTTACCAACAAGCAATTTCCCAGTGTGGGTTATATGCAGCCCTTCATCTGGCCACCATTAAAGGGGGAGCTTTAAAGCATATGCTGAAGTCATGTCCATTTCATTAATTATAAACACACACTGGTGGTTAAGCACATGGTAAGTGACTTTCTCAGCTATGGACCCTATGGTTCCAGCTTGAGACAGGCCTCTGTGTTCACTGAATGTTGACTGGGATGCTCAGATTTGGAGACCATGAAGTTACGCACTTCCAAATTCAGATGTAGTGTCCATTGCATTCAAACCCAGTTCACTTGAATGTGTAAGTGGCCTGTGAGCTTTATGCTGTCTTTCATAAATCAATGCTGATAGATTGCAGCTGGCATATATGTAGTACAATACACTTCAACAGCCTTATCCAGTATAAAGTTGCTGTGACGTGGTTGCCTTGCTGCCCAGTGTGAAGTCTCTCTAGCTGAAACGACTTTTCTGAATGATGATCTGCAGGATATTGAAAATCAGGCTGTTTATATCCAGACTCACTTGGGAAACAATAAATCAAAATCAGACTGACGGAGGAGCCATCTTTTCAGTAGAAGTCAACACTTAGATCCTGACCACAGATTTCCATTTGGAAGAAGCATTCTAGAGACATGTACAGATGCCTAGGATGATGTTTCTTTACCCACAGTTTACAAATGATCCCTGTTTTGTAAAATACTGAACAGTGGTTTAGAGAACTGTTGCAGCTTTCTTCAGGCCACAGACATTCTCATAAGTGCAAGTGGGCAAAGAACTGAGTAGGAGAAAATAAAAACAATAAGGGAAGTTATCACTGAAGAAAAAGCTTTGTGGTGAAACCATGCAAAATGTGTCCGTGTCTTTTGCAAAAGCTATAGGAGGTCTTCCAGTTGAAAACATTGAGAGTAATTGCTCTCAGGCATCATAAACGTTCATGCATGTTTCCTGATACAGCTCTTCATTTCAGGAAACTAATACATGAGATGACTGATGCAAGCTTTTTAGCTGTTTTGTATTCACAGCCAGGGCTGAGTCAAATTTGAAGTGCACAACCTGAAAAGGATAAGGCCTGCAGGCTATACTGAGCCATCAGTCCCATTTCTGTGATGCAGCCTGTCCCCTGCCCTTTGCACAAATGTGATTTTTCCGGTGTTACATAGGCTACAAATTGAGTTAGATTCATTCTGTACTACTGAGGCGGGGTAATGAGAGTCCTGACAAGAGCAGATGCTGTCACTTTAAGTGGTTTCTGAGAATTAAAGCAAGTAGCTTTGAGGCTTAGACACCTGCAGAGAGGAAAACAAAATTATTTTAGAAACTGAGGTATACTTTACAGAATAAGCCATTATTTAAACAACTAAGAATATGTTTGAACTCATATAATCTCTCATTGAAAAAACATACTCCTTATCCTGATTAGAAGAATACCTTAACTGCAGTACAACTCTAACAACAATAATGTGTAACTTTCTGTTGTGAAATCTCCCTCATTATTTTAATTGCTGGACTAGCCAAGATAATATCAGTCTAATCTTGTCAGAAAATTCATACCATATTGTCATAAAATATAGGTATAAAAGCGGGGTTAAGTCTATAGTGCGCTCATTTATTTGAGTATTTCCCAGTCTAATGGGTTAACCCCTATTCTTTATGTATATAGAAAAATTGGAATTTTCATCATATTGGTATCCTCTAATTCTTATGATCCAATGTGATCCAATGTGATTCATTAAGATGATTCGTCTTAACCAAAGATGAATTGCAGGTTTCTCCTGATTGTGAAAACATCTTAGGTAGATAACAATGTGATAAATGTATTTTCACTCCATACATGCATGCCCTCTGAGTAAAAATAGGGATCAAATTTATTCCTATTTAAAAAGATATTCTGCAATCTTTTCGAAGCAACCTCCTTCAAATGGTGATTGGTCTTCCAGAGAAGTTGTAAATGTACCTCAAGGCACTTTAATTTTTTTGTTCTTATCATGTGACTCAGGAATATAGGAAGGCCCAGTATAGATAAAGATTATATTATTTTGAGGGAAAAATATGTTAGCACACAATTTTACCAACTATATATACAATGTGCTTCTCATTTTCAGAACTGTATTTGTTTCAAACTCAGGCTCTTAGTAGCTTGATACAGATAACATACTGTATTATCCCTTTATTATTTTAATAATTACTTTTTGCAAGTTTTGCTATGACAGTATGTTTGTTTCTGGAAAGATCTAGTGGGTGGACAAATATCATCTAGATTTTTCCATTTTCTTCTTATTGGTCTCATCACAAATTCACTGAGGGACCTGTGAACACATACACACAGAAAAATGTGGCTAGTTGCTGGTATATAGGGAAAAACTGGAAAAGCAAAAGATAGTGCACTGACAGTGTACTTGGCGGAAAAAGTAACTAGAAATAGTAAAATAAAAAAAAAAAGAAAAATTCTGGATTTGACATTTTCATAGTCATCCCCTGACTATAGTCTGTGTGTGACCTTGGATAAATTATCTAATGCTTTTATACTTCAGTACTCTGACTAAAACCAGCATACTTTATCTGTCTATTTAAACTGTAAAGTGTCTTTTGTTATGTAAAAATCCAGTACAAGACAAAAACCAGATCCTGCCGTTATAAGTGTTTTCAGAAATGAGACAGGGTGTTTAAAATGTAAGTATATCAATGAAAAATAAAGTAATTTCAGTTTATATGCAGTTGGTATTTGGCATTTTTTGGTTAAAATTCTACTTGCATATTCCCAGTAAATTATGATAGCTGATTTTCACCTAGTTATATTCTCTTTCTATTGTGAAACTTGAGCATTTGTTACCTCTGCTTTTGATCTACTGGTAACACAGAAGGGTACATTAAATGAGACATTAAAAGAATAAAAGAAGAATAGTTCCAGTATTTTAGGATGAATTTCTGAGAAGTTTATCTGGGAAAAAATCTTGCAAGTCTAATAGTAAACATATGCTAATAGTGAACATCTTCCAGGCTGTGGATCCATTGAGCATAAATCAGTTACAAATCTCTGTTGCAAAGCTCTAATCAAGGCAGCAGCATTTGATGACCTATTCTGTCAGCAAGAATTCCAGCACCATAGAGTTGCTCAAGTTCAGAACTTGTTAATATACCATGAACTGCAAATTATTTTGATGGCAATTGCACATGTGAGGTTAGTACTTGGCCACATGATAAGCGTGTGGAACACATAGAAATTATATAAATTATAGAAATAGCATAATACTATGAATATATTGCAGTACTTATCAATCAATTTTATATTGACATCTGATTTTATGCATCTGTTTCAATGGACGGTTATGGGAGCTTTGGAAAAAACCCCACCCATGTTCTCAAAAGTTCTGCTAAGGACTGGTAATGGCCAACATCAATTAATTTTGCCCTAAACCACAATAGCCCTATATAATTTATCATTTATTCTTTTTGTTTATTGTTGCCTTTGCAGACAGTTTTTTTAATTTGGTAATTTTCTGAGCTGTAACACTTTTTTTTTTTTTGGTTCTGCAGTTCTGTGCAACTCTTGGAACCACACCTTGCTGCTCCTTTGACAAACTGTTAGAACTGGGTCCTATTTGTAAGTCTTTGCTGCTTCTTTCTAAAATTGCAGATATCAGTTTAAGCCACGCTGAGTCATTTCGAGGACATTGTGCAGTGTCAGGGTTCAATAAAGCTACTTATAGATGAGACCTTCAATTACAGTTTTATTTCTAGTGTTAGTCAAGCAGCAAATGTGCATTCCCAAACTCTTAAAAAGTATAGATGACATTGCCTCAAGGTTTTTTTCCTGGGAGGGCATATTTTGGAACACTGTCAGTTAAAAATCACTGTAACTGCTTCAGTTTGTAACATTTTTCTTCAAGCCCTTCTACCTGAAAGTGTATCTACAGCAATGGTGAATATCAGGGGAAAGCTGAATTCTCATTCTCCTCTGCACCAGGTGTTTTGTTTCTACCTGGTTCTAACAACTATGAAGAGTAGGGAAATATGCACCAAAAATCTACATGTATTCTTAATCCTTACCCTCCCCTTCCTGATTTTCTTCATCTTTCAAGGAAATAGAACAAGTGCCAGGGTGTTTAATGCAGTGATTGAGTCAGGAACTCTTCGTAAGTATTTCTGTGCGATGGTTTGTTGTGTCAAGCTTTGATCTGCAACAGGGTTTGGTTAAAAGCACACACTTGCTGGCTGATGAAAATGCAAAGTGCACCATATCGATTCAAGTGAACATTTAGAAGAGGAAATTCACAGCTATAAGCAATTGGAAGCAGCTTCATTTGATGTTCTGGTAATTTATTCAGTGGGGTTTGAAAATTTGGGGCTTATGTGGTGGTCACTTGCTTTGTGAGGTTTCTTGCTCAGGCCCCAGAGACTCAGTTTCTCCCAGTCCTCCTTTCTAAACAGGTTTCTAGTAGTCTGCTTAGCAGCTACAGATTATTTTGCTGTTTGAGTTATTCTTATAGACCTAACCTAATAAAACAGTGATGCCAATACTTTTAGGTATAGCAGCTAATCACGTGTGTTTCACCTCAATGATTCCCTGTTTGTGCAACAGAGATGAGAAGGATTTTACACCACTGAAATCAGAAGTCTCGTGCTAGCTTTTCTCCGTGATTTTCCTCTTATTATACACAAGCATATTTAAAAATAATTAATCAGTAGGACTTTCAACATGTTTTCAAATAAACCTTAGTTGTGGATTCTGTGAATAATATTGTATTAGCTTGAACTTGGTGCCCAACTGCAGATCTCAGTGGATATACCTCTGTGTGTGTAAATAACCATCAGAATTGTCTGGTGACCAGTGTAAAAACATTATGTGGGCTTCAGCCATCAACTCATAGACCAGAATTGTTATTAAGTGCATTAATCCTGTGATCTATAAACAAGCATGAATACTAAATTACAGGGAATACATGAGCTGCCCATATGACAAAATATTTCTGCAGAAACCATTCAGTGACTAATCAAAACTAGCACTTTCTTAACATCTCAATGTTTGCTTTTGCAGGCATCCTTACAATAGTTTGCTGCTGCTAGTTCAAAAGCATGTGCATGCATATATATCAATATGTAAAAAATACTGTATAGAGACGTGTTTGTGATTCATGAGTTAGAATTGGGGAGCACAGCTAATATTCTAGCTCTTCCTGCTAAAGTAGTTTTATTACCACAGAAATTATAGCTAAATCTCTAGATACATCTTTTTTTAAAGTGTATTTTGTAATGGTTCTTAAATCAAAATCACATAGTATTTTATGTTGCTTAATATTAGTAAGATAAGACATGATGATCCTTGTGAGTCCCTTCCAACTCAGTATATTCTATGATTCTATGACTTTGTTTCAGTAGAAGTGGGAAGGAAAAATAATATGTTATGTATACATCTTTATGTATAAATGAAAACCCAGATGGTAGAAACATTTAATCTCTTAATTTAATTTTAAATTGGGAAAATAATAACATCAAAGAAAAATCTCTCAGGCACTTGCTGTCATGCAAATTAATAGGGCTCTTTAATCTGCTGTTTAATTTATTTCCCCTTTAATTGTTTTTTTTTAGGTAATAAGGAAAATATCTGGATGCATATTGATGCAGCCTATGCTGGGAGTGCATTCATCTGCCCTGAATTCAGGCATCTTTTAAATGGAGTGGAGGTGAATGGTGTTTTTTCTCTAGAAGCCTGCTAAAACTTTGCTCTTTCATAGAATTTGTGTGTTGTTTATTCATCCAAGATAAATGGCTCTTCTAGAATCTCCGAGTAAGCTGCACCTCAAATCCCTGTACATTCTATAACATTACTTAAGTTTATGTGATTTTTACTGGTTTATACTGGGAGTATGCAAGTTACCCCACTATATAGAAGTTTCTCATTCAGAATAGCAAGGAGTAGTGAATCAGCAAAACGTCTTGCAAAATAGAAAAGCGGAATTTTTTCCCAAATATCCCAAATGACACATTTATAGAAGCCTAATTCTACTTTACACATACACACACAAAATTATTCTAAAAAAAAAAAAGTTATGTCTTATTATGTCGTTATGTCTGATTTTTTTCTTACATCCTGAAAGTTATATAGGATAGAGCCAGTAGCTCTATCTCAAACAGACAGGGTTTAATAACCAAGAGAGCTAAATGAAATATTCCCGCAACAGCACTCCTGTTCCTTTTTCCTCCCCTTGCTGAGCTACTTGGCATTCAGTTGCTTAGATAAGAATACTTCAATTTCCTGCTGCTTCCCTCAGACAGTAAGATAAGTCCTTGTCTTCCACGTCAGTGGAGAAAATATTACTGTTTGGTAAAGCCAGAAGTTTAAACACAGCACTGATAGGTAGTGACTAATGAAGAAGAGGAGGGAAAACCCCCTCACAAATAAAGCATTTCTTTCTGTCTCTTTTTTTATCAGCAAATGAAGCTTGTTGTAATTTCCTGTGTGGGAATATTTTTTAAATTATTGTTATTGGTTCCTGAAGGAAATGAAACAGCATCCCTTGTCTGGGCCAGCATTTGTCATAGGAGTAAATATTTAACAACCATGAATAAGTTTCCTACCTTATCCAGAACAGGGTGATAACTAGATAGATATATAGATAGATAGATAGACATATAATCTTCTCTTATTAGAGTAATTGTTAATTGTTTACAGGTGACAGGGAAGGTTATGAGAAGCAAATGAGAACAGAAAAGTGATGGGGGCCTGCTGTCGGGCCCCCAACTCTCTTTTTTAAGGCTGGCGACTTCTGCCTTTGTTAAAACAGAAAACATGGATGAAGTCTTTCCCACCTGATGTCCATCTTACCTACCTGTGTTCCTTCTGATGCCAAGCCTAAACATATCTCAAGTAAACTGGGCCTGGCACATTATGTGTATAAACATGTATTGTCAGACCTTATTCTTTGGTGGTATTTCTTCTGACTTACATGAAAAGCTAATTTCTACTGAAAGAAAATACCCTATCAGTAAAAAAGAAAAACCCAAACATTTCCTAGTCAGTTGTAATTTTATGAATGAATGTGGTGTGCAGATTCTGAATTAAATAAATCATTTGTCTCTGTATATTTGAATTTTGTGCATATATGTTTAATGCTCTTGGAAATAGAAAGCTTATTGGGAAATGTGATATGAGCCACGGTGAATGTTTCTGAGTATGCAGATTTATTTCTTTTTTTTAGTTTACAGTGAGATAGGTACTTTTCCTTAACATATGTATCTAAAAAGTATAATTGTTAACAAATGCTCAAAATGTTGATAATACTAATAGCCTAACTGCACACCTAACATGAATTGCATTCCCAAAACGAACGAAGATTTAACTAAAACAGTTACTAAATAAGGTGACATTAGCATGAACACTATAAAGACCCAATTCAGGAATTCATTCGTAGTTAAGGTATAAGGAGACAATATGACACCATTATATCATTAGCACATGGATCCTTTTCTGTTTCATAATTCTGTTTTTATTTATCCACTCTCAGTTTGCAGATTCATTTAACTTTAATCCTCACAAATGGCTCCTAGTGAATTTTGACTGCTCTGCTATGTGGTAAGTACTACAGTAAAAGGAAACATTGCAAGGGAAAAAATGACATTATATTATTCTGCCTTTCTACCAGTAAACATTTCTTTACATTTCTCTCTTGAAACAAGGAGAACTGGATAGCTTCAAGTCTTGTAAATTATTTAAAAAATTCCCTTTCATTTAATCCAAGTTTCAAAAATGTGACATTTAGAAAGAGTCCTGAGCTCTGCATTATGTTCCAGAAAGAGAAGTCCCAGAAAGTCTGCAAATTCATGCTTGCTCCATTTTGGGACTGTTTAAAACATAAATGAAAAAATTAATTTAGGGATATCAGTGCAACGAACAATATGCTAAACAGAGCTTTTTGTTGTGGGTTTTTTTTTTTTTTCCATAAAATTCCTTTTTGTTTAAGCTTTCATCTTGTAAAAGCCTTCATAAAAATGATTGAGATTTGGCTGATGAAAAGCAGCTGATTTAAAAAAGGACTATTTATATAATTTTATAGTGACTTTCAATGTCTCCAGATGACAACAGAGACAACATTTTGATATACAAAGATGCCAAAATAGAAACCCATAGATATACTTTCAAACAAACCAAAGTATTATAGCAGTAATAATAGCATGGTTTTGTTAAAAACATTCCATAATAGATATGGTCCTATTGTGTCCTAAACTAGATGTTTACCAGCATCACAACTAATGATACTTGTTAGCAAAACAGCTATTCAGTAAATGCAAACTATTTATCCAAATACATGAAAACATTAATTTGAGTTATTATGGAACAAAATTTGCAAAAGTGATGAAAAAGGAAGGAAAAGCTGAATGTTAAAAAGAAGACTCCAAAACATCATGCAGAGATATGTCACCTTATTTAAAAGAAGAGTAGATGAGACAGTAATAACTCAGTTGCTTTTGGTTAACCTTTGACTCTTTTAATATTCCCAGCAAAGCTGACTTTTCAGGTGATATATTACATTTTTTATGTAAATATTTTAGCTGATATAGACATTTCAAATATTCCAAGCCATTATGGTCTCTTTTCCTTAGGGTAAGTGGTTTACATTTGGACCCTAATTCATCAGTAGTGGCAGTGATTAACCCAACACTCCTGTTTATAAGTACCTCATAACGTGCTGTGTCTCTATGTATTTGGAAATAGGAAGACAGTGAAACAAACTCCTTTGCTAGTTTCTCCCATCTTTTTCTCATTATTCAAAGCCATTGTTATCAAAAAATAGCCACCTGCAAATAAGACAGTACACTATCATTCTCTTTAGTGTTTGTAGAACAATTAGGGGCAAGAGTGCAGTCCCTAAAGTTTAATTTCTCATTAATTCTGCTTTCCCTGAAAGCCCTGTGGAACTATGTTAAAAGTGGTTTACCTGGCTTTCCAGGAAAACAAATTATATCCAATCCCACTGTAAGTTCCATCTCAGGTGATTTTAGCTTCTTCCTAGCAAAGCTTAAACTTCAGACTTAGGAAAGTATTTTTCTCCGTTTTGTTCTTGCTGGGGTTTTTTGTTGTTGTTGTTTTTGTTCTGTTTGGGGTTTTGTTTGTTTGTTTTGGGGGGTTTGTTTGGTTGGTTTTTAAAATAAGGCATTGCATCAAATGTTAGTTTTCGTAGACAGGAAAATTCCATTACAAGGAATCTCAAGAGACTTTACAACATATCTGCTTACTCAAAGTGAAAGTTTCACAACTGCAGCCGTACAGGCTTCATTGCAGCAAGGCATTTATATATAGATGTTATTCAGTTAATAAAGAATGAAATGTACACTTAAACTCTTTGACTTGAAGCCAAATCCACTGTCCAGCTAACTCTAAGGCCGATAGCCAAAATTTACCTCTCTTACCAACTATTACACTGCCTAAAAAGGTGACATTTGATAAGAAAGGATGAACGAACATGGTGAGAAAAAGTAATTGTGAAGGATACATAGTCCTCTTAGGATCCATGGGAAGTATTAAGCATGATATTGTGGTAACATGGAAAGAGTTCAGTAAACATTGAACATCATTTCAGAATCAAAGTAATCTGTGTTCCTTTGATGGGCAGGCTTCTAAATAACCCAGGCTCCTCAGCACTTTCCCTAGTAAACACTCGCATTTCTTTTCGCTGCAAGCTGATTAAGATAATCTAGCCATTAGATCTGTCATCATGGCTTGGCTTCGCGAANTGATGGGCAGGCTTCTAAATAACCCAGGCTCCTCAGCACTTTCCCCAGTAAACACTCGCATTTCTTTTCGCTGCAAGCTGATTAAGATAATCTAGCCATTAGATCTGTAATGTAATTATTTAACTACTCAGTGCAATATGTAGCACTTGATATGATTTTGGATTTGGAGGCAATTTCATTATAAGCCTTTTGTAAAATATTCTCAGACTTTTTGATATAGAGAAAAGAGCAGTCAATTTCCTATAAAAAGAAATTTAATATAGCCATTCCAAGAAGCGTATATTTTCTATATTGAAATGTTAGACCCCTTTAAAGACTTTGCCTTGAAACTACCGGTTAGTTTTGCCTTACTTGTTCAATTGCTACTCTGGAATATTACAAACTGGGAAGAAATGTCTTGATTCAGAGGGAGTGAAAATAATAATTTTTCAAAGTCTTAGTATTCCTGGTTTTTTATTACTCTTTTCTGGGCTTAAGTGTTAACTTTTGTTTGGGAAGGGTGTTTTAGTATCTGGAAGGAAGGTGCTTACAGGAAATGCTTGTCTGTAGATTATAGAGCACAGAATGGCTCAGGTTGGAAGGAACTTACAGATCATCTAGGTCCAACCAAGTCTATGGTTTCAAAGCCATGTATCTCTCTCTGTTTCAGTCCCTCTAATACTGCTCAGCCTATTAACTGTGTCTTGTAGTTCAGCCACCTGCCGCAACAGGTAGTCAACCTGGGCACGCTTTTGCAGGTACAAGCCTTTTCTCCAGTAGAAGTATCTGGGCATCCAGTGCAAACTACCACCTATACTGATGTCTCCTTCCTTACCAGTTTTGTCTGGGTATGAGCAGAAGTCTTCTCAGTGTCTGCCTCAGTAGACACACTGGGTTTGGCTTGGAGGTGAGTGCCCACCATTATTATGGCAGAGACCTACAGCACTCAGCCCTCTGGTGTGGACCTCCTGAGCACTCAGCACTTACCTGAGGTGTGGACCTATTTGCAGATTGCATTCCCTGCCTATGTGAACTGCCACGCAAACTGCTGTGTCATATCCTTCCTACGTGATCCTTCATTCAGCCAGGGATATTTACAAAGAAAGTTAAGAACACCACTCCTGTCACAGAATATGCCAAGTTGGAAGGGACCCACAAGGATCATCAAGTCCAACCCTTAGCCCTGCAAAGGACCATCCTAAGAGTCACACCATGTGCCTGAGAGTATCATCTAAATGCTTCCTGACCTCTTTCATTCAGTCTTAGTGCTGTGACCACTTCCCTGGGCAGCCTGTTGCAGGACCCAACCACCCTCAGGGGAAAGAAACTTTTTCTAATATCCAACCTAAACGTCCCCTGACACAACTTCAGGCTATTCCCTAAGGTGCTGTCTTTTTCTAATATCCAACCTAAACGTCCCCTGACACCTCCACTTCCCCTCATGAGGAAGTTGTAGACTGCAGTGAGGTCTCCGCTCAGTCTCCTCCAGGCTGAACAGACCAAGTGTCCTCAGTCGCTCCTCACATGGCTTCCTCTCAAGGTCCTTCACCGTCCTCATTTCCCTCCTTTGGACACTCTCTAATAGCTTAATATCTGATATTATGGTGCCTGAAACTGCCACAATATTCAAGCTGAGGCCCCACCAGTGCAGAGCAAAGTGGGACAATCCCTTCTCTCGACTGGCTGATGCCCCCCAGGACATGGTTGGCCTTCCTGGCTGCCAGGGTACTGATGACTCATATTCAACTTGCCATCAACCAGGACCCCCAGGTCCCTTTCCATGGCATGGCTTTCCAGCATCCCATTCTGCAGTCTGTAGGAACATCTGGGGTTGCCCCATTCCAGGTCCAGAATCCATCACTTTTCCTTCGGGGTTGTCATATGGTTGGTGATTACCCAGTCCTCTAATTTGGCAAGGTCTCTCTGCAGGGCCTCCCTGCCTTTGAGATAGTCAACAGCTCCTCCCAGTTTTGTATCATCTGCAGACTTGCTTAGTATCCCTTCCAGTCCTGTGTCCAAGTCATTTATGAAGATATTAAAGAGCACAGGGCCCAAGATGGAAGCCTGTGGAACACCACTAGTGACAGGTTGCCAGTCTGATGTCACCATTCACTAGCCATTCACTATTACCCTCTATGCTGGACCTGTGAGCCAATTGCTCAACCACCACGTGATGTGTTTATGCAGCTCTTTTTCCTATCTGAGATAGATGCATCCTGTCAGGTGTCAGTGGACCAGGTGTTGAGTAGATCATCCCATTTGTGGTCAAAAACTACAGAATTTTTCTGATTACATCAACCTCAGAGCCACTCATTGACCTGATGGATCTGCCTATTTCTATCAGTATTATTCCCTGTTACTGGTAGAATTGAGAAAACTGTTCACTACCTGTGCTCCTCATCCCTCTACAATTGTTCCAGGGCCTGAAATCTCTTTTGATTGCCCTTGGACTTCTCTTTGTTACTTCATTGCTGCTAGTTTGAACAGTCAATGGCAGGTAGTAATCAGAGGGCCTTACTAGACTGGAGAGTTTGCCAGTAATGTTGTCCCCTGTCCAGACCACACAAGCGCTTACTGCAAAGTTTAAACACACAGGGCAAACTCTAGGGATGGTGTATAGAGGTGCAACTCAAGTGGTTAGTGCACACTGATGTCCAGGCTTTGGATTTATTTTAGTAATCCTTTTAGATAGTTTTTCATGGTTGCCAGATTAAGACTTGTGAAATCTCCTTTTAAAAAAGCAGTGACATCACCTGAAATTAAACTGTCACAAAACAACTAAGTACATTGCTTGTAACTTGGATTAACTGCATACAAAATGAGCAACTGAAACACAAATATAGAACAGTAATCAAACATATCAAATAAACTACAGCAGAGCAACTTAAAGTTTGTTAAAAATATTTACCCTAATTAAACCTGCTTTCAGTTAATAGTTTCTTCCTTCTCTCCACAGGACATTTTCAGCACACAAATAAGTCATTAATTGTTTTTATTGACAGCATTCTGAAAGTTTGTTGCTATTTTTCATGTGTATAAGCTTACTTATCTTCAGCTATGTACTTTCCATACCTGAAGGGAAGCACTTAGCTGTTAACCTTGGTACTTCCCTGGCCATTAGTCATAGAGAGGCTTTTTGTTTGTTTGAATAAGATGTTTTATGACCACAGCCTAGATGTGCATGAGAGTTGGGAGTATGTACTGTCCTGTGCATTTAGAAATACACAGTAAAATATTGGAAATTAGATTTTTTCCTTAAAAATTTACAATTTTACATTAGAAGATTAAAACACAGAAAAAAAAAGGTTTGGACTTTGGTCATTTAGAGTATTTCCATGTTGATACAACTTTTGCTTTCTTTATAATATATTTATAGGCCTAATATAATTATGTAGCAGTCTTTCCCTTTTTTTGATTTATGGTTTCTTCTTCTTCTGCCTCTATAAACCCCAACATTTGTGGAGGTGAGTCAGTCTTACACAGCGTGAAGCATGAACGAGAAAAATCTTGTTATTAACCATTGGCAAAACATAGCTTATTCTCTCTAAAAGGGGCACACTGGCTTTTGAACTTCAGCCCAGTCACACCACCCCCTAGCTGGCCATAGTAAGGTATGCTTCTCAGTGTTACATTGTGCTGTAGCATGTCTGTCAGTAATTGTGTATTGGATCCTGCTAAGGGCAGGGTGGTATGAGAGGGAAGCCTGAGTCTGGACCGGGTGACTGCAGCATGGAGAGACAGCAGCCAGCATCCACAAAGCCTCCCCGCGGCTGTGCACGGTGTTTAGGAAGCAACAGCTCTTCCCACGCAGCTTTGTACTGCAGTAATTTTAAGACAACTTCTGTTGACTGCAAACATTAACATTGCTTCAGCTAGTCTCACATTCTGGTGTGAGCGTCTATCACCATAAAAAGATCCTCTATGTCTGTTTCTTGTCTGTTTTTAAATATGCAGTCGTGAATTCATGCTGCCCGTTCCTGCTGAGCCTTACACTTAACTACTTGTAAGTACAGTACTGATATGGCTGTGAAAAAGCACTGAAAATGGCACAGGCTGTGCTCAGGAAATATGCCTGTTTAAACACATTCAATTTGACTTCACTTCTTGTCGAAATATAATCTCTTAAATTTCTATTCTTAAATTTCTCAATTTGATTTCTTTTTTTTTTTTTATACAGGGTGAAAAAAAGATCAGATTTAATAGGTGCCTTTAAATTAGAACCTCTTTACCTGCAGCATCACCATCAGGAGTCTGGTAATTTTACAGTTCAATGAAATTATTATTATTTTGTTTGCACACTGATATTTAATGGGAAAAAAAGGACTTAATATGAAAACTGAAATTCTTAAAAGTACCTAAGTTGTTCAGAAGCCTATTTCCATTTTCTGAGTGCCTGAGGGAGTTAAGCTTATTAAAGTGCAAGTATTTGTATAATGAGATTTTAGTTAGTTAAAAGCAATAGAAGGAAAGTAATTTTATAAAGCATTATATTACTGGTTTTGTATTGGGATTTACCCAGTTCCAGACTTACCACTGATTCTTTATAGAAGTGTTGAGAAAATTCTTTATGGTCTTTTGGTTGTTGGATAAACATATTACTGGGTGTTGTGTGTCAAGTTCCTTAACCTGCCTTCCCCAACATATCTTTCTCTAGAATGGTTTCACGATCTGATTTGGGTTTAGAGTTTCTAAAGTTTGTGACACTTTTTCTTAGCTATTTGTGTAATCTCTGATTCAAGTTTTTTCAAAAACCCATGTGAGGAGCAAAAACTCCCAGAAGCCACAGACGCTGTCTCTGCTATATTTTTGAGTGATAGGTTTCTGTGACATTATCCTGTAGCTCTCATGTTCTTACACTGGCTGTAGAGAAAGACAGTAAGGGCTGACTGTCTTGTACAAAATGGTCATGAAAGCTCTTCGCAAAATGCACACAAAGAACTTACAAATCTTAGGCTTTGTACAAAGCTCCTTAATGGATTAGTGCTGCTCCTGCACATACCTAGCAACTGCAGATATTTGCCATCTTGAAGCTCATTTTTACACATTTGGTTATTAACTGAATAATTGTGAAGAAGGTCACAGCAGTGCAGTGTCAACATGTGGTGGAAGTTATCTCATAACTTTCTCAAGAGGGTGAATCATATGTGGATACTCTTACCATATACTTAATCTCATATTTTTCCTAGAATTGCTGACCCTGATCTGTGTTCAGAAGTGTATCCTGAGTACTTTTATCTTCTTTCTGTTATGGCTATGAACTCATTGACATTTAAATTAATACCATCCAGAATTCCACCATTCACTAAAAAGCCCTAGGAAAAATGGATTCCTGTGCCTTAATCCTGAACTGGCATAAATCTTGCATTTTATTCCTTTTATGCATCTCTAAGCAATGCAAATATAGAACAGTGCAGTAAACAGGAACATGCAGTAATTCTGGAGCTGTGGTTCACCCTCCAAAGGCTAGAATTATTAAGAAAAAAATCTACACTTTTTTTTTGGTAGTAATCAGAGAAAAATACAAGTTACAGCAAATACGTTTAAGGCACAAGCATTAAATACATTAAAAATATTTCTCTTCAGGAGAAAAAAAATCCATCCTTAACTAAAGTGAAAATATGTTCTTGTGACAACTGACAGTGCTGATACAAGAGCCTTAGGCCTTCCCCAGGTTAAATAACACCAGAAGAAAATCAACCCTTTCTTAAAAGTAGGTGCTATTAGTAAGTACACCTAGTTGACCTGAAAACTCTATCACCCCAGTTATATAAAAAGTTGTACAGCCTTCATCTTGCCTTCAGAAGCAGTGAGAACATGTTATATGAGCTGATACAATGATTTCAAATAGATCAGCTGATTAACAGCAGTCTAGTAATGCTAATTTTTTTCTGTTCTCTATTCTCATTTAGTATCAATTTTTGCAAAGAGTTGGACAACACTTTTCAAATGCAAATGTCTCTAGTTAACTTCCAACCCACACTTATGCCTTCAATAAGCATAGTCAAATTTGCTACAAATTTACTACACAAAGGTGCTGCAGTCCCTATTGATCCCTGTGTGATTCATGAGATGTCAGCACTTCTGGAAGTATGACTTGTCTAATGGAGAGTCTTATTTTTTGAGTATGTCTCACGTCTGAGAATTCCTATCATGGTTTACGAAGCAAATGAAGTAGTATTTTTGAATTTGCTCATCTCTCACTCTGGAATTTAAATGAGCAGAAAAATATCTCTATCTGTGAGCAATTACTCTTAATAACCATATGGCAATTATGTGTGTCCCCAAGGGGAAAGTCTTTATTTTGTCATTAATTATAATTTTATGTGATTTGCATCATCACACCAGGAAGATTATACTAGCTTGCCTGACAGCCCAGGATATAGGTCAAATCCTAATGGCAGTGTTAGAAGAATGCAGCTTTATACTTCATTGTGAACACCACATATGCTCCCACAATGCAATTCCTCCCGGTTAAATACAGATGTAAGACTAAGGCTTGTAATCAAGGAATCAAGGACTAAGCATTGATTACATTCTGCCTCACAGCTTGTGAAAGGCGTTGTTGTGTATCATTAGACATAGCCCCTTGCAGGAGCGTAGGATTATTTATCTGTCACCAGTTGCTTTCCTCTCTTTGCTACCACTCTTGCAGCTTTCAAACAGAAATGGCTGCTACAATGCAGGAGAATATGAATGTTATCAGTTTACCTCGTTGAGGTAAAAAAAAAAAAAAAGCTGAGACAATCACATTCATTTCCTGAAGTCCAGGAACAGGTTAATGATTGTTCATTGTTGTGTGTGTTTGTTTTTTTTTTCCCACCTGGAAACCAACATAGTAACAGGTTAAAGAACCCAATGACTATCTGTTATGGGGAAAGGAGGACCATGTTTTTTCCTATGTTTTGGCTGCATGCATGAGGGAACATCAGCAAGAGAGCTTGTAACACAGGAAATAGTCTTTTTTTTTTTTTTACTGGTATTTTTTTATTATCTCCTAGGAAACATGAAGCATGAAAATTATGTAAATGACATAGACTGGTCAAATTCAGAAGCTACAGTTCTGTATGAACCTTGCAGTTCACAATTCCAGGAGCACTTAGCATTTTCCCTAGGAATTCAAGTACATACTTTCCCATGAAGCTTATAAGCCACTGCAGAGTAATAAAGCAGAATAAGGAAGCTAAGCAGATGTTTCCCAAAGAAATGCTGTAAATTTTACATCTGTTTAATTTCTGTCACTGACTTACAGCAAGTAACTAACTATGTTACAATTTCCTTTACTATGAAATCAGTGTAATTATCTTATTACAAGAAAAGTAGATGCGTCTTGACACTGTGTGTTTATATAAAGGATAATTAATAATGCCTCCTACTTGCCTCCCCAGACTGCTTTGTGGCTTGGTCAATCTGTGTTTGTAATGGGCTTTCACTACAAAAAATGAGAAGCCATAAAAAGCATTGTTGTGTGTGTTTGTTGCTGTTGTCAGAAGGGGTCAAATTCTGAGTCAGTTTTTTCAGTCACTTATTACACATGCTGAAGAATTAGCAACAAATACATGTATGAGTATAAAAGGTAGTAAGAAGTGGACTATTTTAAGTTCCCACTTCACTAGGGTAATGGTGATGACATTTCACAGCAGAGAATGAGTGATGAAGTGAGTTTGGGGATTCTGCAAATTATTTAAAACAAAATTAAGAATAGTCATTTTATCTGCTGCTTGTTTTCCGTACAAAAAGAAAATAAACATAGTATTTGGTCTGTCATCCCCACAGCATCTGCAGTAGAAAAGAAAGGAAAATTGGGTTTCCTCTCTAAAAGGGCTTAATTTGTTAGTGGCTTATTCTGACTAGCTAAGTAATGAAGGTTATTACAAACACCTTAATTCAACATGCTGCCAACTATCCTACTAGTTATTTAGTGGTCCTGTTGATACTGATGATGTTGAAATTAGTAGCAGACATAAAGTATAGCTAAGATACAGCTTTTTAATTAACATTAGAATGCTTGTAGGCTTTGGCTACTGTGTTGATGCAACATGAACATTTTTTCTTTGATTTTCAGGTCTTGTAACAGATTATCGGGTAAGTAGAGCATCAGTGTAATAATTAATACTATTACTTGTATATACTGGTATTTTTAGGACTTCTATTTTCCATTACTATCATAAACCTCAAAAATTAATGTTTCTTTCCAAGCAGGATGCAGCTTGCTAAATTTTTAACATTCATCAAACTGAAATTTTCAACTCTGTTTAAAGGCAGAAATTGACTTCATGTGCAATATCTCAAGGTCCAGGCAGTAGAAAGAAATGTCCTAAAGTTGTGGGGTTTTTTTTCTTTAACATAGTGAATATCACAATTTAAAAATAAAAATAAAAGCATATACATTTTAATCTTTAACCCTTGGAAGCACTGTTGTTTAGAAATGGAAAATGGGCCTGTCATAGATGCTAGCCCCACAACTGCAAACAAGCTTCCAAGATACTTATTTTTCTAAAGCCTCTGATGAAAATCCAGGATGCACAAATAAAATTTGATTTGCCATGTGGCTCTTGCGTTCTGAAGGGATTAAAAAACAGGAATAGATATTTCTACTATTATTTGACCCACCTCTAGGAACTGTCTGTGGCAATGGTGGTTCACTTCAAAACCATTATAGAATGTGGTTTCTGCTCTAGCGCTGCAACGGTGACCTCTCTTCTCCTCGGTTGCAGCACTGGCAAATCCCCCTGGGCAGGAGGTTCCGCTCCCTGAAGCTTTGGTTCGTGCTGAGGATGTACGGGGTCAAGGGGCTGCAGGAGCACATCCGCAAGGTGATTTGATTTCTTGGGTAACTTGTGGTGGGAAGGCAAGGGAAAGTGAACTGGCTGGCTGCCTGTCTACTTTCCATGACTTCTGTGCACACCAGAAAGCACAGGCAACAGTTTGAGGCAGCTCAGTTCAACAGCTGGAGCTTCCCCTTTTCCCCATGCAAGGTGACGATTCCATATCACGGCAGATCAAAGCTGTCATCCCTTTTATGCTAGTCTTTAGGGAAGACAAGTCTAGGAATTAGGAATTTCTACCATACAGGACCATAGTTCCCTCATGATTAAGCCGGAGCACACTCATGGTTTTATTTGTGGAAACACGTGTATATTCATTATTTCTTTATCTTATTAATGTGCATGCATTGATAGCATGTTGATTATGATTAAGGGATACAGTGACTTATTTGGCATGTCTACTTCTGCTGCTGGTTTGTTTCCTGTTTAAAATGCATATTTTATTAAAAAAAAAGAATGTGTACAATTTACAGTTTGTTAACATTGTTGTAAGTACTAAGTTTATTCTTGATGTGAAAAGAAGGGGTTTTTAATCACTAAAGAAACCATCTGGCGCCAGTCTGAATTATATATATACTTCCTCTGTAGCAGTAAAGTCAAATTCAAGCATACCTTTCATCTTTCTGAAGTTTAGGGACACTTCTAGTTAGGGGAGATCCATGACTTGGCTCTAAATATTTACAAAAATATCCATTAGCTAAAGGTCTGGTCTAGCATACCAACCTCCCTGCAGACACACATTTAGTACTATATGTTGGGGTACTAAACAGAAGAATTCCTAAAAAAGATTTTTTCCACTCTTGTAAAATCATTGTGTGAAGAAGTCTCTTTTGATTTGGAAAGGTTCTGGGATGGAGGGTACTCTCTTTGCTTCTTATTTTAATCACACTATAATTTTCAACAGACTCTCCAAATATCAGAATTAGATTTTTATTCTTAATGAGGCTTTCAGAAATAAATTTTGGCAGCTATGGATTCCTGATGTACTGTCATCCTTATGTCAATCTGATATATATCCTGCTGATGAAAAATTGATGTGAGGTTTGTTATCACTTTAGTTTTCTATCATTACCATTCCCAGTGGGATTCTCTCTCAGGTTAGATTTCTGAAGACTGCAATTATTTCAGTATGTTGCCAAGTTTTTAAGTAGGGCTAAATCTCTCACTGGGAAAATGAGCTTGGAAGCCTCATATCAATTGCATGGCCTTCTTCCACAGGTCAGTATTTACATTCAACAAATTCCCTCTTTCCCTGTCTCCCAGATATTTCTCTAACTGTTCAGCTGTATAATCACAGCTGAAGACCAAGTTTTGATATTTGAACAATACAGTTCAGGAAGGCTAAGCAAATCAATCTTTTCTTAAAAATACTGACTCCAAAATAGAACCTTATTTGTGAAGGTAATTCAGATAACTAGATTTCCAAGGGCTTCCAGAACTGACTGTATATGTTTTCTATTTCATTAAGGACTACATTTTTCTCCAGTGTAGATATAATAATAATAATAATAATGGCCAGACTTCGCGAACGAAGATCTGTGGAAGGTCTTTGTACGCCTTCCAGCCTGCGCATTGGATTTATTTTAGGTGGGACACAGTGCGCACAGAACTGAGCCCACCCTTTAATCCTAAGGTTCATCTGCCGGGGCCAAGCGAGCTTGGACAGTGGCAGCGAGGTCCTCAGGACGTAGGTGGATTGCCTTACAGGGCTAGATATAAAAACAAGTTATGAAAGGACAAGAGGGATAATTAAGGGCAGAATTTGGCTTACTGTATACTTCTTAGCAATGGAACCATTAGTTTCTCCTTACCTCCTGCTCATTCCCCCCCAGTGAATGCTGGTTTGATTCAGTGGGAACCAGAGCATCTTTAAAAAAAACCCAGTAATTTCTATCTCCAGCAAGCCTCTTTGAACTTAAATTTCAAGAAATAATTGCATTTCATTTGCTCCCTGCTGTAGCAGAATTTAAGATATCTCTTGTGATTTTTCAGACATGTTGGTAAAGTTATATCAGTAGCTGCAAAATAAAAATTAGAAATGTGTTTCATATCTTGCACATTTTACTCTCAGGAATTATCGTGAGCTCCAGATACATTGTGGTGGCTTTACTTTGGATAGACTAGTAATGAAGTATGTAAACCAGCCTAACACTGGTTTATATTTTCAAACCCATAGACAAGTTTCCAAAAGAAAATTTTGAATTTAACTTCACTTGTTAACTGCACTTTAATACTGCTCATCCCAGTGCCTGACCTTGAAAAATTGCTTTCTTTTAAACATATTGTAGCTGAGCTTATAAAAATTCCAACGTAGATGCTGTGATCACCTGGGGAAAAAAAAAAAAGGACACTTCAGTTCCTAAGTCATGGAAAACTGTGGGAAGATCTATGTAGTGTTTATAGATTTCTAGTCAGGCTTCTTTTGTGCAGCCAGGTGTTACTTACAAAGTGATCTGAGATTTTGAATAGTGATGACATGATATAGAGGGAAAACCCACTTGCATGTCCTTAAGAAGCCATCCTATTTGTTGTGTAATTAGCAAGTTTCTATGTGGAAAACCAAAGATGTCTGCAACAGTCTCTTCATAACCTTTTTTTTTCCTGGATCTAAACTGTCACAAAAATTATTTGTCTCTTCCCCTCTTTATTAGTATGTTTTAAGAAAAAGATGTTTGTGATCTGTGCAGCCTTAAGGTTTACATCACATGACTTGATAACCACTGCAACCTGGCATTTGCTTGAGGATGGCATTTAGGAACCAAAATATTCCTGAGACATGAGAATGTGTGACTTGGATTTAGATACAGTAATTTTTTTGTTTTCCAAACATTCATTATGCACTCCTCTAGCACACAGCATGTAATATTAACCTATTGCAAAGTATAGGTTTCAAAGCAGTGGTAAAGGGGAGGGCAGTCATCTCTAAAGGATGTGGGGAGAGACAAATACAAAATTTGGAGGTAAATCCTAAAGCCACAGAGGAGGGCAAACCCAACAACAATAACAGGCTTCTGGGCTGATTACAACCACTCCAAGTCAGTATAAATGTGAAATGCAAATGGCCCATTTGTAAACGGCCTATTTGCAAACTGCTTGACCATCTATTACTCCTTTGTTGGTTTAAGTCCTCTCCAAGAGCTCAGAAGTAATTTGAGAAATTTAGGAGTCAGTGTGTTTTTGTATGCAATCTCTATGAACATTCTGACTCAGCTGAGTCCTCCTTAGGGCCCGAAGTAATCAGATTACCACATGCTTCTTTCTTCACCAAGGATAATGAATTCCATTAAAAATTAACAGCAGAGCCCAAGAAACTGGAACTGTAAAGAACAGTAATGCCAGACATAGCATTTTAACAGGGGAGTGCCACAGTCCAAGTGGCTGTTGAGAAGACTGTTTCGACAGCATTTTCCTTCAGATAGTAGTGCGATGCAAGCTAGGGCAGGCAAAGAGGTGAAATCTGTAGGAGGAAAAGTATGAAGTGATCAAGACTATGCCAGTGTGCTCATTTGCATGTACACAGTAGTGTACTCTGCTGCTTCAGAGAAGCTCCCTGCAACTAAAAACTGTTTTGGCTCTTGAAGACTTTGCCCAAAAATTAAAATCCAGTTTAAACATTTCAATGGAGAAGGATTGATATTTATATTCAGAGATACACATGCAGAAATACAGATTTTTAAAATAGGGACCACATTTTAATGCCTCGCAAGTTTTCTGCTCCTATTATTGATTATGTAAGACATTTCCCTTAATCCTAAATAACCAAATTCATTAGATCTCTGTTGTTTCGCTTCTCACTGCAGAAGAGCAAGGGTTATTTACCTGAGATAATAGTGACACATAAAAATTCCTTACAAGTTTCTTTTCTTCAATTAGGTAAATTTCACTGTGAAGATCAGGGCTGATATTCTGGTCCTGTAAAGCAAGACATTTCAGGTCACTAACACTGTCCATGTGATTCCACTTTAAGAACCCATGTGATGAAGGGATTGTCCAGATCCCTAAATCATAGAATCATAGAATGGCTTGGCTTGGGAGCGACCTTAAAGATCATCTAATTCCAAGCCCCCTGCCATGGGCAGGGACACCATCCACTTGACCAGTTTGCTCAGATGACACTGCTAGAAACAGTAAGTGAGTTGATTTGTGTATATCCACTTTTTTGCTCAATTACATGACAATGTTTGAAAGATTAAATAATATTTGAATGACAGCTTTAAGTTAATGGTGCTAGGGACACAGCCTGACACAGACGTCAAAATCAAAAGCACTTGGAAGATTAAAATATTCAGGCTTGGTATGTACACATTCAGCAGAAAACTGAGAACGGCCTTTTAGTTTTTTACCTCTTCTTCCTTCCTATCCTTAGTTGCAGTGCCCACATTTTTACAAACAGGACTTTATTTTCACTTTATTTTGTCTTGAAAAGTTGAAGCACTAAAGCCACATGTGTCCTCCTGTGAGTTATTGCAGTACTCATGTCCAGAGTGTGGGTGCAGATTTTGGACTCACCGAGGAAGGTGTGATACCTAAAAGCCCTTTGGTTTTACAGAGTTTGAACTTCCAGGCTTAATAATATTTAACTTCACTGTTGCAGCAATCTTGGTAAGAGCAATTCAGGACAATAGCTAATAGTTCAAAGGTGCAGGGCGTTGGGTAACTGCATTTAAGCAAAGCTTTCCATGTGAAACCACTTTCTCTCCTCCTAGTTCTGTAAAATCTAAAACTCTTGGTGCCCCCCAGTGTCTTTACCAATTATTGCTACTTTTTAAGACTCACCATGAATAAAAGTACTTGCATCCCGACATGAATGCAAAATACTTTTAAAGTTTTGGTTTGTGACTTACTGAATATTTTCTATTTTCCCTTGCTTTTTTTTCTTTCAAATTCCAGAAAAATCCTTTTAGTGCAAAAAGTGGACATAAATACCTGCTATAAAATGTACAGGAGGGGTCCGGAGCTTTCTTGTACAAACTTCTCCCAGTAAGCCAAATCTTAAATTTTTGCTTTATTCAGTTCTTACCCAGATAAATTTTGATGCAGCACAGCTGATTACATTCTGCTGAACAGTTGTGAAATTCTCATCTCGTTGAACATGATCTGTTTTGTGGCTTTGATTTCCAAGACACAGTATATGCAGTGTGGAGTTTTGCAGAGTCTTTTGACATGCTTGGTTAAAGCTATAGAACATGACGATAGGAGGAGACAGTGAAAGACCATTACAACACACATGCCTATTTCATGTTCTCCATGCACTGATGCATACAGGTATCTATATGTATACAGGTACTTCTGGTTGCTTTTAGTAGCTGTAAACTCATGCTCTTCATATATTAGCAGAACATTCAAATGCCCTGAAAAGTACTGGGCATTTTATTGGTCTCATTCCTGGCTCAAAGAGCTTTTAGGCTAATTTTAGATGGAGATGATAAATGAATGTAACAAACAGCAGAGAGGAAGTGGTAACAACAGGAAGATTGGCTGGTTGTGTAGGGTACCAGTATGCCCAATGTGAAGGTTTTGAAGCAATATTTTGATTCAATATAAACTATGTTTTTCTATTTGAAGAAATAAAAAACCATCAGAAAGCTATGATTAAGATTGCAAAACGTGTTGGTTTTTTTTCTTTTTTTTCTTTTCTGTAATTTCTGTTTTGCCTTATTCTTGTCCTTTTGGAAGAAGTTCCTTTGAGATGAAACATTCCACATTTAACCCTAGCCCAAAGTGAAATATTTCATTTTGGTTTGATATCTGTCCTTGAACTTGCAAAACGTCAAAGTGCAAAAGCAAGAAAAGACGTGGGCTTAGTTGTTTATTTTTGTAAATTTTTTCGCAATAAATATATCAAAGCTAAAGAACCTTTAAACATATTGTTTAGATGTTTCAGATAACTTTTGGTGTAGACAGGCTATTGCATGAAGGCAAACTGTAATTCTAATAGCTGGTTGCTGTGGCTGTCCTATCTTTGTTTTGTTTGTTTAGGGTAGTGAGCACTAAGCTGATGTTATAGCCAATGAGAGGGCAACTGAATAGGTACTGCAGTTACCTGATGAAGATATAGGTCCTTTTTTCCCAAGTAGTTTTGAATTCATTTTCTGTTTGGAAAAAAGCAAAGACAAACATGATATGAGCACTCAAGTATCACTGACTGATGTTAAGAATTCCCATCTGGTTGTTCATGCCTGTTGGTTTTTCCTATTTATTTTTCCTATTTATTGGATTTTGGAAGAGGACTGGTTTCCTATGCTTCAAAATACTTCCTCTGGCTTGCTGCCCAATGTCATTCTTTTTTCCCCAGTAACTTATCAACAGGTTTGCTGAGATTTGCTATTCATTTTCTTGATTATACTGCCATCACCTTTCTTTTTGACTGAAGCTGAGCACCCAGGTCAGAAGAGTGAGCAAGTTCTCCCCTTCTTCATAGATATTCTCATATTAAGTTAACTATTCTAAAAAGTGTATCTTGCCAGCTTAATTTGCACTGGAATGGTGACAATTTTCTCTCTCTCTGTCTGTGCATTTCCCCTTTTCCCTCTAAAAAGTGTTTTGGACTCTAGCCATTCCCAGCCCAAACTGACACTGGTAGAAAACCTAAAGGAGAATTATTAAAATTATTTACTATTAATATGATATCAGATGAAATTGGGCTGAAATGTCTCATTAAGAAATAGGCTAGTACTGTCTAAGATAGGCTGAGCTACTAATACACTAATGGCTCAGTATGGACTCCGGAAGTCATAAATGGGATTTAACATAAACAGATGGTGATACGTGAATATTATCACATATCAGAAGAAGGAACAGAGAAAAGGAATGGAAAATACTTTAGCAAACCTTTTCTCTTGATGAATCAAATTTATACAACATAGATACATTCTTTCTCTTCTCAGCACGTCAGGCTGTCACATCAATTTGAACACTTGGTCCTTCAGGATGAAAGATTTGAGATCTGTGCTGAGGTTGTCTTGGGACTAGTCTGTTTTCGGCTGAAGGTAAGACCTCCCATTTCTTCTGTCATGTTTTATAGCAACACAATAACCTGCAATTGAACATAGTCTTTGTAGTTCATATACCTGATTATTTTTTTAAGGACAGTAAATAGGGTTCATATAGAATAAAGCAGATTAAAGAAAGACGCTTAAGACAGTTTTGTTGAAACTTAATCAAAAGCTTAAGAGAAACTCAAACATATTAGGATATGGAAATACATAGTCAAGGCAAACAAATGTTGTAACCTGTCATACAAAATGGCTGTTACATTCTATGATGAGATTTGATAAAGATGATTGTTTTAGTGTATTTCCCTAGACATCTGTATATGATGTGTGTGTGTCTATTACATGTTTCTTATCAAGTTAATTTATTATGAGTGTATACTGAATATTCAATTTTATATATATAATGACTATCATAGATGAAAATTAGAGTGCTAAACACTTTTTTTTTTTTTTTAAGAATAGCTTTTCATCAACAGAACTCTATAGTCAGACATGGAAAATTGAAGCAAGATATGTGTAAGAACAGGTTACATGGGAGCCTCCCAACTGCCCTTGGCCCTGGTCTGCTTTTTATTGCTAAACATGATCCTTTTGCCCCACTTGGCCTTTTATACCCCAAAATCTCTCAAAGCACTGAGTTTGTTGATGTGGAGACCCTGCCTGACAGAAACTAGAAAACTCACTCTGCATTCAAAGCATAAAAGCCACAGTAACTGGGAGGGCTCATTGTTTAATCAGACACTAAAAGGGGATCTTATTTTAGGTAATGAACTCATTTTATAGAGGAGCTTGCAACTAAAGCCTTTATAAAGGACTGGGTTGGGACACTGAATCTGACCACCAAGCAACAATAATAATAGCACCAGTGTTTTCTAGTTCACATGATACCTAAATTAGCTTTTAGCTTTTCTGAAGGCTTGCAAGCACACCTTGGCTCCTTCTGGATAGTGTGGTATTACTATTTGTCAAAAAATTCTTTCACCAGTCATTCAGTTGCCCCAGTACCTGAGTTTGATGCAGTTGGCTGAAGAAGCTAACAAATCTTTAACAATGAAGTAATGGTGAATTTATCTGGAATTGGAAAATGGTTTGGTTTGAATGTATATTGTTCAAAATAAAATAAAAAGAAGAACTGTCCCTAAAGGATCAGACAGACTACAGAATGTGGAGTTTTTTCAGTAAGTGAACACATGAATATAATCTCTTTCCTAACAAGAAGTTTTAAAAGATTTTGAGGAATAGGTTCTGTGGCTTTTATTGCTCAATAGCAAGATGTTGGTTGCAGTCTGCTCTCTCACGTGGAACAAGCAAACACTAGTTTTGCAGATCCAGAGACAGCTGTTAGTCAGCGCTCTACATTTACTTTAAAGGAACAGTCCTGGTGAAATAGAGCATAGCAACATAGGAATTGTCACTTTTGATCAGACCAGTAGCTCATCTACATCTGTTCTGCTGTCCCTGATGATCCAGAGGAAGAAATTACATCTACAGGGAAAGACAATTTTACAATAGGAGGTAAATACTGAACGCCTAGCTAAGAAAGTTTTGGAAAAATTCTAGAATAAAGGCCTGATTCTACTGAAAACCAGTGTTGAAAGAGCAGTGTTTTCATTGCTTGCCTAACTGGTTGAGAAAAAAGAAAACAAAACTAACAAGCTTTTAAATAAAGATGTTTATGGCTATTTTTGCAGATTTATTTCTTTTTTTATATCACTCCTTCAAAAATCTTCCTGTGATTTTTATAATTCTTATTAAAGTGCATTTTAGAAGCAGAATATTTGTAACCTTTATGTAATTACAGTAGGACTACCAGTCAGGAGATTTGAACTATATAATGCTGCACAGCTGTAAAATTATGAAATATTTTTTCTTCCTTCCTTTGTTTTTGAAAAACCCTTTTTTATATTTTTGCCTAGCTGTAACTTTTCATTTTTTTGCTTTTCACACTGTTGAGCAAATGGACTGATTACCTGTGACTTTCATATTATAATTATTTCATCAAATGTATCATGCCAAAGGGTTAGTTTTTGGCCTCCTTGTCATGACTGCAGATGAATACAAGTCAAGCTAGTTATTTCTCCAAGGGAGTGAGAATGCTGTCTTATTGAAGCTCACAGACTCAATCAAAGCTGGCTTCTCAAAGCTCTGGGAGAGGATTAGTCACTGCTAACTTCAATTTGACGTGACACCTGAGTGTTACAGAAGCCCTAAGGTGGAGCTGTGAGAGTGGAACAGAAGAAAGATACATGAATCTTTCTCCTTCCTCCCCTCACCCCTGCCAACTTAGCATCGTATAACTGCTTATACTGCCTAAAATAAGTGCTGTGCATTTCATGTTAAAGGCAAGGATTGTCATTTCAATAATGTATTACCTTTGATAAGAAAGCAGGACATCATTGTCAACAGTGACTGACCCGTGATCGGTGGGGACTTGCAAAACACCAAAGTTGTTCCATTTGCTTAGTTAGGAGCATTCCAGTTGCATAAATATCTCTTAGAAGAGTAAGGCTAAGCCATGAATTTCAGGATGTCAGACAAAATTCCAAAGAACTTGTGATAAGTCAGAACAAGGTTTTGACTTTGGTCCAACTCTATGTCTTAATATGATCCAAACCCATGAAAATTATGCATTTATCCTTATTTCCAGTGCACTACCTTGTGCTTTGGTTTCATATGGAAAAGGCTAAGCAGGAAAGTCACAACTGCCCAGATTTGAGAGAAGGTCTTTTCTGATACGGATGTTTTCAAGAAGACCTGTGCTGCCACAGTAACAAAACTGCTGCTGAACAGATCGATTGGTCCATTTGTGACGTTTTTACCTCAGTGTTCAGTAAAGGAACACTGCAGGAAAAGCGGAGATGCTCCCAGAATCTCTTGCAAATCTGTTACCTCGAGTGTAATAGAAAGAGTAAAGGTTGTGCAATAGCTAAGATACTTCCCCAAAGAATAAAATTATACCACTCTAGATCAACCTGATATATCCAAAACTATTATGGCAAACTGTCCAGCAAAGCTGGAGCCATCTCTCAGTCTGCTGATAAAAAAGGTACACAGATAGGTTCCTTTAATTTGGCTGTCTGTCTAATTTGGCTATCTAATTTGACTGTCAAAGATATGCTGCTAGCACTTCACCCTCTGATGTTAAATCGGACAAAAATTGCAAGATTTTGGGGATGCCTTCATTCATTCTTTTCATTTAAAGTGATTTACTACTGTTTTTGAAAATCTGATGACATGCTTTGTTTTATTTTCAAATGCTGATGGACTTGACCTAGGAAAACCATTGATTCAATATTAGCTGAACCTGCAAAAGAACCAGTACTCCTCACCTTCACTATTTGTGCATAAGGAAAATTAGGTACATTAGAAGGAGATGAAATGCAATACTGCATGCATGTAGAGTCTCTCTAACCTTCTCCAAGACATTTAACATTTATATCTTTGTTTCTCAGAATGCAGAAGACTGTTTACTTCCAGTGGGTGGGTCAGTTTACCACATTTCTGAATTCCTTCACTCAAAAAAACCACTCTGTAGGATTCTGTGGTGGACACTTCCTACAGAATTTGAGGCAAATGTTTTTTTAGGGCTTCCACTGATAGTACAAAATGTACTTACACAGGGACACATTACCTTAACAATTTCTTAATTAAGGGTAAGATATCCATATTCATATTCAAAAGACTCTCACAGCAGCCATGCTTAAGTGACGACTCAAAGGTTTGTTTTACAAAAGTTAGTATAGCTCATTGCAAAACTTTTTTCCATGTTTGTTTGATTAGATCCAAGAAGAGTGTAATGACATGGATACGATAATGAATGCTTTTACATAGCCCATGACCTTAGGTCACAAAAAAGCTCTCAGCTATAACAAATGCCCCAGTGTGAACGCTGCTTCTAAACCCAAGGTAATCCATAAATCTCTTTGTAACTCAGAAGTTATCTCTTACACTGTCATCTTATTGTAATGCTTTGATAGCAAAGCACTGAGAGATGAGAAAATGGCTGCTTGTTACTGGTGGTACTTGGGCTTGGCTGCTTGGTAGGATTTACATATTCCAGACTTGCTTCTGAAATTCATCACCATATCCATTGAATTACAATGATTTCAGGGCTCAAATAAACTAAACGAGGCACTTCTTAAAAGCATTAATGAGGCCAAGAAGATTCATCTGGTCCCATGCCATCTGCGAGAGAAGTTTGTGCTACGTTTTGCTATTTGTTCCCGCACAGTGGAATCCACCCACATCAAGTTTGCATGGCAGCATATCTCACAGCTGGCAACTGATCTTCTGAAAACATGGGAGCAAAACCACCAGCAGCAGTAACAGCAGTGAAGTACAAGTGGAGATGAGGTAATTAACTGGCTTTCTCTGTGTTGCCAAGTTTTATTTTAGGGGCAGGTGGGAAAGCAAAATTATGAAGGAAAAGGATACAAAGCCTGTTGTTATGTAGTCCAGCTGCAGTAGCAAAATCCTTGCCAGCAAGTTGTGTTGT
Source organism: Pachyramphus minor (assembly GCA_013397135.1). NCBI lineage: Eukaryota > Metazoa > Chordata > Aves > Passeriformes > Tyrannidae > Pachyramphus > Pachyramphus minor. Next base: position 3,680 of record VYXB01005974.1, on the reverse strand, counting down.
AACCTTAGTCATTTACTGTAGTTTTGTCTTGCCTGTTTCCAGGATGCATGTAGCCAAGGAGACTTGAGCTGTCATTTCTTACCAGTTTGTAATCAAGAGCATTTATTCAACCAGGCAATGGAAATGGAAGGGTTAGTGCTCCCTCTGTTGTCCCCACTCTCCTCTAGCACACCCATTCCTTCCTTCACAGGTAAAACTGAGAGGTGTTATAACCAATGAATGTAACATTACAATGGCTTCAGAAGAAATCCAAGTTGAGGAATTTCAGTGACCTGTCTGGGTCCTATCTAAATAGGCACACACACATGTCATTGTTAGAATTTGAAGCACTGTCATGTCACGACACACTTGCTGCAGTAATTTTGTAAATGAACAAAGGACAAAAGACTTCAAGACTTCCTTCATTTAATAGACACATTGAGGGGAGTGGCCACTAATTGAACACTATTCATCCTTCTGGCAGGTTTTCTACTTTTCCATAAAGGGTTAGCTTTTAAAACAGCCATTTTGTCAAATATCAGCAAAGAGGTTATGCTGGCTTTTGGTTTCCACTTTGATCATTCATAATGAGGCCTCTTAAAAACTCCTCCTGAAGAGTTTTGTGAAAAGCCATGTGCTGGCATTCTATATTTTTAACCAAGTTACTATAAGCAGTGATTCCTTGAAAATAATCTGTAAGATATGTTTTATGAAATTAAGTTATGATTTCTTTTTATGGCTACCATTCTGCTTACTTCATTGTATAATAAATCTTTGAGAAAATGTGCTAAGAAATGTGATGGCAAAAAATGTTACTTTTCATTTCTCAAATTAGCTAACAAAGGACAATAAAAATAAAAATTAAGAGAACTAACACCCAAAATATGCAGTGGTTCCCCCTTCAGTGGTTTTCTTCCATTAACAGTGACATGTGAAATATGAAAATACTGGAAAACAACTTTCACAGAAAGTCAAATCACGTGTACTTGACAGAAACCATTGATATGTCATCCTGTTGAAGGCAGGTACAGTAAAAAGCTAAAATGAAAGTCAGAGGTGAAATGAAAGTCAGAAAAATATTTGACTTTAAAAAGTACTTTTGCTGGTTTTAAAAGACAAATTCCAGCAGTTATTTCTATACAAATAACCTAATTAGCTACTCCAAGAAAAATAATACGTAGGATTAATTTCTACCTTTGCATTCTAATCTTCCTCTTACTGCTCCTATTAAGTTCTAAACCATCTTGGACAACTTGCACAATTATTCAGCTTTCTTCCTCCATGCCTTGCGAATATACTTCCTATGGCTGGGAAGTCGCAAGTAGACCATGAAACATGGAATGGGAAAGTTAATTTGGCACATGGTCTGCTCCTACTCACTGTCTTTCCAGAAGGGATTAACTAAATTGAATATGGACTGTGTGTATTTTTCTGTTGATTCCTAATCTCTCACTTCTGAGGTGCAAACTAGGTAGGACTACTTTTTCTCTAAGGAATCGATTTCCCAGGGAACAGATGAAGAAAGGGATGACAAATCAATCTGGCAAAACCCTGTAATATTTGAGGAGGTGACTGAGCCATTTCATAAGACATTACTCTGATCTACAGTATCAGAAATTTTGATAGCATCATTCTCTTTAGCGGAACCAATATGAAACTAAGCTTTTCTGTAGTAGCACAATGCAATAGATTGGCAAACTGAAGAGAATGGAAAATGCTGGCAGTTGTTTCCTTTCTCTTTTAGTCTTTTTTTTTAAAACAACATTCCTTCATTCTCATGACCTGGAAAACCATGTTCATCCATGGCACATATGGTCAACACTGATTCAATTTTACAACTTTTACATTATGAAAACTCTAGAATCTTGGAGCCAGAGAGGAATTGAAGCTTGTCTATGAGACAGATCAGTATTTTGCATGTGAAATATATAACCAGGTCTGTCCAGGGATAAAAAAAAAGATCAGATTTGGATCAAAGCTATCTTAGAGTAAATCCAGGATAATTCCACTGAAATGAAATGGAGTTGCTTTGGTCTTAGGTGACTATAATTGAGATTAAAATCTGACTATTAAGTATTGGAAAAGAAAGGCATAAGGTAAGGCAACACTAAACTAAACATAAAAAGATTTTGGTGGAAATCCTCTCCATGGAAACCAGAGCAGAGGTGGATGATGCACACCTGTGTGAGCCTCAAAGTACTGTAAAACTGGGATGCAGGAAGGATGCACATCCAAACTCGGGAGAAGTGAAATGTTCCCAACAGCCCAGAAATTATAGATGCCTCTAGACATTTGTGGGAAAATCCTGCCAAAAGCAACATTCAATTAAGCATTTTTCAGTATATGGGTATGGGTATCAGTTTTAGAAAAGGTCGTTGTCTAGATACCAAAACTCCTGCTGGCAAAGAATTTAGGATAAAGGTTAATTTAAAATATAAATGCAGTAAAAGTTAATTTATTTAATAGAAGTGACAAATAAATCTTCTAATAAACAACAGTGACAAGACCCATAGAATTACATTTCCCCATGGCTAGCATATACAGAAGTCTGAAGTTTACAGGTCTAGTTTTTATGAAATTCTGGGGTGATTTGAATATGTAACTAGTGAAGGCCTTAGTGCACTACAGTCTAATACCCTTTTTTTCGCATGGGATAATCCCTTTGTAAACGATTAATGTTAGGTCATCTGAAAAGGAAATCTGGGCTATGTAATCAACTGTAGAACAAGAGTTGAAAAGAACATTTTGAAAGAAGAACATAACTGTTGTTTCTGTTCTGTAACTTTGCAACATATCTGTAAGTGAGAAACACTGTGTTTATGAATAGTTAGTATGTTAACCTGCATTTATTGTGCCTTTTGTGCAAAAGCTGATACAGTCTGTGCTGATTAATACTGTTTGATATTAAAAATAGTTACAAAATCTCAGAATTGTACTTTAGTAGAATACCCACATCTCAAGGACAACTGCGGCTATTAGAGAAGGAGGAAAAAAGCTAACTTTTCTGTAACCACAATTTATTTTTTTTAAAACTAGCAAAATACTAGTATAGTATTTACATTCTTAATAACAGATTATATTTTATTACTGATGGTGAAATATTGAAAAGATATGTATTTATGAAAGTATTGGTACTATATTATACTCTGAACTGCATTTTGAATATTAAATTTCTAATTTACTCTTGCCTTTATATATAATATTCTGCTCATGGTTGTTGTTTTGTTGTTGTTATTGTTTCCTGTAAGGATAACATATGTGATGAGTATTACTCACATTGCAATTGCCTTACAGCAGCTGTCTAAACCCTGAGAGGTATAAATTTCAATTGCTCAAAGACAGAATGAGAAATAAAACTGAGAACCCTGATGTCCTGGGTGGTTGGTGAGAGCCGATTAAATAACAATCAAGAGATAATATCTACATAGCATATGTAGAGTTTGTGTGACTTAAATGGAAAAATAATCAGATGCTTAATGCTCTAATTGTAATTTGTGAGCTGTCGACTTCCTTTAAAATCTGTGTCCAAACCCTGCTCAACAGACATGTAGTTTTTAATTGGCAACATTAATAAACAGAAACAAATCTATGAATATGGTCTGTCTTTGTTCTTAACCAAGCTTTTCCCATCCTATTCATGCCAGATGTGCTTTAAGAGGTTCAACTTCTCCACTAATATCAAGTCAGTGCCCTGATTTTCA
>VYXB01005973.1:585995-613582 GCA_013397135.1 Pachyramphus minor | reverse complement strand
CGTGGGGCAGTGTCACTTCGTGGTGTGAGGTGGACGTGGGGCAGTGTCACCTCTTGGCTTGAGCTGGATCAGTGTCCCCTCTAACGTGGGCATGGGTCAGTATCACCTCTTGGTGTGAGGTGTGTCAGTGTCGCCTCGTGGTTTGAGGTGGTCGTGGGTCAGTATCACCTCCTGGTCTGAGGTGGGTGAGTGTCCCCTCATGATCTAATGTGGATGTGGGTCAGTGTCACCTCCTGGTCACTGTCCCCTGGCCAAGGTGGGGAGCTGAAAGCTTGTGGTCCAAGGTTGATGTGGGTCAGTGTTGCCCTCCTGGTCTGAGATGGACATGGGTCAGTGTCACCTCATGCTTTGATGTGGGAACTGTTCCCTGGCTGAGGTGGGGAGCTGTCAACTCATGGTCTGAGATGGACGTGGGTCAGTGTCCCCTGGCCAAGGTGAGATAGATGAGGGTCATTGTCAGCTCCTGGTCTGAGGTGGACACGGGTCAGTGTCACCTCATGGTTCAAGGTGGGTCAGTGTAACCTCCTGGTTTGAGATGGGTCACTGCTCCCTGGCTGAGGTGGGGAGCTATCAGCTCGTGGTCTGAGATGGACATGGGTCAGTGTCACCTCATGGTTTGAGGTAGGTCACTGTTCCCTGGGCAGGATGGAGCAGATGGGGGGTTGTTGTCAGCTTGTGGTCTGTTTGTGGACATGGGTCAGTGTCACTTTGTGGTTTGAGGTGGACATGGGTCAGCATCACCTTATGGTCTGGGGTGAACACGGATCAGTGTCACTTCATGGTTTGATGTGGAGGTGGGTAACTGTCCCTGGCTGAGGTGGGGCAGATGGGGGTCATTGTCAGCTTGTAGTCTGAGATGGTTGTGGTCAGTGCAGTGCCCCCCCACCCCATGGAGATTTGGGGGTTACTCCAACTTTGGGTGAGGAGAGACCCAAAGGGAGGAGATTCCCACAAAATGAGCCTTTGGGGTTGAGTTGGGGGCCGTGTGGGTAGTTGTCACCTCATGGTCCAAGGTGGAGCTTTCCCACTGCTCCCCATGGTGGAGGAGCTGTCAGGGCCCCCGTTGTGCTGAGGGGACATCTGAGGGGAAGAGAAGTTCCCCCAAAATGTGTCTTTGGGGCTGAGGTGGGAGGAGTGGGGTTTGTTGGTCCAAACAGGATGTGGGTTGGTGTCCCCCACGTGGATATTTGGGGAAGAACTCCAGAGGGAGGAGACTTGCCCCCCAAATGAGTGTGTGGGGCTGGGGAGAGGGGAATGGGGTTACTGTGATCTCACAGTCCAGAGAGGACATGGGTCTGTGCCCCTCATGGCGTGGGATGGAATGGATTCTGGCTCCATGGCGTTGTAGATGCTGCCCCACACACATAGGGCAGGATGGGGAAGGGGTCACGGAGCTGCTCTTCCTGACAGGAGATGGTGGGGGGGACATCAGTGTGGAGCCAGGCCCGGGGCTGGGGGTGACCCTCGCAGCAGCAGCGCTGCAGAGGGAGCTCCTGTGGCCCTGTGGGGGGACTCGTGCCACCACCCCCCTCCTGGAGCCAGGGGGCAGCCAGGGAAAGACCCCACAGAACACAGAGGCTGCTCCAAGAGGGTCTGCAGGGGGGGTGGACCCCTGGCTACCGAGTGCTGGGATGTGCCAGTTCCAGGGGTTTGATGTCCCCTTGGGACAGATCAAACGCCCCGTAGGTGAGGAGGGGGTGAGAGTCTCCCCCATCCTCAAGAGCAGGTGGAGTGGGAGCCCCTTGCTTGCTGAATCCCCCCCAGTGCCGGAGGAGCAGGTTGGGGGAGTGGAAAAGCGCAGCGTGATGCCTCGGCTGTGGTTTGGGAGGGAGAAGGAACCTTCTCCTCGGTGGGGACGGCGTGGGGGCCGCTGTTGTGAGGCTGAAGGTCAGGGAGAAGGGACTGTTGCCTGCAGAGGGAGGTCCTGGGGTGGAGGAGACGCTGGCCAGAGGAGAGGTCTAGGAAGTGACCTCGGGCTCAGCAGGAATAAAAAAGCATCCTCCAGCGTGAGCTGGAAATTACGTTATCCTCCCCAAAAAGAGCGGTGGGAGGAGGCAGGGAGGGATTCTCCAGGATGAAAGAGCCTGTGGATGCAAACACTGCCACAGAGATGTCGGGCTTACGGAAAGAGGTGGTGTAAGGACAACTGTAAAGACCCGGCGTGGCCCGGCGTCCTCTGAGCTGGGACGCGGGTTAGTAACGTGGAAAACCTGGGAGATTTGGGATGGGGGCGGAGGGACGGCTCCGGGTTGTGCCACAGAGCGCTGGGTACACCCCCTCCACCCCACGGATGGCTCAGGCTGTAGGGAAGAGGCTGCAGATAGGGGTCGATTGGGGTTTGTAGCTTTTAGAATAATCCTTAGGGATCAAAGATTTTTATTTTCCCAATTTTTTTTTTTTTGAAGGAGCCGTGGGGGTGGAGGGGAGGGGACGTGCGTGGGAAGGGTGCGTGAGATGTGTACGTAGGAAATAAGCCCCTGGAATCGTGCAGTGCAACAGCAAATACATATTTCTTCTGCATCTTCAATGTCATTTGTGCAGCGTTCAAAGCACATTTGTTCTCAACTTCTGCTTGGGGGTTTATTCTATTTTTATGGGTTTTTTACGGCCGAGGTTTGGGCTGGGGGACGGCGGGGGGGGGATGTCTGCGGGTCATGCGTGCGAGGATGATGAATTGGTCCACGACCCTTTCTCCGGCTTCCCCTGGTGCTCCCGAGTGCTGATCCCATCAGCAAAGGCAGTTCTCGATGCAGATGCTCCTCTGGCAAGTTGGATTTTTCCTCTCCCGGAGTCAGGCAAAAGGAGTAGATTGTGCTTTAGCTGTGCACAAACACTCCGAGCCGTGGCACGCTCCAGTGAGCCGGTGGGGAGGGGGACGCCGGAGCGATGCTGGCAGGGACAGAGGAGGGGATGCACGTGAGGGGCTGGTTTTTGGGAATATGAGGAACGAAAGCTCAAATTGCCCAGATTTTTCCCTGCCTTGTTAATGCAGAGGAAAAAACATGTGCAGGGCTGGGAATGCCGAAGGGGACTGGCAAGGAGCACTGCAGACCAGATCACCTTAGGTGAAATCAGGGAGCTTTGTCTCCTGTTGATCCCTAATCCCACTAATGCGCGGCTCCTGCTTTTTTTAAGGCACGCTGGACAGCATGGAGCTGACTCCCAGTATCTGACCAGAGCCAGAATTAACTTCCTGGGATCCGTGGAGTAGCCTCCACGAGCGTGTCTTTTTGCATTCCCACTACAGCTGTTGCAAATGCCATTAAAATTAATCTGGAATGTGGTGATGGGACCAAGACTGGAATGTGCTGGTTTGGCCGCCTTTGCCTGCGGCGAAACCGCTCCGTGCTGGGAAGAGGTTTGTGTGTGGGGATGGAGGAGGAGAACCTGGGATGGTGTAAGTTCAGAGTGGAATGCTCCGAGCCTGGTTTCCTGCAGGATCACGGATACGAGTGCATGGAGCGTAATCGGGATCGTACGTTACGTAGGGGCTGTCGTGGGTGTTGCTCAGCATCTGGAATGAAATCATAGAGAACAGAGTGGGGGCAGGTTGGAGTAGTACAGAAATCCTCCTCCTGAATCCCATAGGGAAATCTGGGTTTGGAGTTGAGGGATAACAGTTCCTGGAGGGGCTTCTTCTGAATATCGGGAAGACTTGCCAATAAGATGATGAATAAATAACATTTTGTGGCAGAAGTATAAATACACATCAGGATCTTATTTTAGCAAGGTTGTCTCTTTATTTTGTCAGGATTGTGGGAGAAGGAGCTCGTTTTGGAGCAGTCTGGATGGGGGCTTTGTCTGCTGTTTGTGTTCTCTGCAGAAGGTGAATCATGACCAGGCAGGAGGGCTGAGGGGGCAGTGTGAGTACTGAGGGGGGGCTTAATGATATTTGTGGGTTTTTATGGTTTTTTCTTGCTCAGCTGAGAACTGAAGGCTGTGTTAACACTCCTGCCTGTAGTGGCTGTTGGAAAAATACTATTCATTGTAAAAATGTGTGTGTATACATAAGTACATATATATTAATATTATTAATTCTTGCTTGAAGTAGTCTGATCCCAAATGGATTCTAGGAGTTTTATCTCAAATGCCATTCCCACCAATAAGGTTCAGCTCCTGGGGTTTTTACCTCCATAAGTGTATGGTTTTCACCTCTCATCTCAAATCCTAGATTCTCTTGAACAGTTCATCCAGACTACCCAGAAAGTGAAGGATGCCAGTTGGGGCACATTATGCTCATTTCAGAGCTGCTGCTCTGCAAGATGCAAAGGGCTGTTCCTTGAGGGAACGCTGTGGTTTTGCTGGGAATAGGCTGAAGGAAGGTCTGGAGTCAGAGCTTGCCAGGCTGTTGCTTTCACTGGAGCTGTTCAGCTGTGTAAATCTGGGAGGAACAGTTGTGGCTTGAAGCTTTTGTATCTTCAACAGTTGCTCAGGTTGTGTGAGGGACAGGAGTGAACTTCCCTGTCTGATGTACCTTTCCTTAACCCCTGTCAGAAGTGGGTCACTGGGTCAGGGATGCTGTCCTGGAATACAGGGTTTATGGAGTCCGATCCCTGGCGTTGCACTGTGCTATTAAAGCAAACCTTATTGGATTCCATTGGATTAAGGGGATGTGGAGCTGGAGCTAAAATGAATGCTGACCAGCTGGGAATCACTCTGTGTCTGTTAAACTGTCAGTAGTGGGGAGTTTCGTGACTCCAACGTACTATATTTGTGGTTTTGTTATTAAAACAGATTTGAATACGTATCTGGGAGTAAAACATTACATTAAAAAAACCAAACAAGCAGAACACAACAACCCTTGTCAGTGTTTTGACATTAAGACATTTTGTGAATGTGCCTGACTAAAAGAAAAAATTCCTAACATTTAGGCGGAGAGTTGACATCTTTTTTATTAGTGGAAAGACCAAAATCTGTGAGTTGTTGAGTTTTGGAGGTGGAAGGATGAATCAATGGGTTTAAATGGAATATGTGGTATTTAATGACTCTGTGATGAGTGGGTTCAGGCTCTCCTAAAATACTTTGCTCTGGGTTGATCTGTGAGTTGGAGACACACAATTTTGGGTACTTTAGAAATACAGGCAGCTACAACTCTGAAGTTCTCTGCCCAAATCCCTCCAAGTGGGAGACATCTGCTTGTCAAAGAGCAGATGAAGGAGAAGCTGCTGACCTAATGCTGCCTCCTTGTCTTGGTTTGGGATGTTCAGCTCTGTAGAGCTTTTCCATAAATTTCCTGGCACGCTGGAATATTTTTTTTCAGCTTTTTCTGGTTAGCTTGTCTGGCAGCTGAGTTTTTCCCTTTAGCCAAGTTTTAACAGCTTGCTTTTATAGTATGGAGTTTTGTCAGCTTTTGACAAGTTGGCAGAGGGAAGACATTCTGGGATGGATGATGAATATGTTCTCCCTACAAAATCAGGTCTGGGGTATAACTTCTTATTTTTTTTTTCCAGTGAGGTTGTTCTCTTTTCCAAAAATCTTCCCCGTTCCGCCCCCATTTCTGAGAGCTTTCCACGGGATCTCCTGAAGGAAGTGCTGGGCTGTGGGTGTGGAGGTCCAAAGACATTGAAGTGCAGAGCATGTAGGTTGTGTATGAGTGAAAATACTAATAATAATCCTAATAATGATGGGAAAAAAAGGCTTTATCCCTTGAGTAGGGTCTCCATGAGCTGCGGGTGGTGGTGCTGCTCCGTGTCTTGTTGAGTGGTTCCCACTAGAGGGGGTCCAACCACAGATGTTGGAGCGGATCTGCTTGGCCAGCCTTGAGAGGGCAGGGATTTCTCCACACCTTTTCTTGGGAGAAATAATGTCCTGCCCTGACCTGCTGGGAACTGGCCTTCCCACGTGGCTTGGTGTTTCTGCAGTGACAGTGAGGCTTGGAGAGATTGGGGGAGTGGGATTTGGAGAAGAACTGGAGTTTGGTTTCCTCTTGGATGCTGTTGAGGAAGAGCCATGTGGTGCCCTGTGGCTGTGCAGTGACAGCAGCTCATCAGCTCTGCCCTGGTGTTTGGGGAGGAGGAAGGGGAAGCAGAACTGCTCTGGTGACCTGACTTGGTTCCTACTGGAACCAGCATGAAGTTTTCAAGGAGAAGATCACCTGTGCCAGGTATTTTTGAGGCATCATCTCCAGGAGTCCCAAAAACTGTAAGGGAATGCTCCCACCCACCTGGTCCTTGACCAGAACATCCCTTTCCAGTTCTTCAAGCTTCCCACAGAACTCCAAGAAAAACAGCCATGCCTTGTTTTCCCACTCACCCATGGTTTGATCTCTAATGCCAGTGGCAACCTGGAAGTGCCTTTCCTGGAGGAGGGGAGGCAGAGTGCCAGGGGGAGGAGGAAAGATGGCTCACCATTTTTCTTCTGTTAAAATTCCAAGCTCTCTATTTTCCATCTTTCCAGACACTTCCATTTTGCCGTTGGCTGCACTGAGCTACCTTTATTCCTTGCAGTGGTTCTCCTCTCCGAACAAATGTAGGTTATTCAGGGAGCATTTCTTTTAATGAAAAGGATGGAGGGAGAACTGATGGTGATAAAGCATCTCCTTGGAGCAGAGCTGCTTTTGCTGCCTTGAGACTGCAAGAGGCAGAAATTGGACATCAAACATGTAATTTTCCTTGGGGAATGAAGGTGAGCCTATGGAGAAGTCTGGATCCCTCACAGAACTTCCATTTTGCTTTATTTCCCTCAAATCCTGACTTGATTTTCAGCACCTGACTGTGGTGAAAATCAGCAGTAGTAAAAGGCAGTGTTTTAACACCTGGCAGCTTTTAGGCAGGAGGAGCTGTGAGTCAGAGCAAGGCTTTGCTAGAGAGGAAATTAAATTGTAATTAAAGGCATAAGCAAAGAACATGTGCCAAATATTGTTACTTCATTGACCCCTCCTCCTTCTGATATGCTGGGATTCAGACTGATGGCCAAGTCTGAGATGCTTTTCCAATGGGCTCCCAAGAAAATGGGCAAAGAGCTTTCCTGGGGAGAAGGGTTTTAAAAAATCCTGAAACCTTGCAGCAATCTCAGAGTGGGAGGAACACCTTGGGTTTCTAACCCTGGGGAGCAGAACAGCACAATCCTTGCAGGGCAGATCAACAGGCACATCCCATATCCTTGAGCTGCAGTGTCAGGGATGGTCCCAAAATCTTCTGGGTTGTGGCACTGAGCATTTGGCTGTGTCCCAGTGTAGCAGGAGCAGCCCATTGCAGCTTCCCAAGGATGGACTTTTATTTTTAATTTTTATTTTTTTTTTGCAACTCCCCCCAGTCTGGGAATTTATATTTTCCACTACTCTGCATTTCAGTCTCAACCTGTGTTTGGTTATATGGAATTGCTGTAGCACGGGAACAACGTTTACAGTACTCAGGAGAAGTCTCAGGAGCTGCTGTTTGTCCAACCCTGGACAAATTTCACCAATGGACTTTTGTTATTTCACTGTAAGGGGGTGTGTTATTCCTTGTATCCAAGTCTTGAACCAGCAACAAAATCAGATCTTGGCCAAGAGACAAAAAAAACATAGAGCAAAAGCCTCTCTCAAATGGGCCCCCAAAACTATGGTCGGACTTGGAGACTGTGCTTCTCCTCACGTCTCCTTTCTTTGGGAATCTGTGAGAGCTCAGGTTCACCTCTGAAATATTCACAGTCTGTCCTTAAGTGACTTCAGCTGCACAGAAAATCCTTTGCAGAATTGGCAGCTTTGCTGAAACCTTCTGTGTTCAAGTCCAGAGCCTTTATTGTGCCCTCCTCTTCCCCTGCCCTGCTCTGCCTGGGCAGTGGCACCTTGGGATGATTTGGTTTTCCCGCTGCAGAGGCTGTTGAGGATTTTTGTATCCCGAAGAAATATCCGTGTTCTGTCATAGAGTAGAATTACAGAATGTTTTGGGTTGGAAGGGACCTTAGAGATCATCTAATTCCAGCTGTTCCCAGGCAGGGATACCACCTACTATCCCAGGTTTCTCCAAGCTGTGTCCAGTGTAGCCTTGGACACTTCCAGGGATAGGGCAGCCACAGCTTCTCTGGGCAACCTGTGCCAGGGCCTCACCACCCTCACAGCCAAGAATTCCTTCCCAGTGACTGACCTAAATCTCTCTCTTTTAGTTAAAACCATTCCTACACTGTCTGTCCCTGTAAAAAGTCACTTCCCCTCTTTTTTTTATCCTGCCTCTAATTCCCCTTTTGCACAGGATGGGTTGAGGGAATAAGCATCTTCTCCCTCTCCCATGGGAAGTAGGAGTAAGACAGGAATCTATCCCAAAGCTGCCTCAGTGCCCTGTAGATGGTCTGTGAATGGGGACTAGGAAAACCAAGCCTGTTGTGATCAGGTTTAAGTGAACACTGCAGAGGTCTGAGCTCAGGCTGGAAAGCTCCAGGGGCTGCTGAGCTGCATCTCCTGGTCTGCCTTCGTAGGAAAGTGGATGAGGGAGAAGTTTCCCATAAAACCCCCACTACTCTGGCAGAAGTCTTATTAAGAACTCTTCAGGTGCCACGACACAAGAGGCTCTGGCACCTTGAGCTGCCTTTATCACTTTCTAATTAAACCTGTGGAAGAAAACAACCAAGATTAGAGAGGAGCGTGTCCAGCTGCCGGAGCCTCCCTCAGCTCCCGGGGCTCTGTGGGATTTTCTGTAGGGACAAGGGAGCTGTGCCATGTTTCTACTTCCCAAATGGACACTGGATTTTACAACTCTCCACAAAAATCCAGGAGAGATGGGCTTCCCCATCCTTCCAGGGAGGCGGTTCAGGTTCATCTGCTAAAACAGAGGGATGAGAACTTTCCCTCTGAGCTTACAGCATTCCGACGTCTGGGAAAATCAGCTTTTCTGTTGTAAAAGAAGAACAGTTTAACTCCTCATGCTTGGATCCCCCCCACAGGCAATCCTGGATGACAGGACTGGCAGGAATGTGTTGCCTGATCTACCAAACACAGAAGACAGCAGCGAAGCACCAGGAGTGGTTCTGAGTTTGGGATTGGAATTCATCCCAGTTATGTCTAAGTGAGGGGAAAAAAGAGCAACGGAGGCCGATGTTGTTGAAGTAAAAATTGTAAAGAGTGGTATAAGCAGAAGGCATTTAAATAATGTAAACAGTCTGGCAGGGGAGGAAGGATGGGAGGCATTCCAGAAACAAAGGGAAAATAGTTTTAAAACACTGCTAAAAATACAGCAACTCTCGAATTCCAGAGATTATCTCAATTAGCGCTTTTTCAATATATCTTTACAACAGAATTGTAGGAGTTCACAAAAGATAATGGAGGCTACGAGATAGGGAGCAGTGATATTAATTTGTTTAATTAAAAGGATGAAGGGCTCCCTAAAATAAGATTCACTTATCTCCTATCGCAGGGAAGAACGAGGAGGTTTTATTGGGAAAACTGCGGCTTGTGACGTTGTAGTGTGGAAAAGTGTGGTGAGAGCCAGGGCTGGGAGGAAGAGCCCCTTCTTCAGCCTCAGCAGTTCCTTGCTCAGTGACTTTCAACAGCAAATCTGGTCCCATGGGATTTATGTGCTGTTAAAGCAAAATGGGATGATTTTACGTTTCCGAGACGATTTTGTTTCGTGTTCAGAGAGCAGGAATTGGACATTTTCCTCCGATAGAAAATCAAATATCCAGGCACTGGAGCTTTGAGGGGCAGGCAAGCAGGGTTTTAACTGGAATGTGGGTGTGTGGAGCTGTGCATGGATGTGCTGGATGTCCTCTGGGTCTGGAGGTGTGGTGGCACATGTCAGAATTTATGTCCAGCCTCAGTTCTGCATGTCCATCCCTTGGCCTGGGGGAGAATCACACATGGATGTCCAGCTGGATGGTAGGAAGTGTAGGGAGGGACAGTGGGGTCCAGGGAGGAGAGAAGACCCTCTTGCACATCTAAATTAAATTAACCCCCCTGGATGTATATTAATATGTTAAGTAGCACTAAGCTCTGTATCCCAGCTCAGCAATATTCCCAGGCACTTTATTGCTTTAATGGAGGGATAAAATAGAACCTGCAATTATAGTAATTTTTTCTAATTGAATATTTTGCTTTATTCTTTCCCTTTCAAAGCTTGACTGTAAGTACCAGCCTTCATAAAGCTTTGGAAATATTTATACTTTCCCTCTCTGGCAATGGGTGTAAATATGCTTCTTCTTGGGCAGGCTGTTTGGGTCCCTCATGGATGAGGAGCAGAACAGCTCTGGAGAGCAGTGGGAAATACACCTTTCCCTGTAGCTTTGAACTATCTTGCCATTTTCACAGAATCATGGAATGGTTTGGGTGGGAAGGGACCCTAAGGATCATCTGCTTCCAACTAGGGACACCTTCCACTAGCCCAGGTTGCTCCAAGCCCCATCCAGCCTGGCCTTGAACACTTCCAGGGATGGGGCAGTCACAGCTTCTCAAGGCCTCACCACCCTCACAGAGAAGAATTTCTTCCTAATATCCAATCTAAACCTACTGTCTTTAAGTTTGAAGCTGGGAAATACTTGTTTCCCATTAGGTGGAGAGGGGGGAACACCCGATGTTACAGAGTCAGTGTTTTCTGTCACCCTACATGGGCTTGACTTGAATATCAGGTGTCTTTTTAATTAACTTCTTGTTAGTGGCCAAGTGGCCAACAGCAGCCACCAGGCTGTTATTCCCAGTCCATGTTCTGTGCAAGGGGATGAGATCCTTGATTTTTTTCCACCTAAACTGACTTTGGGGAGGAGGATGGGTAAAATCACCTTTCAGTATCTTGCTTGAGCAAGATGTAAATGGCAAGTGAAAGCAAAAGCTGAAGGGCAGAGTCCTTGCCCAGATCCAGACAGGTGACAACAGGGACAGGGAATTAAACGTGAAACACTGACGGTGTAATTGGGTGCCTGTTGAGTGTTTTGAAGTGGCCATTTTCGGTGCCAGCTCTTCAAACCCGAGTTCCTCCCTCCAGCTCCGGCCTCGAGCAGCAAAATGCAGCTAAATTAACATAATAATTGGGTTATGCATTCTGGGTGCTGAATCTGGGGTTTAAAGAGGGAGATGTGCTGATACTCCCTCCCTGCCACGGGGATGCTATCAGTCTGAGCTGTTCCAATAGCTGTCTCCTCCTCTGAAGGGGACTTTTGATCCAATAAACTGCTTATCTGGTGTAGTTGTCCTTTCATCTGGCGTGGGTGGTGTGTGACGGCTGATGGAAGGCGCAGCATTGTGGGTCGTTTATGAATATTAATTAGGAGTGGAAATAATTTGGAACAGTGTGTGCACCGGCTGCAGAAATCCATCAGCTCCTGCCTTGCAGGAGACTCACAAATCCCGGGAAGATCCGATCTCGTGTCGGGGTGTGAAGTCACCACGTACAGTCTGTCACGGTGACACGGTGATTGGTGCTACAGCAGGAGGTCGTTTCAGGGCTTTATTTCCTGGTGGTTGTTACAACTGGGCTGGGGGAGAAATGGTTTCCTTGGGAAAAGCTGCAGCAGTGCCTTGCCAAGTCATGTGCATCCGACCCGGAGCGGGAGCCGGAGGGTGAGGCTTGGCCTGGGCACGTGGCTGTGCCGAAAGGCAGCGCTTGATAAGGCTTTGGTGCCCTTGTCCCAGTGAAGGACGAGCTTTTCTTCTGAATGCTTAATCTCACCTTAGTCCTTGTCACTCCAGGGCCGTTGTCACACACTGACGTAAATGCATCGTGCCACTGACGCCGGGAGAGGCTCCAGCCCCAAATGTCACACAGCTCACTTTTGGATGGTACCAGAGCCCTTCAGAGAATCACAGGATGGTTTGGGTGGGAAGATCACCTTGGTTATCTTACAGATCATCTGGTTCCAACCCCCTGCTATGGGCAGGGACACCTTTGCCCTTCCGTGGTTCCGTCTCATTGCTTTCCTCTTCTTCAAGTTGCTCCTCTGAACAAAAGACCCATAAAATCCAACCATGTGCTCTGATCGAGGATAGAGCCCACTTCATCTTTCCTGATCCCTGAATTCACCCTCAGTGGCCACATCTCCTCTTGGGAGCACAGCAGTGGTGGGATTTGTGCTCTGGCCCCAAGATGGACTGGCATAGCAGGGCTGTGTGTTAAGCCTTCATGGCTTTTGGGAGAGGGTGGCTTTCTCCAGGATGCCAGCTGGGAATGGTTCCAGCAGTGCCAAGATGCTGCTGAGGTGAGGGCTGGTAGGTCCCAGCCAAAATTGGGCCAGGGGCGATCCTGTGGTGGTTGAGCCACACAAATTACATCATACCTGCCTCATGGGCAAGGAGGAGCCCAGAAGGATGCAACACAGGAAGGAAAATACTCCCCTTACTTAGAGTTAGTTTTAATAGTTATGAGAATATGGTTGTTTTGTTGAGGTGTTTTTTATGAAGGTGTATCCAGCCTATCAGAGTCTCCAGGAAAATCCACTTCTAGCTTTCAGATGTGGCCATAAGTTTTACCTGTTTGGGTCTATATCCAGTAGTGGATCCCAGATCCCTTCTTTGGATTAGATTGTCCACATCAGCTTTGGGAGAGTTACATTCAGTGGGTCACTTTAGTATTAATGCATTAAGGGTGAATCCCAGGTGAGGTGGGGAAAGGAGAAATGCCAAGGCACATCATAGAATCATGGAATGGTTGGGGTTGGAAGGGACCTTTAAAAGTTATTTTATTCCAACCACCCAACCTTCCACTAGACCAGGTTGCTCCAAGCCCTGTCCAGCCTAGGCTTGAACACTTCCAGGGAATCTAGCAGAGGCCCAAATGGGTCCATCTAGCAGAGACCCAAATGTTTGTGTCTTTGTGGACTCATTCTGCTTGGATGCTGATGAGGGAGGACGTGGTCCATTGCTCCTCAGCTTCTCTCTGAGTGCTTGGCTCTGCAGTGAGGACCCGGTGGGGTTAAACTGGGACCATCCTGGGAGCGCTGCAAGCCAGAAACTCATCACCCAGACCCATCCAACCTTAATTTGGGGGTTGATTTATTTTTAAAGCACACCAAGTAATTAACTGCTTTACTTTAAGACTCCTCGGAGCCTTTCAAACCAGCGCTGCAGAAATGGGTTGATTATTCCGCTCCCTTCAAAGCGCGGGGTTTTAGGAAGAGTCGGCTCCCGCAGGCACAGCCCTCTGGCAGCCCACGGGCACTCCAGGGGTGCCACCACGTGTCACACAGGCTCAGTGTCACAAATCACTCTCCTGGCAGTGCCACAAATCACTCTCCTGGCAGTGCCACTTGCTCTAAGTGGGGCACGGCGGCTGTCGGAGGGTCGTCATCCCGATCCGCAGCGTTCCCTTCGGCAGCTCTTCCCGTTCCCGGCGTGGCTGGGTTTGGGTCTTTGAACCAGCTTTTCAATTGTGAGCTTTAGATCTGGGATAATAAAACATCAAAGTAAACCAGACTGTTGTGGATACAGGGGGAAAAAAAAAAAAAAAATCAGGACACTCAGTAGGACTTCAGGGAGTAATAAATTTGTTCTATATTTAATCTCGTATTTATCGCAGTGTCAGTATGAGACCACTTCATTTTACTACTTTAACTGTGTCTAAGAATAACTGAATCCTTGAAATATTGAGAAAGTGGCTGATACCTGGTGGTAGCTGATGGGATCCAGCTTTAATAGTTATTGATTGGTTTCAAAAAGCTCCCAGTAATATCACATCTGAGGTACTGTATGTGGGGAGTTCAAATCCTATCAGTTATTTAAGATTAGAAGTAATTGCAGATTTGCAGCTTAATCATCTCTCAGTAGGTGAATCCAGCCAGGACTTGAGGTGTCATTTATAATTTTGCAAAAAAATAATGGCTGATCTGCTCTGGTTTTATTGTGTGGAAGTCTTGACAACCCTAAGTTCAAATATTGTCAGGCATTTCCTCGGCTGCCGTGAAATTGGTGTGGCTTCTCCCATTGGGATGCAAAGCCCTGTTTGAAATCTGGTTGCCTAACAGGGAACAGGAGGGATAAAAGAGCCCTGCAGGGTTGTTCTTAGTGCTTGGTCCTTTCTGGTGATGCCCCATGTCTCAGGGTGTGCTGAAAAAAAACCACATATCCTCATAGAAAAATAAAAATTTACCCTGAGTAAAGAGAATATTTTCCATCCAGAAATTCAGGAGAGCAAAAAATCAGATTAAAGACTGCTTTTTGGTACTGAAACTCTGCCTGGGTAACCTGGCATTTTCCTGTGCTTCACTGGAGTGCTTCAGAACACCACCGTAAATGATGCTTTATTATCATTTGTGTTCTTAGCCTTTGTTTTACTGCTCTGGAGTTTAATAATTCCATTTATCAAAACATTTGGGTTTTTTTTTTTTTTTTTTTTTTTTCCTGGTATGGCTTGTTGCACAATTACAGGCTCATTATTTTTCTTGGTTGTGATCAAGCTCTGCTTGCAACGAATTTCCTATTTGAACACACAGATCTCCTGGAATTCCCTGCTGCTCCTTTCACCAGGAACCGGCTCTTTGCAGTTCCTGGGAAGTGACCAATTTTTTTAGCAGGCAGGGTAAATTATTTCTGATTTTTATTGCTGCTGTTAAAGTGTGTTCTCAGAGGAAGTAAAAAAGAGACCACAATTGTTGGGAGCTGCAAAACTGCAGCGGGAGTTTGAATTCAGGGTTTAAATTGATTTTCTGATGTCTTTGCTGACTTCTTTGCCTGGGACTGAATTATTTCCCCCTTTCTTTCAGGGGATTAGGGGACTTGTAAACCAGCACTGCTAACAAAGGTGTGTAAAACACTGGGTGGGTAACAATTCTTCTGTTTGCATTGAATGAATTGCTTTTATGGTCCTTAAACTGTGGCTTGGGAGAAATGGTGAGGAAAGGCAAAACCATCCTGTTATTTTGGAGGGAAGCTGCTAAAGAATGTCATGTAGGAATTAATGAATGAGGAGGTACCAACTGAAAATTTGTTATTTAGCACCATTTCCCACGTGGAATATGTGTCTCACTAGAACAGAAAGCTGCTCAAGGCTCCTGACTGCTCAAGGAGCCAGGCTGGGATCAGGGAAGTGTTTCTGATCAGGACTCGGTGCTGGGTCATTGTGTGCTGCTCCTAACGGACCACAGCCCTAATAAGGAGTTAAAATGCACATATTTATGGTCTTTAAGTCCCTTCCAACTCAAACCATTCCACGATTCTGTGATATTTAGACTGGATATTTTGCCTTATGGTCAAGGAAAGGATCCTTGCCTTACTCACACGTTCCACTGGGTGTGGTATTCATTGGTTGTGTGAATTAACTGAGGACTAAGCTTCATTAGGCTGCCATTATGGTTCCATTTGTATTCTTCCTGTCCTAAATCCTCAGTGAAAACATCTGTTAGTCACTCAAAATAGAAGTCTGTATCCTTAGGAGCAATTTCCCCACCATAAAACTGGAGATTTTTACCCATCAGACACCTTTAATGGTACTTATTTTTCTTCCAGTGCCAGAGAAAACCTTTCAGTAAGATACTTAATCTGTGTTAACTCCAGCTGCAAGTGTGTGTCCGTGTTTGTGAGGCCAGTGGGATTCTCTGATATCTATAAAAAGCTCTGAGATGGGCAATGTCTTGTCCTCCCTCCTTGGCATTGCCCCTCATATGTTTTCTGTAGGAGTGTGTCCAGCTTCTCACAGAATAATTGAATCATTGAGGTTGGAAAAGACCACCAAGGTCATCGAGTCCAACCTGTGCCCAATGCCCACCTTGTCACCCAGCCCAGAGCACTGAGTGCCACATCCAGTCATTCCTTGAACTCTTCCAGGGATAAGTACTCCACCACCTCCCTGGTCACTAAGAAATGTTCTGAGGGAGCTCCTACCTGTCCCAGGCTGACTCTCTCTGCCCTTTGAGCATCAGCTGCTGGGTTCCCGTCCAGCCAAGGACCCTCAGGAAGTCTCAAGTTTTTGGAGCCTGGGTCCCTTTGCTTTATTAATGAAAGGGAAGTTCATAATAGAAATGCAGCCTCAAAGCCTGACAACTTAAGACAGGTTGTACTGAGAGCACTGTTAAGCTCTGTATTAGATTTCAGAGCAGCTGCTTTATAGGAGCAGAGAATGTCCAAGAAAAATTTACCATCCCAGACATGGAATTTGCTCCTGCAGCCTTTGCCCGATGATTCTAATGATAACACCGAAATTATTTGCCCATTATAGGATCTATATCACTCTTCCTAATCATCTGAGTAGAATTATAAAAAGAAATTGCTTTAAATTAGGCTGTTTACCCACCTTTAAATTAGAACTGTTTGCCAGCTCTGGGTGTATCTGTTACATTCCCCTGCACACCGTATCCCATTCAGCCCACAGCAGAGGGGCTCATGTGCAACCCTGAAGAGTTGGATACATCTAAACCCTCTGGATTCAGTCAGCAAAGTCAGCCTTTGTCAGTTTATGAGCTCCTGCTCTTTTTCCCCCCGCCCCAGGGGAGATCTGTTATCTGATAAGGTTGTATCGCCTTGGGTCAAACCAGTTGGATTATCTAAATGAGGCTGTTTGCTACCAGTCCTTCCCGCCTCAGCTCTGCTCCGGCTTTGATGGAGGCCCTTCCTGGGGTGTCCTGCAGTTGTTCCATCGTGCTTTTGGTGAATTAAAGCAGTAACTCCGTGTCCCGAACGGGTCAGAGCTGGGGGTGACAGGGATAATCAGCCATTGTGCAGAGCTGCCTCTGATCCGTAATCACTGCCTGAGTCAAAGGAAGGAACCACAAAGCAGCAGCAATGTTTGGTGTTTTTAAAGTAGTTCCAATTTGAGAATAAAACACCTTTTTTTTTTTTCTTTTTTCCTTTTTTTTTTTTGAACTCTACCAGTTACTGAAAACAGCTCACAATGCTTGAAGGAGCTTTTCTGGCAGCACAGGGAAGTATTTTCAGAGATCTCGGGCCAACACGTCGTTTGCGGCTCATTATCGTCTCTCTGATGGCAAACAGAAAAGAGCACAGGTGGCCAAGGAAAAAGGTGTTGGATCTGGGCAGGTAAATTGTGATTTTCCTCCAGGTTATCCAGCCATCACCTGGCATTGGTGGCTTTCAAAGTTCCTGAGCAGGAGGTGGTGTGTGTTTAACAGTCCGCTGTGGATGTTTTAGTCCTTTGAGGGTTTTTGGAGCTTGGCAAAATTTTCTTTAGTGTCTTTTTTTTTTTTTTCCAATTTTTCTTTACTTGGTTTCTCATAGCTGTTTTAATTAGGGAGATTCCACACTAGGGAGGTTCCCTGCCCATGGCAGGTGGGGGTTGGAACGAGATGATCCTCAAGGTCCCCTCATTCTGAGAGCATGAAGCAGTTTTCCTGCAAATACTTAGAACAGGACAATTACAGCTGTTTTATTGTTTTGTTTCGGGGTTTTTTATTGTTATTTGTTTTCATGCAAATTCCTCTGTGGAGTAGGGATTACTTGAGCCTTAGACATAGTAAGTTATTGTGGAAGAGCTGAAACAGCAGGGTGAGGTTTTGTCCCTTGCAGAGAGAGGAAATTACCTGTGCAACAAAAACCTTTCCATAGGTTAATTGTGGATACTGTTATTTTCAAGTGGAGCAAGGCACTGAATATTCCAAGGTCAGTTTTCCAGCTTCTCTGTGGTGTTGACTTTGAGTTGGACTCCGTGATCTTAGAGGTCTTTTCCCACCTTAAGGAGTTATGATTTATTGATGTGGAGGACCAGATTTTTTCCTGGTGTCTCACCAGAGTAATGATCGCTGGGGTTTGTCATCATATTGGAGAGACTTGAAGATCCCTGTATTTTTTGGGGTTTGCCTGTGCAATATCTTCTGGCTGGAGTTCCAGGACTACCCTGGAAGTGCCCAAGGCCAGGTTGGATGGGGCTTGGAGCAACCTGGGCTAGTGGAAGGTGTCCCTGCCCATGGCAGGGGATTGGAACTTGTTGATCTTTAAGGTCCCTTCCAACCCAAACCATTCCATGCATGACTCCATAATTCTCTGATTCGCCAGTCAGATGAGAAACTGGTGAAGGAGATTTGGAAAACTTGTGTTTGTTCTTGGTATTTTTATTAGGCAGTTATGTTTTGTGTGTATTTATTGGGCTTTGGGAATAAGTTCAGAGAAATTGCTCTTGCGCTGTTGGGGTTTTTAGCATGAATGTGTTTTATTTACTTTGCAGTCAAAGTGTGTTTTAGTGTGAAGGATTTTACAGAATCACAGAATCCTGGAATGGTTTGGGTTGGAAGGAACCTTAAAGATCATCCCATTCCAACCTCCTGCCATGGGCAGGGACACTTTCTAGCCAGAAGACTGCATTTTAAAAATGCCTGTGTCTCTGCAGAGAGCTGAGCACCTTTGAGGAGGAGGGAAACCCAGGTCTGAAAACAGGACACAGACATTGTAATCCCCCCTCTGGATCAAATCCCATCTTCCCCTGGGATACACATGATGAACAGGGTACCTGGGGTGATTTTACACAGAGATTCCTTGGCGTGAAACCAGGAATAGCTTCAGCAGCTCTTGGATGAGTCATTGAGCTGTGGTTTCTCTCATTTTTCTCATCTTTTACCACTTGGAGTAACTCGCCCCAGGGTCTGGTGAGAGTTGAGTCCCCACTGATTCCTCTGCAGCAGGTTGTGATTTGAAGGAAAATCCTGGAAGAGGGCAAGCACTGAGAAGGGAGCAAGGAGATAAGTTGGCTGAATAATTCCTGGGAGGCTACCAAGTGGTGCAATAACTGATCCCAAAGGTGGTGGGTGTTTTAAAAGGAAAAGCTCAGCTCTGATTTCAGCTGCTGGGTGATGTGGTTTGGCTCCTGCCTTGGAGCAAGTCAGGAAGAAGGTGAAGAGCTGGTGAGTGAATGGAGGAATGTCTTGGCTTTGACAAGAGGCAGCTGGAAATCTTGTGTGGGGTTCTTCTGAATTCCTAAGAGCAGGAAACAAAGGGAAAAAGCAGTTGAATTTAGCATCCCGAGAGTTATGTGTTATTTTGCCTTATAAGAAGGAAAATTCCAAGTAGCTGCAGCCTGTTGCTCTCATTCAGTTAATAGAACTTTATACTATGGTAGTAACCATTAAAATTGTTTATTTTCTCAACCCAGAAATGGTTCTGTAGTTTCGTTCACGGAGGTTACTCAGTGCATAATATTTTGATGTCTCTTCATAGAATCTTGGAGTGGTTTGGGTTGGAAGGGACCTTAAAGCCCATCCAGTTCAACTCCCTGCCATGGACAGGGACACCTTCCACTATCCCAGATTGCTCCAAGCCCCATCCAACCTGGCCTTGGACACTTCCAAGGATGGGGCAGCCACAGCTTCTCTGGGCAATCTGTGCCAGAGCCTCACCACCCTCACAGGGAGGAATTTCTTCCTAATATCCAACCTAAATCTTCCTGTTTTAGTTTAAAACAGTTCTTGGCACCTCACCTGAAACATGAGCCATGAGCTGCACGATGCCTTCCCAGCCCTTCGGAGAGCAGGGCTGTCCCCTGGGATCCAAACCCACTAATCCACCATTTCTGCCTGAGCACTCCCGATCCCAGGGAGACTTTTCATCTCCAGCAGGATTTCAGGCCACAGACCTCATGTTCTCCAGGATGTGAGCAGAGTGTAATATTGATTCTAATGCTCTCTGTGGTTATTTATTATGTTCATTAGCAGGGAGGAGATGAGAGACCATCACGGGGTATTAAGTTGTCCCAGAGACACCTGGATAGTAAATTATAAATAAACAGTGGAGTAAAACTGGTGGAAAGCTGGGATGGGCAATGTAAGGACCTACCAGCCAGGCTTTTTAAATGAATAATGTGCAGGGGCAGTGTGGTTATTGCTTCCTGTGGCTGGGAATGCTGTTTTAAGGGACCTGAGTTACTGGAGACTTAACTGGACTGAACTCCTTGAGGTCCATCTTGAGATGACTCTATTGCACAACACTGGGACTTTGGATTCCTGTCTCCACATATCCAAAAAACCCAAAACTGGAGATAAAAACCCCAAAACTGCCCATTTTGCTGTAAATATACACTTCTAACAAAGCAAAGATTGAGCTGGAATAATTAATGCCCCTGAAGTGGTGATTGCTTGGAAAAGGAAGGTAAAAACCTGAGTAGAACAGGAGGTGTTTCCTTGTGCTGCTCATTTCAATTCCTTCCAGTTCACCAGCAAAGAGACCCTTTTTTATCCCAAAGGAAATGGATGGCTGTGTCCTGGCATGGGATTGTAGCATTTACTGACTTACTGGTTATTATGGACAACATAATGGTTAATGATCTTAGAGGTCTCCTCAGACTTTAGTGATTCCATGATTCCACAACCCAGCATTCAGCTTTTACTTGAAGCTTTTGAAGCCAGAACCAGAGCCCCAGGTGGTGTCCTATTCCATAAGAAAAATAAAACTTCTTTGGTCAAAGGGGCCTCAGAAAAAGCTCAGTGACAGAAGGACCAGTTGAAAGCAGCAGAATTCAAAACATGGAAGAGTGGCCAAACTTTTTTGGCTGCTTGTAGTTGTATTAACTGTTAAAAACACCCAAACAAACCTACATTTCTGCTTTGCTTTAAGCAGCCATGACTTGTAAATAAACCATTCAGCTCTGTGCTCACAGCCTAAGCCACTGGAGATGTATTTAAAGCCATAAACCCCGTTGCTGCACTTGTATTTTTGTTTTAAATCCTGTTTGTGGAAGGCTGTTAATTTACACAGAGCTTTACAAACACAGATAAGACACTTTCCCCTGCCCAGGTACCTCGTTCTTCCAGGCTTGGGTTTCCCAAATTAATGCTTTGGCCAGGTATTAGGGCATCCCCTCGCTTCCTGTGAGCAATCCTTGAGCCTTTTTGTGTGCTGACATTGCTTCACCCAGGGCGTTTCTGATTCCCAGTTGAGCCCTGGGCTCTGTTTTGATGCTGGGAATAATTTGGGGGTGGTGAGCAGGGTCGTAGGAGCAAGTCCAGGTTTATATTAATCCCCAGCTCCCTTTATTTGTGCATAAATAATACCCCTGTGTGACAAACGCTAGTTAAGACATCTAATAATGACAGTTCTTGGCATTTTTTCTTGTAGATCTGCCCCATTCCTCGATTTGGGAAGGCTCCTGTTTATGTTTGGAAGCATCCTAGGTTGCATCTCCGTCCCACTGTGCTCGTTGTCCCGAGGATTTTCTGGTGATTGCTCGTGGCTTCGAGCGGTTCAGGCAGGCTGAAAACCCCGAGCGTTTCCTGCAGGAGAGTGTTGTGTCCTCCCGGTGCCAAATGGGTCAAAATCTCCTCCGTGGTGGTGGCAAACTGCGAGCTGGCAGAGGAAGGAATAAATCAGGGACCGTAGGAAGTGTTGTGGGGAGAGATGATCGTTAACCAGCATTCATGTGTAAAACGCGGCGTCGAGACATTCAAACACTGCTAATAGCCTTTGATTAACCATTTTTGTTTTGTTCTTGCTCAGTGTGTTAATCACTGTGATTAAAATGCTTAGCCACCATGGAGCTAGGCGTTGGATAAATTAGGAAGTAAGCAAATCCAAACAGATGGGGCAGGGAAAATTAGAGTCTCTGGCAGGGCCGGCGTTAGGCACGGCAGGGCCAAGGAAGATTTAGGGGGAGACCCTAAATAATGTAAGAAAAGCAAATTTGCCTTCTCAGTGGGGCTGCCAGATCTCCCCCCCTCTGCTGCTCCTATAAAGCTTTGCTTCCTCAAGCCTTTTTCCTCTGCCTGTGGAACCCACTGCTCTCCTTATCTGCTCTGTCAGATCCCAGGATAAGCTGGGGCTCTGCCCTGGATGCTACAGCCAGGTTTGAAAGCCATTCTTTCCTTTAGACAAGATTTATTAACATCCCAGTGTCTTTGTGGGGTGGGTGCTGTGTCCCTGTTGCACAGCCCTGCAGACAGGACCTGGGGAGAAGCATCAGCCGCTCAGTTCTGGCTCAGAACTGGCAAAGCTTTCTAGTTATTTGGGGTTTTTCTTCTTTTTTCATAGGAAAAGCAAAGGAATGCTCCTCATGTTCAACCCCTCCAAGTTTATGTGGTGCCATCCCATGTCAGTGGGAAGCCATTCCCTGTGTCCTATCCCTGCAGGCCCTTGCCCCAAATCCCTCTCCAGCTCTCTTGGAGCCCCTTTGGGTGCTGGAAGAGGCTCTGAGGTCTCCCTGGAGGCTTCTCTTCTCCAGACTGAACACTCCCTTCAGTGGGACGAGTGACTAATTTAAGATGTTGGGCTTAGGGCTAAGTCCTTGTCTGATGCAATTTTTCAAGGAAGAAGGGGAGCAGGGAAGGGTGGGAAAGGCACCTTGTGAGATCAGGAGCCCTAATAGGTGTCGAGATGCATTAAAATCAGCACCAAGTCACGTCATCCCTAAAGAGACATCACAGATAAAACAGGTGAGAACAGGGGTTTCTCTAGGGCAGCTTTGGACAAAGCTGGAATTACTTGGAGCAGGGAGGTGCAGCCCTCTCTGTTCCTCCTTCCCCTTCCTCTGGTTTTCTGTGTAACTCCTTTTCTGGTAGAGCAGTGGAAAAAAAAAATGAAATGGGTAGTTTTGGTGACAGCAGGTTTTTGCCTGTACTGTGCTGGGATCTGTAACTGGGATTTCCAATTTCCCTTCTAATCAAAAGGCTTCCTAAACCTTTCAGAAGTGCTCTCCTGGGATGACTGAGCTCACAGAAATGCAAGTGCTTTGTTTCTGCTGGTGTCAGTCTCTTCAAAGGTACCTGAATCACAGCACAGCCACCAAACCAGTCCTGCTCCTGTCACTGAGCATCACAGGGCTGAGTATATCCAGTACATCCCTTTTCCAGCTGTTCCAGTCTAGCCCTGAGTACTTGATGGTCCTGGGATATGACAGAGGGAAAAGTTGGAAAGTCTGGGAGTTTCCTTACTTATATGAAATGTGGAATTTAATCTAAAACTGTGCTGAATCAGTGCCTGTGTGTCCTTTTCAGGTCAAGTTGAGATTTGTTTTTTTGCTGTGCCAGAGGGATTTTAACCGATAACCCCAGAATGGTTTGGTTGGAAGGGTCACAGAACCCCAGAATGATTTGGGTTGGAAGAGAACTTAAAGGTCATCTTGTTCCCCCCCCTGCCATGGGCAGGGACACCTTCCACTATCCCAGGTTGCTCCAAGCCTCGTCCAACCTGGCCTTGGACACTTCCAGGGATCCAGGGGCAGCCACAGCTTCTCTGAGCAACCTGTGCCAGCCCCTCACCACCCTCACAGCCAACAATTTCTCCCCAGTATCCCATCTCTCCCTGCCCTCTGGCAGTGGGAAGCCATTCCCCCTTGTCCTGTCCCTCCATCCCTTGTCCCCAGTCCCTCTGCAGCTCTCCTGGAGCCTCTTTAGACTCTGGAAGGGGCTCTCAGGTCTCCCTGGATCCTTCTCTTCTGCAGGTGAACCCCCCCAGCTCTCCCAGCCTGGCTCCAGAGCAGAGGGGCTCCAGCTCTTGGAGAATCTCTGTGGCCTCCTCTGGACTCTCTCCAGCAGCTCCACATCCTTGTGCTGTTGTTCCCCAGGGCTGGAGGCAGCTCTGCAGGTGGGGTCTGACCTGAGGGGGCAGAGGGGCAGAATCCCCCCCTCCCCTCCTGCCACACTGTGGGATGAGCCCAGGCTGGATGGGATGTGGGTCTGGGGAAGGAGGTTTCTGCTCAGAGCTCAGGAATGAAGTGTCAGCACCTCTGTGGGATTCAGGATGAGCCGGCACAGCTCAGACCTGTAAGTAGCAGGAGTTGAAATCCCAACCCTGTTGGAGTCACTGGGAGCACTGATGTTAACTGGAATTTGGCCCATTGCATCAGGTCACAAGAAGTCACAGGAGGTCACCTCTGTTGGGCTGTGTTTGTATTGAGTTGGAGGGTTCTCCATCCCCCAAAGTGCCAAAAGCAGCTTCTGCCTCAGTGAGAGCACCGAGAGATGAGTTACTGGGGGAGTTACTGGGGTGGGAGTGTGGGCCCCACAGTCAGCAATGGATGGATTCTCAAAGCCTTGCAAGGACAACATCCAGAGCTCCATCTGGACACAATTCCATGGAGAAATCACATGCTTGAACTCTGAGGGTGCATTCCTGGCTCCTGGTGCTCTTCCCTGACCCCAGACAATTCTATAACTCATTTAAAAGTTGGTTCTCTGGGGGGTGGGTTTGTTTGTTCGTATTTTTTGTTTCTGGTTTTTTTTTTTCATTTCCCTATCCCCTCCATTTAGTGCTTTCCCTCCTCCTTACATGATCATCCACTGCTTTCTTATTATTTCTGATTTCTTTCCTGACTAATCTCAGCAGTTTTCAAGCCTCATAAAAAAACTTTGCAGCTGTATCTCCTCCCTCACACTGGGCTTGCTTTCCTGCTTTCATCTCCATTTTTTGCACCTCGGGTCATATCCCTATATGCAGGAATGCATAGATAGAGCTAAATAAAAATGTCTTTTATACCTGAAATATATAAGTAGACCTTAAACTCACCACTGTGTATTTATATACCTAAAAAACTGGCCTTATTCAGCACTTTGCAAGGGGATTGAGACATGTGAGTCTCCAGCTGAGTGTGTTAAGCTCCGCAGTGACCACAATTCCAAATATTTTATTTGCAGTGTGTTAAGGGTTTTTCAACAACTGCTCTATTGTTATTGCCAGGAAAATGCTGACATATATTTTATGTAACACATCAGATGTGATCCAGGCTCACTTTGCAGGGCTGAGTAGCATTGCTACGGCCAATTGTTCGACACAGCATTTTGCTACGTTTCCTGACATGCTTAATAAAGATATTTCCATGATTCTCCAGTCAGCCTGAATGCCATTAACTGCTGGCTTTCTGAGGAGGCAGAAATGCAGCTCCCAATGCCAGGCTCTGCAGGTTTGGCTCAGCAGCCACCAGGTAGGAATCCAGAGCAGCTGAAAATTGAAATAAAAAGCAAACCTGTGCTGGTTGGTGTCACCTGAGCCCTGCTCTCTGTCCTGCACATCGACTCTATCCATGGATTAGGGTAAGCCAGAGCTGGGGGTGTTTCCTCAGGGAGGGGGGTAGAGGTGGTTGGGTATTTTGGCACACAGGAGAGCTGGCAGAGGATGTAAGGAAAAGTCTGCTGTCAGCCTTTGTCAGGTCCCTCTGATATCCGTGTGTTGCCTTGGCAGAGTCCAGAGCCTGTGGATGTGCCGACCTTGCAGCCAGAGCATGGATTTGTTATTCCAGGAGAAGGGAGCTAAGTCTCGTTGTCACAAGTGTTTTTTCACTTAAAACTTGCAGTGGATAAGTGGGGTGGGAGGGAGATGGGAAACCTGAGTTGTACCCAGAGGGATGGGGCACCTCTCCTACAAGGAAAGACTGAGAGAATTGGGATTGTTCAGCCTGGAGAAGAGAAGGCTTTGGAGTGACCTCATTTGTCCAGTACCTGAAGGATCCTATAAGAAAAATAGAGACTTTATACGGGTAGGGAGTGACAGGACAAGGGGAAATGGGTTCAAAATTAAAGAGAACAGATTTGGATGAGATACGTGGAAGAAATTCTTCCCTGTAAGGGTGGTGGGGCCCTGGCACAGGTTACTCGGAGAAGCTGTGGCTGCCCCATCCCTGGAAGTGTCCAAGGCCAGACTGGATGGGGCTTGGAGCAACCTGGGCTGGTGGAAGGTGTCTCTGCCCATGGCAGGGGAGTGGAATGAGTTGGATTCTTTAAAGTCCCTTCCCACCCAAACCATTCTGTGATTCCATGATTGATTGTATGATTGCTGGTTTTCCGTGTGGTTTTGATGTGCTGGGAGAAGAATATTGTGCTTTTTGTGTTTCAAGGGGTGGTGTGGAATGACACAGGGTTACTCAGGATGTCTCTGTACACTTCAGACAGTGCTGCATCACTGAACATCCCAGTGGGAGGGGATCAGGCTCAAAGCACATCTCTTCCCACGAGGCTTTACCTGTTCCTCAGGCACAACCCGTTTTTCCCCCCATTTCTTTTATTTTTCACAGAGCAATTTTCATAGAAAGAAACAAAAACATTCAGATTTAACTTTTGCCACCCTGAAAACTGCAGGAGAGGAAAGAAAACTGTTCTCTCATGACAGAGGTGTCCTCTTTGACCATGTGAGATTTAAGGAAACCAGCAGTGCAGGAGGAGGATGGAGGCCAGGAGGAGTGTGAAGGAGGAGGTGGGATCTTCAGTGCTCCCTTCACAGATCCCAAGGGTGCCCCAGTTTGGTGCAGAAACTGAAACAGGGAGTTGATTTGCTGTTTTGCACAAATCTGAACAGCTTCTGAGCTGCTTAAAATAAGCACTTGGAAGGTATCACGTTCCTGGGGAAGTAAATGGTGAAGGAATCACAAGCTGGAGTGTGGGGAGGGATGTGTGACAGAGCTGAGCCCAGGATTTGGGGCCGAGGGGGAGCTGGAGGGGGAAGGCCCAGGCTGTGTTTGTACTGTGGCAGAGTGACCAGAAGAAGAGGGTGTTGTGGTCAAGTGAAATAAAAGGATGTATAAAGTGAAATGAACCCAGCACCTGGTGAGAGCTTTGTCACTGCTGTCACAGTGTTACCTGCAGTCACAGGAGCTTTAGGACACACAGATCTGCTTCCAGCACAAGGAGTAAGGCTACTCCTTGCCAGTTTGATTTAATTTTCCTCAAATATCTGCAGAACAGGGTGACTAAGAAGAAATAGTGGTTGTATTTATCCTGCTTCTTTAAAAAACTTTGGAGCAAACCTGTTGTGTGTTTTCTAGTGATCTTTAGCTTTTTGTCTTGATGTCCTGAACCATAAAATCAACACAGCTGAATCATGAAAAAGCATAGCATAAAGCACTGGATAATTAGTCTCTTTTGAATTTTAGATTAAGATTGGATATTAGGAAAAAATCCTTCCCTGGGAGGGTGGGGAGGTCCTGGCACAGGTTGCTCAGAGAAGCTGTGGCTGCCCCTGGATCCCTGGAAGTGTCCAAGGCCAGGTTGGATGGGGCTTGGAGCAACCTGGGCTGGTGGAAGGTGTCCCTGCCTGTGCCAGGGGTGTTGGACCAAAATGATCCTTAAGGTCCCTTCCAACCCCAACCATTCTGTGATTCAGTGTTTCTATGAAATTATTTGATAATTATTGTGGTGTTTAATGTGTGCAGGAGACACAGAGCCTGTCCCTGGAGTAACTTTTGGACTTGACCCATTTCAACCAGTTTCTCCACTGTAGATTTTTCAGATAACAAATATTTGCAGAGTCCATGAAAACAAAGGGGAGAGAGAAACCTGTTCCAGTCCCCAAGGAGTAAAGGCTGCCACATTGTTTCAGGGAGTCCACAAGTGAGTTCACCAGGAGAGACCAATTGTTCCAGCTGACAAGGTGGTGATTGTTCAGAGGTTGGACTGGATGACCTTGGAGATCCTTTCCAACCTACATGACTCTGTGATTATTTTTCACTGAGCTCCATCACCCCTTTGCTCACAGGTCTGGCCATCCCTGAGGACATTCCTCTTTTCCAAATAAGTCTTTGGCAGAACTGATTCCATAATCTGAGTCCAGGGCTCTGGTTTTTCCTCTTGCAGCTCCTGATCCCAGCTCAGATGGCACTGCAGGACAGGGTGGGACAGATCTCCACGTGCTCTATGGATCTGTGGGAGGTCCCTGACAGAGATTTTGTTCGATTGTGTTGGTTTAACTCAGTGGGAGGTTATTTGAGAAGGAAATGAAAGGCTCAATGAACAGTGAGTGTTCGAAGAGGTGTTAAGAGGAAATTCCGGGCGTCTGAGCTTTAGGTTCTTTTGTTTTAAGGTTGGGATTTTTTTTCCTGTTTTTTTTTTTTTTTTTT
>VYXB01005973.1:508904-585949 GCA_013397135.1 Pachyramphus minor | reverse complement strand
TTTTCTTTTTTTTTTTTTTTTTTTTTTTTTTTTTTTTTATGTCTTTTCAGCCAGGTAGGTTTTGAGCAGTTCTGTGTCAGTGCTCTGTGTCAGGATTTTGGGGACAACTTCTTCTGCAGATACAAATACGTGGGAAGCCTGATCCTCTCAGGTGAAAAAACCAAAAGGTTTTGTCCCTTCAGATACTATTTTTGTGTCTTTGACTCTGTTTATATTGATTACCTGAACATTGGCACTATTTGGAATTTATTTTCCTAGAAAGGACTGTTTATATGGGGGAAAAAATCTGATTGTATAAATGAGTGAGTCTGAAACAGTGCAGGAAAAGAGGATAAGATTGGCAGTGCTAAAAAGCAAACTTTCCTTTCCTCACTGTTAGAAGTGATCATGTCAGTTATATCAGAAGCCTGATAGCAGTGAGGTGATGAGAGGCAGATTTGATTACTGAAACAAATGACATTTCCACAGCGTTATCTGCCCCAAACTTCATTCTGAGGGGGTGGAATTCTTATCAGACAACTGTGGTTTTCCCCATTTTCCTATAGACACACAGACTTATTACTTTTTAGTCCATGGAGGTGCAAAAATATCTGCTCTAATTTCTGTCCAAGTTACAACAAAACATCTGCTTCCAGCACCCTTCATAATTGTGGCTGCTGGTTTTTGCAGACTTGGGATGGATGTACTGGGAATAGTGTGAGACTGGAGAGCTCCACTTTGCTTTAAAAGATTTGAAAACTGATCCACACCACGTTGTGGCAGAGGCTGAACGTGGATGGCTTTGTTGGAGGAGGTGTTAAAACTAAGTGTTGACATCTTCCTCCAGATTTTATGCACTTCAAAAACGATCCCTTCTTAATTATCCCTTTGATTTACTCATCTTTCCTGAAGTTTTTTCCCCCATTAGTGAAAGGTGGCTCCATGCCTCCTGTTCTGAGCATGGTGCTGTGTTGCACTTAATCCTTCTGCATCCCCCTTCACATCATCCTCCAGCTCTTGAGCATTCCCTGTTAACATTCCTGCCTGGGAATGTGTGAGTTTGTACAGTTAATATCATACCTGAAGTGTACTGTGAGATGAGATGGTTTATAAAAAGGAGGCTAAAAGTCTCATTGAAATGAAAGTCTCATGAAAATGAATCATGTGAAATTGCACCTGTAACCTCTGAGCTGACCAAGAGTTCTCCTGGAGAGATGGTTCTGTGAAATGGCACTGCCAAGAGACAGAAGGGAGTCTCTCTCCTGGCTCCAGGGTGTTCAAACTCATTCCCTGATCTTGGTACCATCTCAGAGATGATGTGATGGGTCGAGAGCTGGCCCATAATTTCAAGATTTCACAAGTGCTGGGTTTAACACAGGTTTGGGTTGCCAGGGACTGAACTGGTGCAGTGGGATGGACCCTGAGGGTGGACATCTGAGACAGTCCCTCAAGTGGTGACATAAAACCCAAGGGAAGCAGCCAGACCTCCCCCAAAGGAGAAAGCAGACCCTGGTTCAGCTCTTTTGGTGCTGTTGAGGCTGCAGATGGTCTGCAGAGTGGTTTTGGCAGAGCCAGGTTTGGCACAGGAACAGAATCACCTGGTACCAACCCTTCCTGTGAGGAGCTGAGGGAGCTGGGGGGGCTCAGCCTGGAGAAAAGGAGGCTCAGGGGGGATCTTGTGGCTCTGCAACTCCCTGACAGGAGAGGGGAGCCAGGGGGATATCGGGCTCTGCTCCCAGGGAACAAGGGACAGGACAAGAGGACAGAGCCTCAAGCTGTGCCAGGAGAGGTTTTAGTAGGATACCAGGAAGAATTTTTTCACTGAAATGATGTTTAGTTTAGATACTGGAATGGGCTGCCCAGGGGAACCCCCATCCTGGGAGCTGTCCAAGGAATGACTGGACATGGCACTCAGTGCTCTGGTCTAGTTGACTGGGTGCTGTTCCATCATAGGGTGGACTCAGTGATCTCAGAGGACTTTTCCATCCTAACTGGTTCTGTGTTTCCTTCATGAAACCTTGGCACAACCCACCTCTGTGAGCTGCTGCCTTAGGTCCTGCCCCCAGAGCTCCTCATGTGGGGCAGGCAGCAGTGAATGAGGCCGTAGTACCACGGTGCTGCTTTGTCAGCAGCAGCAGATTCGGGTGAAGTTTGGCCACAGAAGCTGTTCCAGGGCAGAGCAGGTGGAAAACACCAAACCTTGCATGACTTGAGAAAAGATGTCCTCACTCTGCTCACCAAGGAGTGTACCAGCTGGAATAGTGGAATATGCTGAGTTGGAAGGGACCACAAGGATCATCAACTCCTGGCCCTGCACAGTCACCCCAACAATTCCACCCTGTCCCTGAGAGCGTTGTCCAAACACTCCTTGAGCTCTGGCAGCCTTGAGGCTTTGAATTGCAGAGGAGAATCTTTGTGTGATCTGCCATCTCCTGAAGGGTTTTGGTTCCACATCATCCAAGGTGGGTGCCTGGTCTGTTACCACAGAATGGTTTGGGTTGGAAGAATCATTTAGTCCAACCTTAAGGATCATTTAGTCCAACCCCATGCCACAGGCAGGGACACCTTCCACTGTCCCAGGTTGCTCCAGGCCCTGTCCAACCTGGCCTTGAACATTCCCAGGGATGGGGCAGCCACAGCTTCTCTGGGCAACCTGTGCCAGGGCCTCCCCACCCTCACAGGGAAGAATTTCTTCCTAAAATGTCTGATCTATACCTACCCCCTTGCACTTTGTTTATCTCACATGGATTAATGCCCCAAGAAAGCACACCAATTACATCAAAAAGTCTTCCCATATCACCTCATCCCACTGTAATTTAGGTGAAGATTTGATGGTGCCAGTAACAGGAGGAGGTTTTAAACCCCAAGGATTGAAAAACATGGTTTGAGGGGCCCCACCCTCACAGTTTTGCAGGAACTTAAGTAAATGGTTTTATGAAGAAAGAGAATGACCAGTAGAGCTTTCTAGTCTTATGCCTTGGTGCATTTTCTGCTATTCCAGAAAAGTTCCAGCTCAAGCCAGCTCACCAGCTGATGTCCAGTGTCCACTGTTACTCTGGGATGGGGGGATTTACAGCTTGGGGGATTTTTCTCCTGCATTTCTTCCCAGGAGAAATTAAAAAAACCCAGAGCAAGGCAGCTCTGTGCTGGTGAGAATATGAACATACTCATTGACAGCTTCATTTAGTGTTTATAAACATCAGGGATCACAGGAACGTTGTAACTTCAGGTTAGTGATTTTTATTTTTATTTAAAAAAACCTGCAGTTGAGGCACTTTGAGGCTTCTGAAACAGCCAAGCAAACATTTGTAAGTTTGTAAGGAAATCTGTGTCACGCTTCTCAAGTTTATAGCTGGGGGTGGGAGGAGAAGTGTCAACTTATCTCCAGGAACTAAAACATCCTGATTGTATCACATGGAATCAGCCTCCAAAACTCATTCCTGCACCGAGAAACCCAGTCAAATAAAATTGGCCACTTTTGAAGAGGGACTTTGAGGCTTTGTGACCACTGGCATTTGTGTCAAGCCAGGGTTATTTACAGGCTGCTTGTGAAGGGTCTTAACTAATCACTGGCAGCACTATCCAGTTTTTCATGCTTGGAGAGAAGAACTATCAAAGCCTTGAGTTTTGAGTGGGGTCAAAGAGGTTTTTCACTTGGAGGCATCATGTTGTGATCTCTGCTAGAGGCACAACAGAGCAGTGGGGTTCATTTTGCTTTCAATATGCAAAAAAAAAAGGAATATTCAGGAGGTGGAAGCAGAGTCTGGAGGTTAGAAACACCATCCAAGCCTGTTGGGTTTGTGTGGGGAAAGCCAGAGCTCACCTAGAGCTCATGGTCTCAAGGAGGTGTGAAGGACAGTAAGATGTGTTTAAAAGTTGTGTAGATGTGGCATCTGGGACGTGGTTTAGTGCTGGGCTGGGCAGTGCTGGTTAAATGGTTGGACTCGGTGATCTTTGAGGGCTTTTCCAACCTAAATGATTCCATGAGCATCTACTCCTGTGTTTTGGCCTCTGTGATTATTGAAGGTGTTTGAGAGGCAGAGGAACATCAGCAACAGCAAAGGGTTGAGTCAGGGAGTACTGGAAAGTCCATGAGACCTGGTGGGTCCCATCTGGAGATGCTGAGAGGTGGCTGATGTTAAAGTAAGGCTGCTCTGAAAATCCATGGAAATTGGAGAAGGCTCTCAGAGATGGGAGAAAGGCAAATATTCCTAAGTCCACAAGGGCAATTCAAGGAGCTGCAGGGCAGTCAGCTCTGTTGGACCCCTGGGGGCAAATTTCTTGGAACAATTTTCTAGGCATGTGCAGGGAAAGAAAGGGCTTGGGAACAGTCAGCATGGATTTACCATGGGGAAATCACTCCTGACCAACCTGATGGTCTTGTAGGTTAGAGTGACTGGATTTGTGGGTGAGGGGAGGACAGTGGGTGGCACCAGCAACAACCTGGGCTGGTGGAAGGTGTCCTTGCCCAGGGAACAGGGTGAGCTTTAAGGTCCCTGCAAACCCAAATCATTCTGGGATTCTGTTCTATGATTTACCTTGACTGTAGCTTTCCAAACTGTCTCCCACTGTGTGTAAGATGGGGTGTTACAACCAGAGCTGGAGAACCATTTTCCAGGAAGGAATTGTTCCTAATTTCCATTCTGAACCTCCCCTGGCAGAACTTGAGGCTGTTTCCTCTCATCCTGTCCCTTGTTCCCTGGGAGCAGAGCCCGACCTCCCCCACTTTGGCTCCCCCCTCCTGTCAGGGAGTTGCAGAGCCAAAGGTCCCCCCTGAGCCTCCTTTTCTCCAGGCTGAGCCCCTTCAGCTCCCTCAGCTGCTCCTGCTGCTCCAGCCCCTTCCCCAGCCCCGTTCCCTTCCCTGGACAAGTGAATCCACCAACATCCCAGGCTCATCACCTGTAGGCAGAGGGAAGTGACTTCACCCCCTTTCCCTGCATCCACAAATTCCTTCATCCAGTTTTGTGCCCCTCAAGACAAACTTCACCAAAGTAGAGAGAGCTCATCAACAGACCAACAGTGTGGGGGTTTTTTGGGGAGGCAAAAAGCATTTCCCTGTAATCTGCATATATTTTCCATAAGATCTTAGATGCTGTGATAAAAAACAAGGTAGATGAAGTGGCTCAGCCTCTCTGAAGCATGTCATGAGCAGTGGGTGCATGTGCAGGAGTCAAAGCCAGACTAAGAGCTGAGCAAATTGATAATTTACCCTTCCCAGAGCGATCCAAGGGGTTTTTTCACTGCTGAGTTAAGGCTGAGAACAAGGAGCATGTGTTCTCCCTGAGCAGGGCTGGGGCTGTTGGCAAAGCTGTTACCAAACATGTAACAAAACTAAGGAGTGGGTTGAACTTCCCAGGTTTTACATTTGTAGGAAGAGGCAGTCAAGATTTTTTTTTTCCCCCCCACCAGCAACAGATTGCAGCGAATCCGAATTATGTGGCTGCCATCTGCTTCCAAACAGGCTTGGAAAACACAGGCCAGCCCTCCCCAGCATGGGTGAGGAGGGTGGTGGGGAGTGTTTACAAGTCTGTGTTTACAGGATTTGGGATTAATGTGCTGCTTTCTTATTTTTAGACAGAGCAAAATTGAATTAAAGCTGTGAGTGAAGCACTCGGTGCCACCAGCTCTCAGCATCGCAGTGTAATTTAAAAAAAATGAGCTTCTAAAATCTTCCTCTACCAAAATAGTGTGACACCACCCCACCCAGTGTGGTAGGATCATCCTGGAATGTGTATTTTGACATTTTTTCTGCTTTCAGTCCACTATAACAGGCTTAGATGCCACATTCTGGAGTTTCAGTGGTGAAGCAGAATTCCTCAAAAAAAAAAAAAGGAGAATTACAGAATCATAGAATGTTAAGTAGTTGGAAGATCATCCAGTGCCAACCCCTTTGACTTGGGTGGGGACACCTCCCACTAGATCAGGTTGCTCAAAGGCTTTATCCAATCTGGCTTTGGACACTGCCAGGGTTGGGGCATCTACAACCTCCCTGGGCAACCTGTGCCAGTGTCTCACCACCCTCACAGAATAAGGTAGAGAAGATTAATAGAGAATAAGATTTTATGGACTGTAAGGCTGAAAAAATGTGATTTCTGGAGTAGGATGTCCATGTCACTATCCCTGGAAGAGTTCAAGAAACACTCGGATGTGGCACTTGAGGACATGGTTTCGTGGTGAACATGGCGTTGGTGCTGAGTCAGTGGTTGGACTTGGGGATCTCAGAGGTCTTTTCCAAGCTGGTTCTATGCTTCTGTGATTCCCTGATTCTGTGACTTACATGTGAGACATTCCAGAGGCAAGAAATCACAGGGTGGCTTGAACTTGCCCCGCTGCTGTCGGGACATGTCGTGTATGAGCTGCACAGGTACATCCTCTGCTTTTAGTTTGATGTGCTTTAAAAAATGAACAACGTGAAAAAACTGATATTAACACTAAGTTAAGGTCAGCCAGGTTCTGGAGTGAGCACCTTTGGGAAGACATCAGAGCAAAGTCCTTGTGCCAGGCTTTTCCTTCAGCCCCAGTCTCCTGCATCCCTGTCGTTGTTGTTGGGGGCCTTTGGGGTGACACCGTCCCACAAGGGGTGAGGTGTCAGGTGGTGACACTGGTCAGTGCAGACTGGAGGTGTCACTCAGGCTGCAGAGTTGCCCTGGGAAGCCAGAGGAACAACAGGCCTGAAGTCAAGTGGTGTGACCCGTGATGGATAAGGATACTCCGGGAAGGAGCAGAGTTCCTCGCCTGGTTATTCCACTTGACTTGGCTGATTTAACTGATTTCACCTGATTTCACACAGAGGGACTTGGCTTAAGCTTTTCTCAGCTGTGTGGATGAATCCAAGACCTTCCCAGCAGCAGGTGGGCCGGGAGAGAGATTTTTATGCCAGTGAAGGTGCAGACAGAGTATAAAAGGAATTTTAGGGTGGTTCATTTATTGGGCATTTCTGTGTTTTCCGTGCCTGGTTTTTAGCGTCTCCCATGATGCTGCAGCTCCCAGGTGCTGCTCAAAGGAGAGCTGAGCAACTCCAGCACACACAGAAAGCAGCACTTGCACAAGGCACGAGGCAACAAAACATCTGCACTCTATGTTTCCTTTAGTTCTTAACTGGAAATCTTCAGCTGGATCAGCCTTTTCACTCCGGCTCATTCACGCTGCTGTTAGAGGAGGTGTGGGTGTAATTTATGCTCACATTTACGCTGCTGGGGTGGTTTAAAGTGGGAAGCGAGAATCAGCCCTTCAGTTTTTGGTGGTTTCTTTGTGTTCTAACAACAGATGCACAGCTGGATGCAGTAGCCTTTCACCAAGCCCTGGAGCATCTCCTCATTACTCTTAATTCACAGCAGTGCCCGGGAGACCTGTTGCGAATAAGTCACGGGAGGATAAAGAACAGCAGAGCTCTCAGAGCTGCTTTGTTCTTTTATTTGATAATTACAGTTTTGTTTTTTGTTATTTGGGCTGGTTTAGTCTGTGTTGTGTCATGCTGGGTGTGTGCACTGTTATGGAAGGGACAGCTCAGGTGGGGAGGGAGGGATTCCTGCTCCGAGCACACTCGGATTTACTGATTTGCTTGTGTGACCTTTGGACACAGAAGGGGGTTGATAAATCTCTGCTGACAAGCGAGGAGGCAGCACCACTTCAGGAGGCATGACCACTTGGAATTTGCAAATGCAAACCAGCAGCAATTAGGGAAGAGTGACTTTGTATGTTCCAGCTCTAGGAATTTATCGAAGGGAAGATGCGCTTGGTGCGAGGTGTTGACGAGGAACGGTATGTTTTTGCCAGGTTCCTGGAAAGCTCTTTTTAATAAATTGCTGATCTTTGGAGACCTGTAAAAAGTACCATGGATTGCCTTTTATCAGCCTATAAAGTGCTTTCATCACTCCAGGGAAGTATGTGAGAGTGATACCCAGTTGGTCCCCGGAGGAAGCAGAGGAGACACTGCTAAAGGCTCCGGATTTCTGGCATTGGAATGGAGCTTAAATTTCCTCATTAGCACAAATATCCCTCTAACCTGATCACCAAAGTGCTGCTGCTTGTTTCTCACACACAGAATTACTCTGCTGTAATGCTACAAGTAATTTAACTCAGTAATACTGAGTCAAAAACAACTCTTGTCTGAAATGTTATGATTTATTGCTTCTCGAGGCTCTTAAGATGGAAATGGCTTTCCAGGCTTGAAGCTGTAAAATATCTAAATATTATACTCTGCATTTACTGAGAGGCAAAATCTATGTGGTGTTGATGGTATTGGGATAATAAAGATGAGATCCTGAATGGCCATTTTGCAAATGTTTTCTGAGAACAACATCCAAACAGTAACCAGGTGTTAAAGTGTTGTAACCCTGCCACGTTTCTTAGAATCACAGAATGGTTTGGGTTGGAAGGGACTTTAAAGTTCATCCCATTCCAACCCCCTGCCATGGGCAGGGACACGTTCCACTAGACCAGGTTGCTGCAAGCTCCCTCCATCCTGACCTTGAACACTCCCAGGAATGGGCAGAAAACTTTGGAAGCAGTTTTCTCAGGAATTTGCATTTTCAGACTCTCACCTCCTTACTTCTCAAATCCTGTGCAACATACACCAGTGCTCAAGGAAAGAAAAAAAAAAGATTAGACAATGATTTCTTGGTTTAATCTACCATTGGAAAAAAAAGTAACGCTGGAGTTCTTAAATTGTNTCCCAGGAATGGGCAGAAAACTTTGGAAGCAGTTTTCTCAGGAATTTGCATTTTCAGACTCTCACCTCCTTACTTCTCAAATCCTGTGCAACATGCACCAGTGCTCAAGGGAAAAAAAAAAAAAAGATTAGACAATGATTTCTTGGTTTAATCTACCATTGGAAAAAAAAAAAGTAACACTGGAGTTCTTAAATTGTTCCTCTGCTTTCATTACCTGTGATGAAGTGTGATTGGTATGTGATATGTAATCCTGTGAAATGCACACTTGGGCAATGAGAGAATGAAGGTCACACAACTGTCACTGGATCCCTGCCAGTGAGTGTGTTGAAATTAAAGGAATGCTGGATGCATTGTTGGTGGCACAGAGACAGGTACTCTCTCTGCTCCAGAACAGGAGGAATGCAGCCTGTGCTTTTGCATTTCCCCTTCCCACTGACACACTCCAGCCCCGTTCCATCATTACCTTGTGCTGGTCCAACATTGTCCATCTGAGTGTGTTGTTTTCAGAGACTTCTAATGGTTGCATCCAGTTCCTGTGACACCTCACAGAATCATGGAAAGCTTTGGTTGGGAAGAGACCTTAAATATCTTCTAGTTCCAACCCCCTTCCATGGGCAGGGACACCTTCCACTAGCCCAGGTTGCTCCAAGCCCTGTCCAGCCTGGCCTTGGACACTTCCAGGGATGGGGCAGCCACAGCTTCTCTGGGCAACCTGTGCCAGGACCTCACCACCCCCACAGGGAAGGATTTCTTCCTAATACTCATCTAACTCCACCCTCTGTCACTTTGATACCATTGCCCCTTATCCTGTCCCTCCTGTGTGAAAAAACCACCTACCAGTGTTTTTACAGGTGAGGATCTGCCAGGATCTCCAGAGGGTTCCAGATGAGCTCTGAGCAGGGCTGGGTGTTCCTCAGCTCCTGGAGCCTCTCTGGGTCAGGCTCACAGCTGGTTAAGCGACTGCTGCTGGTTTAGAGGTGGCATTTTGCCCTATAATCACCAGGCACATCTATTTCTTCCTTCTCCCCAGGTCAGAACTGGTTTTGGACAGCTCCCATGAAGTAACTGGAGACTCTGTGCCTTGCCAGCCAACTCTGGGGCTCACCAATGTGCACCTCCATTTTTATTTAATGTTTTAGCTCCTCTGGCCAAGTGGAGCTGGACTGGTGTTTGTCTCCAAGGCCAGTTTGTTCCCCTTCTCCTTCCAGTCACTACTTAACTGGCTTCAAAAACTGCTGACAGTTGTTTTAAGAGCTGGTTTTCGGGTCGGGCCTTTTGTAACTCTGCGGCAGGAGGAGGATATTGTTAGAAACCAGGGGAATGGAAGGGCTGCTGTTGCTCCAGGCAGGAGGAGAGGGTGCTTCACTGCTGGAGAATAACACTTTCACTTTGAAGGGCTTCTCCTCCCCCTCCTGTGAAGGCACTCAAAGCCCCTTTGACAGTGCTCCAGCTGCCAGGGTGAGGTGTGTTACTGGGTTTGTAACAGAGACCACAGAATCATAGACCAGAATGGTTTGGGTTGGGAAGGGACCTTAAAGATCGTCTCATTCCAACCTCCTGCCATTGGCAGGGACACCTCCCACTAGACCAGGTTGCTCCAAGTCCTGTCCAACCTGGCCTTGGACACTTCCAGGAATCCAGGGGTAGCCAGAGCTTCTCTGGGCAGCCTGTGCCAGGACCTCCCCACCCTCCCAGCCAAGAATTCCTTCCCAATATCCCATCTAATCCCTGTCAGTTTGAAGCCATTCCCTCTGTGCTGTTCCTCCATCTCTTGTCCCAAGTCCCTCTCCAGCTCTCCTGGAGCCCCTTTAGGCACTGGAAGGGGCTCTAAGGTCTCTCTGGATCCTTCTCTTCTCCCAGTGAACACTCCCAGCTCTCCCAGCCTGGCTCCAGAGCAAAGGGGCTCCAGCCCTCTGAAGTGACTTCTTTAAATAGTCACCTAGAAACCCAATGTGCTGGGGGAGATAATGAATGGCAGAACTTTTGCCAGGTACTTTGGGAAAATAGCAGGGGGATTATAGAGGGGAGAATTCCCCCACGGAACACGCTGCAGCAGGGATGTATTTTTTCCCACCGAGGTGTAAAAGCAGGAGGTGTGTGAGCGCTGATTGCTGAGGGGAGCGAGTTTCAAACACTCCCCTAATTTAGCACCTCCTGAAATAGCTCCGAGCCCCTTAAATGATCGACATTGCTGAGAGTCTTTCTGTGTGAGCACGAGGGGAAAGCAGTGGGTTCTCCTGTTCGCTGAAGAGCCTGAACAAAGGAGAGCAGTTACGTGCTCAGCAGCGAACAAAAATACCTCCCAGGCCACAAGGAGTAGCAGTGAATGGTGCGCTGGGAAAAGAGGGCAAGTGCTGCTGCTTTGTGCTCCCCCAGCCCTGTCCTCACGAGGTCGTGTCAGGCAAAAGCTGCTGCTGCATAGAGGCAGCTCAGGTTCAGCTTTTTAGAAGGGCACGGAGTGAAAAATGAGCAAGAAGAAGGATTAACTCGGCTCTGCCTGGCAAGCAGGACCAGAGCCCTCACTGGGGGAGCCCAGAGGAAGGTTGGGTTTAAATTTTAGCAACCACAGGAAGGTGAAGCAGCACCTGGCTTGTCTTTTAGGCACTTTCAGGTCAAGCCCAGTGTGCCTTGAGTGTGCTTATCCTACACCACACAGGCTCTGTGTGTGTTCTGATGGGATATTTCACTGCATCCCATGCAAAACTTGGTTGAATATTCCGAGATCCTGGACCGCTTCCATCCCTTGGCATCGAAATGTTTCAGCAAGCACCAATTTTCTTGTTTTTCCCCCAATGCAATTGAAGAGTCGAAATCTGTGATGAATATATTAACGTTCATTGAATTACAGAACAGACATTTAGCATTTTTCCTGAAGGATCCTAAAATGCTTTACAGGCACTTTAATGTGTCACCACCCAAACGCAGCCGCTTTTCATGCTTAGATTTAATTCAAGATGGAGGGAGAGAATTTGCTCTGTTATGGCACAGAACCCCAGAATTGGGTTGGAAGGGACCTTGAAGCTCATCTCATTCCAAACCCCTGCTGTGGGCAGGGAACTTTCCACTAGACCAGGTTGCTCCAAGCCTTATCCACCCTGGCCTTGAACACTTCGGGATATCCCAAAGTTTCTTTATAGGAGATGGCTACAAGTGCACTCAGTCTCCTTCTTACACTGCTGGCGGCCTCAGGCTGAGAGGTGGCACCTCGTGGTTTGTTTTATCCATGATCCAGCTGCATCTTTGGGATTTGGAGGTGCAAGACAAGATCCATGGCTCTTTATGAACCAGCTGGATGCCCCACCGGGTGTTGCTGGGAGTTTCCATCCTCCTTTTCTCCTGAAATGAAAAACCCTCCAAATATTCAGGGTGAAAGCCAGTAAATTATTCATCTATTCTTAGGCTCGTTAAGGCTCTAGAATTGGATGTAGGCACTTCTTCCAGTCTCCCAGCACTGTCTCACTCCTGAGCCAAGATTCATTTCCACAGGCAAGTGCTCCACTCTCTTTCCTCACGGATAATGGGTGTGTGAAGAGTCCCTGTAGCTCATCCCTCCTGGAAAGCAGCTCCTGCCTTCCTTCAGCAACTCCCAGGGATGGCTTTGCTCACTGATGCTCCTGTTGCTCCATCCCTGAGCAGGGATTGGTAATCAAAGCCACAGTCAGCCTCTTGCAGGTCTTTTGTTTCCCAAACTGGTGTTCTGTGGTTTCCTCTTCCTGTGATTTTTTTTTCCTGTTTCCAT
The DNA here is from genome assembly GCA_013397135.1 of Pachyramphus minor. NCBI lineage: Eukaryota > Metazoa > Chordata > Aves > Passeriformes > Tyrannidae > Pachyramphus > Pachyramphus minor. Next base: position 573,559 of record VYXB01005973.1, on the reverse strand, counting down.
TTGAAGGCTCCTGCTCCATCTTCCCCTTTATTTAAGATATATTTGTGCATTTTTTCCCCCTGTTTTAATCAAAACAATCTCCAGCCCCTGCCAGGATCAGGGTCTCTCTGGGTGTTTTCAAATGCACAGTGAGACAGATTTGGTCCTAAAGGGACCTGACTTGCAATTTACACTCAGTGGAAGCCCTTGAAATGCAAAAGCTGCCTACAGTGTTTGAATTGGATGTTAAATATCCTGGATACCAGGCTGGAAAAGGTGAAACACCACTTTTTGAGGGCTGGAACAGCTAAAATTTCTCCCTGAACCTACAATCATGGCAGTGTCTGAAGAGCCTGGCACAGGTTGCCCAGAGAAGCTGTGGCTGCCCCATCCCTGGAAGTGTCCAAGGCCAGGTTGGACAGGGCTTGGAGCAGCCTGGGATGGTGGAAAGTGTCCCTGCCCATGGCAGGAGGGTGGAACTGGATGATCTTTAAGGTCCCTTCCAAGACAAACCATTCTGGGATTCTGTGGTCGGTAGCAGAGTGAACTCCTGGGTGATACTTCAAAATAACCTGGGGCAGAAGGACAGAATTCAAGTTTGTGGTGCCCCAGGAAGTTTGAGATAACCTTTAAGTTTCCTGGTGGATACCATGACTCCTGCAGCCCAGATGGAATCACTACAGAGCTGTCAAGGAAAGAGGAGGACATGAAGGAGCTGGAGGATGATGCTCCAGCATCTTGGAGATGTTCCACCTTCGGAGGAGCCACCAGGCAAACAATTCACTAATTTTTTAATATCAAATTTCACTTATTTTGCAGGCTGCTGCACTTAGGGAAAGCTGCCATTGAGCAATTCCAGGTTTTTTCACAGCTCCCAAATTTTGTACACTACAAAAGGCTGAGCCATTGAAAGGATTCTTCCTAAAGTCACCATGGGGGAGTTAATTAACATTTAAGGTTTGGGTTCATCTTAATTGGGCTGATCTTGTGCAAGTGTGAGACAGGGGGGTCAGATCCCGGTGGGGTGGTGCTGATTTATCACCTGAGAGCAAAACCACTCCTTAAATGTGATGTACCTGGGACGTGGAGACTTTCAAGAGGGGTTTAAGCATTCACAGCTCTCACTGAGCTTCTTTGGGGGACAATTTGGATACTTTCATGTATCCAAAGAGCATTGTAAATATTAACATCCAGTTCCAACACCTTAAGGAAGCGTTGCTTTGAGGCTGGAATTTGTGTGTTGGAGACAGATGGGTGAACTGCTGAAGATAATCAGGGGTCAGCTGGTTAAGCCTTATTTTTTGCACAGCCTTGTTGGGGTTACAGAGTGCTCTCCTAAAGAGTATTTACTGCATAATCTGGGGAGATGAGTGTAAGGGAGCCTTTGAAGGAATTAGGGAAATTCAGCTGAGACTACTTTGCATTCAGGCAGGAGAGAGCTGTAAAGAAACCTGAACATGGAATAGATCCTCTTCTGCTCCCCCAGCGATGTTGACCCTAAAAACACATTAAAAACTCCTTTTCCACCCCCAAAACTGATCTGTGACTTCACTATGGCCTGACAAAGTGGAGTTGTTGTGAAATGTGCTCCAGCTTTTGGGAGGGGGGTGTTAAGATCACTGTTTTTCCAGAAGAGTGATACAGAAATGCTGACACTCCTCATTTTTTGAAGGGAAAAATCCACGTGTCACAGCCTTGTGTGAACTAATGTGGTGTCAGAATGAGCTGGGCAGGGATGAGTTTCCTCACAGTAAGAATCTGCATCAAAATGTGAAATGATGGAAGCTGGAGAAACCAGGCTGGAAAAATAGCTCTTTGTTGGTAGTGTTCCCCCAGCTAATGCCGGGATCGTGATCCTCGGAATGTGGAGTGCAGCATCCCAGCAGGGCAGCACTTACAGTCTCTCTGCCTGGAAAACCCTGTGGCATCTGTGACAGAACCACAGAGGTGCTGATTTACTCCTCTCCTCTGCTGGGGATGAGCAAATGGCACATTAATAGGGACCTGGAGGAGTAGTTTGTGCTCTGGAGGGCTGCACTGAGGAAGGAGCAACTTCAGCAGTGTGAACCATCCTGATCCTGGGATAGCTGGGTGGTGAAGGAGAGGAATCCCCTTCATATCCCAAATATCCCCCTGGGGTGAAGGGGAGGAATCATCTCCTGAAGAAAGCAAATGACAGGAAGGATTTAACTTTGCTTTCCCAGAAGTGATGCTGTCAGAGGAGCTGGGATGCAGGAAGAGATGTCCAGAACAGACCCAATGGCTCAGGGAGCTGCAACAGTTTTCCCCATTCCTGGATCCAGAACAAATCTGACAGTCCTGCTGCCATTTATTTTGGCTCCATAAAAACAGAGCCATCTCCATGAAGACAGGCTGGGAGAGCTGGGGATGTTCACCTAGAGAAGAGAAGGATCCAGGGAGAGCTGAGAGCCCCTTCCAGTGCCTAAAGGGGCTCCAGGAGAGCTGGAGAGGGACTTTGGACAAGGACCTGGAGGGACAGAGCACAGGGAATGGCTTCCCACTGCCAGAGGGCAGAGTTAGATGGGAGATTGGGAAGGAATTGTTGGCTGTGATGTAATAACTTATGTGTTGGTGGCATTCCTGGACATATTTGCAGAGGATCCCTGTTTTAATAGGATATCCAGAAATAGATGTGTTTCCCTGTGTGTTCTTGGGATAGATCTCCTTATTCTGAATTCTCATGATATCAGTGACCAAAAAACCACACAAACCCCAAGTGTTGGTTTGGTTTTACTGTTTGTTACCCTGAAATTCCTTTCTGGGATACTGGTTTCACCTCAGCAGTTGGACTTGATGATCCTAAAGGTCTTTACCAACCTTAATGATTCTGTGATTCCATGATTCTCTGTAATGCTGGAGAAAAAAATCTGTTAAAATTGGGATGTTCAGCAACAATAATATCCAAAAAGCCCTTCTGCCCCTCTCAGGTTACTTTTGTGTGTCCAAAGAACCTGATTTGAGCCCTGGATTTGATGTAGCAGATGCTGATGTGCTGCTGGAGGTGCTTCAGATTCCCATGCCTTGGCTTCCCCACACCTTTCCCCAAAAGCCTCTCTAACCCTCTGGAACACCCCTTGGCACAGGGTATCCCTGCTGCTGAATCCCCCCCTGGAAGCTGCTCTAATATTAACCCTGAGGAACTGATTTTGTCCTTTCTGAATTTAATTTAGACTTTCACAGGGCTCTCCCTTGACCTCAGCAGGAAGCTCTGGAGATGAGGGGCTGCCTGTTTTCCCTGGCATGTGTTGTTCCCAACCCAGGTTTATCAGCAGCCTGTCCCAGATTTCCATGAAAAGCACCAATGTCCTGGTGTGTAATATTCTGGATAAATCCAGCTGTATTAATGTCTTACCTGATTTCTCATGGGACAGAAGAAAACCAGGGAATGACCTCCCTCTGACATGAGTATTCCTGCCGTGAGAGGGAAGAGGAGTACGGATCACACTTGTTCCTTTTGGAATACAAATCCAGGTTGATGGAACTGATTTTAATATTGCTCCCCAAGGCCTAAACTTGTAGTGGGAGTGCTGGACATAAATAAATGCTTTAAGCAGTTTAGCTGAAGTCTGGATCCTCACCTTCCCCCTTTTTCCTCCTCAGTCTCCATTCCTCTCTCCTGCCTGGCACCGTAATGACTCAGAGGGGTTTGTATCTATATCCACGTGGCTGCCTTGGAGATCTTTTTCAGCCAACTTCCCTTTGGACTATCTACAAACATTAAAAGATATTTGAAATTACTCAACCTCAACGGTGCTTGAAATTGAGCCACGTTCTGTTGTGTTAACACAGTGAGTGCTTCAAGTGCTGGTTGTGGAGGCATAAGAAAGGTTTCCAGCTCTGGTGCTGCCCACAAAACTCCCTTATTAAGTGATGTTTCCCCACCTGGGAGCTTAAATGTGCTGCTCTGGTTCCTTGTTTGTCCATCTTCCTTTATTTTATTTTATTTGGATTCTATGATATGAACAGCTTGAAACTGTCTATTCAGGACCTGCTGCAAGATTTCCAACTGCCTTCTGTGGGCAGGGACACCTTCCACTAGCCCAAGTTGCTCCAAGGCCCATCCAGCCTGGACTTGAACACTTCCAGGGATGGGGCAGCCACAGCTTCTCTGGGAAACCTGTGCCAGGGCCTCACTACTCTCACAGGGAAGAATTTCTTCCCAATATCCCATCTAACCTTAGCCAGGTCCAAGGCCAGGTTGGATGGGGCTTGGAGCAACCTGGGATGGTGGAAGGTGTCCCTGCCCATAGAATGGGGGTTGCAACTGGATGAACTTCAATGTCCCTTCCCACCCAAACCACTCTATGATCCTGCTGTGCTGGATTTTATAGGCTGGTTCTGTCATGAGGCCAGGTAAATTTACTCTCTTAATTTTGAATTTTGAAATTTTGAAAATGATGCTTTTCAGTGTGTAGAGCACAGTCCCTCTGCTTTTCCTGCCTCAGGATTTCTTTCCTTCACAGCTTTGATTTTTTTCAGTAAATATCTGCTTATAACCCACTGTAATCTGATGTCTAAAGGCATCTTTTAAGTAAAACTGAGGGTTGAGTTTATTTTTCAGGTCAGGCAGTGGCTTTATGTTCTTCAGTGAGCTCTGCTGATGTTGGATCAGATGGTGAAAAAAATCCTCTCTGCTGGTTCCACCTCCCAGCGAAAGCAGCAGATTTCCCTCTGAGGTCAAATTAAGGAAAATACTTAAAAGACCCATGATTTCACAGTAAAGTCTTGTTGATAACGTTGGAGCTGGAGAGGGGAGGTGGGTGAAGGCCTGTTTTGTTGCCTTGCAGTTGGGATGTCTCCTGAGCAGAGCTGTGAGTGCCAGGCTAATGAAGCCTGGTGTCCCGGGGGCTCGGGGCTCACGCTCGGCTGCTCCAGACCCAGGAGGGAATTGCAGAGCTCTGGAAGGTTTTTCTCTTGTTTCCAGACCTCTCCTCTGTGCAGATCCCAGGAAATGAGAGGTTCACACTATTGCCTTTCCCCAAGGATGAGAGTAAAGGAAGCTCCACCACCCCCCTTCAGCATCAGGGTGAACTTTTGTGGCTCCAATGGATTTATGTTCTGTGGAAACTCAGGGTCTGCAGAGTTAAATCATAAAGGGGTTGCTGAGGGAGCTGGGGGGGCTCAGCCTGGAGAGAAGGAGGCTCAGGGGGGATGTTCTTGCTCTCTGCAACTCCCTGACAGGAGGGGGGAGCCAGCTGGGGGTTGGTTTCTTCTCCCAAGCAACAAGCGACAGGACGAGAGGAAACAGCCCCAAGCTGTGCCAGGGGAGGTTCAGGTTGGACATCGGGAGGAATTTCTTCATGGAAAGGGTTGTTAAACATGGGAAGGGGCTGCCCAGGGCAGTTGTGGAGTCCCCATACCTGGAGGTGTCCAAGGAATGACTGGATGTGGCACCCAGTGCTCTGGGCTGGGTGACAAGGTGGGAATGGGTCACAGTTTGATGATCCTGGAGGTCTTTTCCAGCTCAGAGGATTCTTTGATTCTGTCAAGAAGGGTAGGAAGGGTCTCACCTGCAGGGAGGACACAAGGTCATGTTGTCCATGGGTGTCCCTATTCATGGACACTGGGCCTGAGCCCCAAATTGGGTGCTGGAGGGCAGAGGGAGGAGACACCCTGCAAGGTTCATGTTCCTCCTAAGGCTCTGGTGAGAGAGGAGATAGGCTGGAAATCAGAGGGGACACATGTGGATGTGGGAGGCTGAATGAAAGGGGTGTCTGAGAAGGAATGACAAAAGTGGGTTTCTAGTGAGAACGTGGGAAGGGATGGTGCAGACAGGGGATGGCTTTGCTTTGGTTTGAGGTTGCAAGTCTTAAATCTTAAATATTTGAGTTCCCAGGAGATGTTTGAGGATAAAATAGTAGGGGAAGAGAGGAGCATGGCAGCTCAAGGTTGTTATAATATCCAGTGTCACTGGCTTGTCCCAGGGGAGATGATGCCTCCTGAAAAGGGGGAAGTTTGCGAAGGGTTTGGGAAAACTGTAAAAAAATTAATTAAAATGTTTGTTGAAGGGCAGCAAGACTCACTACCCTAATAATTGCAGGGATTCAGGAGAAACTTCCAAATGCAGCTGTGAAAAGAAGTATTTGGGAGAGCAAGTTCCAGACCACTGGAGATTTGGGTGTTGTCTGCTCCCTAAGAGGTGTTTTCCAGGGGGTGGATGGAGATCCCTAGAGAGGTGTGAGTGCATCCCTGTGTATTTTGGAAATTGTGCACATTTTTGAGGTGACTTTGATGTCATTGTCACGTGTAAGGAGCTTGAAGGTCTCAGATACCTTCTGCAGTGGGACAGGTGGGGATCATGGAACCACGGAACATCCTGAGTTGGAAGGAATCCCCAGGGATCATCCAGTCCAACTCCTGGTCCTACCCAGGACACCCCAACAGCCCCACCCTGTCCCTGAGAGCATTGTCCAAACACTCCTTGAGCTCTGGCAGCCTTGGGGCCGTGCCCACTGCCCCGGGGATCCTGTTCCAGTGCCCAACCACCCTCTGGATGAAAAATGGATGCTCAGTCGTACCCTCATGGCTCCCAAAGATCTTTGAGTGCTCCCAGCAGCTGAGCTCCACACTCCTTCCCCCAGCACGAGCGTTCCACGTGCCATCTCCATTTGGAACGTGCCATTCATCTGGAGCATTCATTAACATGGGGAATTATTTGCATATTATTAGCATTATTACATGGCAATAAAGCTGCCGCTGGTTCTCCCCTCCCTCCGTGTCTCCTTCATCACCCGCCTTTAGAAGGCTCTGAATCCCGTTTGTTGTGTGACAAACTGGGCTGATAAATCTCGTTACTCACTTGAATGGCTGGGAGACTTCACTGCACATTACTGAATTTGGTGAATTATGTAATAAATGCATAATTAAAATTAAACCCGGAGCCTCTCGTTGAACCTCGGAAGATGCCGTTCGTGATGAATTACAGAGAGGTGTACACAGGGTATTGAAATTGAAGCTTAATTATTTGGATTTATTTTTAATCAATATTTAATGTGCTACCTATAAGGTCCTGCAGACCCACAGTGAATCTGCTGTTGAGGCTTTGCTGGAAAGCACAGAAAGTGTGTGTAGGATAAGATGTTTGTTTTCACGGGGCTTCGTATTTTAATATTTGATGACAGAAAAGAAAACTCTTCCCCTGAGCATAAAAATTTCTTCAGCCAAGGGAAGTGTCTGTGAGGAGTCAGGTTTTGCCCAAATCTTTTCCCACTTGATCACCTTTGAATGTTGCCCAGATAAATTGTGGACTCCTCAGCTCCTGTCCAAGGCCAGGTTGGTTGGGGCTTGGAGCAACCTGGGATAGTGGAAGGTGTCCCTGCCTGTGGCAGGGGGTTGGAACTGGGTGATGTTTAAGGTCCCTTCCAACCCAAACCATTCCATGATTGTGGTTTATCAGAGGAGAATCACAGCAACAGGTAATAATTTACTCTAATGAAGCTCTGCTTGGTTGTGCCCTCATCAAACTGGCACCAAAGTCACCTGAAAATCTTTCCCATGTTGTATTTCTGCTGTCCTGGTTCTTATTCCAAGGCAGCTGCCCAAACTGCTGTCAGGTCTAAACTTGAGATGTGCTAAAAAACTTCTTTTCTCTGTGCTTAAAACAGGCTTCAGAGATATTTTCTTGGGAAAGAGGAGCAATGTTTTGAAGGCAAACAGCCTGCAAGTTTAATTTTGAAAGGTTTGTCTCTTAAGTAGGAAATAGAATAGAAGGGATTTGATTCCCTTAAATCCCCGATTCTACAGAAAGCAGCTTGAGATCTCAGTAAGAGAATTAACACACGGGTTAAACTCACAATAAGAAGCAGGACTTGGAAAATGCCTATTCAGATGCCGTTAAGGAAATAATAGGATTAGTTCTTGTCATGTCAGTGTGGATTCCTCAAAGTGGGGGCTGTGTTGGTGCCCTGGCCGTGAAATTGGGGACAATGCCAATAAAGATGACTTTTCTTGGAGGCAATTCCTTTGAATGTTTAAGCTGGTGCTTGTGTACACACACAGCACAGGTAATTCAGGGTGACAAATAAGCCAGTGATAATCCTCCCCCCTCCCCAAATGGGTTGTTTGGGACCGAGACCAAAAAATCAGGAATACACTGTGGCAGCATGGTTTAAGTTCCTGTAAGCAAATTTTTCTTTATTTCTATCATCTGTTGGAAAGATACCACATATTTCCATTATAAATACATATATATATGTGTGTGTATATATATGTATACACTGTTATATATACTATTATATATGTATTATATATAAATATATGTACTATATTACTATATATTCCCATTATATATTATATTATACTATATACTATACTATATATATACATATATATGCACTTACACTATTCCATTATATACTACATATTTCCATTATATGTTTCTGATAAGCCATGTATTCTAGTGTGTATATATTTTAATGTATATACTTATATGCACCATTTAAGATAAAGCATTTTTGTGTCTTGTTTTATTTTTTTTATTATTTATTTCTTTCTTTCTTTTTGCCATTATTTTCCACACCAACAAACCATTGTTTCCAGTTTCCTGTGTCTGCCATTCCATAATCATCCCATGTGTGTCTTTGTTTTTAGCTTAAACCAGAGAGAACGAGGCCGTTAAGGCAGAATTGGGGTTGTTTTGACGTCACCTGATCCCATCATAGAAGGTGCTGTAGGAGATCAACGTGCTGGAAAACTTCCAAAAGAAGGGTAATGAGAAAAAGAAAGGCTTGTGTTGTGCTCTCACCCCTCTGCTTGTCTTCAGACACAGCTGCTGCTTCTCTGCAAAGCTCCTCTTTATTTTCTGTGGGGTTTCCGTGGTGTGTAAAGCCCTGGATATCCTGTAATTCCCTAAAAAGTGTTTTTAGAGCAGAGGGGAGTTTTACCAAGCAAGAAACTACTGAGGAGTTGTGGATTCCCCATCCCTGGAGGGGTTCAAGGCCAGGCTGGACAGGGTTTGGAGCAGCCTGGGATAGTGGAAGGTGTCCCTGCCCAGGGCAGGGGGAGTGGAACGAGATGGGCTTTAAGGTCCCTTCCAACCCAAACCATTCAATGATTTGGGTTGTCACTAAATGACTAAGGATGAAATAAAGTTTTGTGTAGGCAGATAATTGGCAAATGCACCAAATCTGCCTGTAAATTCTCCCCAGTGGAGGCAACAAGGCAGCCACGTCCTCGGCCGATATTTCACATCAGAGCTCTCCCGAGCACTCCTTGAGCTGCAACTTAAAGGAGCCAAAAAAAACCCCCAAAAAGCTTCACAGATTGGTCTATTACAGAGAGTATTTGCTGTGTTTTGGCAGAGGGTTTATTTAGGGGGTGTGTGTGAAGCTTTTGAGAGAAGTCTCTTCACATTTTGAAGTGCCAGACTCGTGCCTCTAACGCTGCCTGCTCCGAGTCGCAGCCAAATCCGCGCTCGTTCCAGCTCGAGTGTGTGTTTTAGCAGAGTGTTACTCCACACAAGAGTAATCTTTTAAAGCTGAATAATCTTACAGTTCTGGAGGACAGCAGTATATCACATTACTGAGCTTGCAATTCAGGATTTTAAAGAAAAGAGTTAATTTAGAAGAGCAGCACTGAATGCACATACATATATGTGCATATGTACCATATATATTTCTCATCCCTGGATTGCTCTTGCATGAAATCCTTCACTCTGCTCTCCTCTGAGCTGTTCCTTTCTTACTCCCTGACAGGAGTTGCTCTCTTCTAACCAGAAGTGCTTATCCACATTTTAAGTACATGTCTTTTTAAATGTGTCCATTTAAATTAATATTTAACAGAGCAGAGCCATGTCTGTGGTGTAATGTGTCCACTTACAGCTGATCGTTATTTGAGGCGATTGAGCTCCTTGTACTTAATTTTTTGTGCTTTTTATCCAGCAGGATCGTTTTTAGATGAGTTGATTTACACCTCAAAGCATTTCTCCTGGAGTACTGGGTTTCTCAGCAGCATCCTTTTAGCAGCACAAATGGTGCACTGAGTGTGGAAGGATGTCTCATCCCAAACGAGATATCCCAATTCCTGTCCCAGTATAAAGTAGAGTTACCAATCTGTTGGTATCCACTTGTACAACCTTTTTTTAAAGCCTTTGGAATGGTTAATTTACCCTGCTGGGAATTTTTTGTTCCAACTGACTTCATTTATCTGTCTCTTCACTGCAAAGGTGCTCAGGCATTGGAACAGGCTGGAGCCACCATCCCTGGAAGTGTTCAAAGGATGTGGCACTCGGTTTAGGGGTGGCCTTGGCAGTGCTGGGATAGTTGGACTTGATGATCTCAGAGTTTTTTTCCAACCCAAAGGATTCAGTGATTCTAAGGGAGGTGTCCAGTCAGAGCTACTTGCCTTGGCTCCCTCTCAGTTGACAACACTCAGTGTGTCCTCTCCTAGAAATCCTTCTTTTAATTCCAGCTTTGACTGGATACCCACCTCAGACAGCAGACCTTTGGTGGGATGAGCTCCCCCACCCCATCAGGGATCCCTGAACATCCTCTGGTTCCTCTGACATTTTATTCCCTGGGTGACAAGATACAATATCCCACTGAGAGCTGCCAAACTTCCGTGCTGCACAGGATGGCCTTGGAGCAGGGAAGCTGATTTACTGATTCCATAGAATCCCAGAATGCGTTAGGTTGGAAAGGAGCTTAAAGCTCATCTAGTTCCAACCCCCTGCCATGGGCAGGGACACCTCCCACTAGACCAGGTTGCTCAAATGCAAGATCTTGTCTTGGATCTGAGCCCTGTGATAAGTAGTCCTAGAATTGTTAATTTTGTCAAGCAAATACTATATTCCTCCAGTTCTGCTGAATTTTTTCCACTAATAAATAGGAATGTGAGAGGACACCACGTGGAAAAATACATCTGTTGTACTTAGAAGTAGGTTTTTGTCAAGTGGTTCAGTTCCTGTTAGTCTAAAGAGTTATTTCAATTTTTATTTCACCATTTAAGCTTTAATTGATAGAAAGTGGTTTAGTTGATATTTACGCATTACTATTTATTTAATTTTTTTCTTTTCTTCTTTTTTTTTAGGTCTGAAAGGTTTTTATGGGTGGTGAGATGTTCCAGTGCTTGGATCAATGTGTTTCATTAAATGTTGGGAAGGACTGTTTTTTTTTTTGTCGTTGTTTGCTTGGGTTATTTTAAGTTGCTGTAATTATAAGTCAGCAGAGCTGATCCAGGTGAGAGAATCATGTAAAGGTTTGGGTTGGAAGAGACTTTAAAGATCATCTCATTCCACCCCCTGCCATGGGCAGGGTCATCTTCCACTATCCCAGGTTGTTCCAAGCCCCATCCAACCTGGCCTTGGACACTTCCAGGGATCCAGGGGCAGCCACAGCTTCTCTGGGCAACCTGTGCCAGGGCCTCACCACCCTCACAGCCAAGAATTCCTTCCCAATATCCAATCACATACAAATAAATGTGCACAGAGCAAATAAAACCATCCCAGGCAGGAAAAATCCAGAGGAGCTGCCACAGAAAACAGCAGAGGGAAGTGGGAGGGTTTGGCCAACGAGTTGTTCAAGCTGAGTTGATCTCAGGAGTGGGATGGAAACTGTGATATCCTCGTGGACCAAATGAGGCTTCTTTTAGCAGAGAAACTTCCACAAAAGAAACTGGGACTTTTGACAGGGGCAAGCAGTGATAGCACAAGGGGGAATGGCTTTAAACTGAAGGAGGGGAGACTTAGGTGAGATTTTAAGAAGAAATTGTTCCCTGTGAGGGTGGGGGGGCCCTGGCACAGGCTGCCCAGAGAAGCTGTGGATGCCCCATCCCTGGAAGTATCCAAGGCCAGATTGGAGCAACCTGGGATATTGGGATATTGAGATAGTGGGATAGTGGGAGGTGTCCCTGCCCATGGCAGAGGGTTGGAACTGAATAATCTTTTTGGTCCCTTCCAACCCAAACCATCCTGTGACTCTGTGATTCCATAAGAGCTTTCAGAAGTATCTCCTCTCTCCAGGATATTTAATGTGCTCTGTTCTCACTGAGCCGCTGCTGAACCCTCTAAACGAGCGAGGCTTTAACTCCCAGCCTGGTGTGTCTCCCGAGTTCAGACATCTCTGCAGAAGATTAAGCAAGTTAGAGAAATTAGCTTTGATCCCTTTCTGCCAGCATAGGATTATTCCACATCACGCTGGGTTTGAAGTTCATGTCTAATCCAGTTTTACACGTCTCGGGGGACTCGGCTTCTTACGGCTCCGTCTGCGCCGCGGCCGTGTGGTGCAGCCTCTGATTTAGTGCTGCTCACTTGATACTGAGATTCAATTTGCATTTCCATTACTGCCTCCCATTTCATCCCCGTGCCACGTACATAATGTCCCTGCTTTGTGGGATATGGCTTCCAAAGGCATATGGATCGTTATCCCTGTGCTATCTTAGATTCTCACCACACCCCCAGTCATGATGTATATAGATAGATATTTAAACCACCCTCTTGCAAACAACTCTGGGTGTTTTGTGTGTAGGTTTTCAAGCTGTAGGACATATTTACCTATGAAAGAGGTTTGTAGTGTCCACCTTGGATGGAAACAACTGGTGTGAAACAGGATTACAAGAGCCACGTGTGCAGAACTAATGCTGAGCAAGGCAAAGAGGAGGCTCCTGTTACTGTTTTCCAGAGGTTTAATCATCAATCCTGAGGGTTTTTTTTTTAATGCACTACATTTTATTTATGATGTTTGTAAACCCGTAAGTTTTCTTTTTAATAAATGTGTATTTTCAAGGCTGAAAAAATCCTTGTCTGTGATCCTTTGAAGTGGTTTTTTTATGGGCATTCAGCAATCCAAACGTTTTCTCCTCACACACACCAGGGATCAGGGTAACAGAGCAGCAGAGCAGTTCAGCCCATGAGCTGTTTTAAGTCCCCAAACGATGCATTTGGAAATGACAGAATGTTTTGCTGGACTGACAAAAGCTTGGTCAGGACTGTGTCAGGTTTGCACCCACATCACTCCCAGGGACCCTTCAGGAACTGCCTTCTGGACTAGAAAGTACTGGATAGGTCAGAAATATGGTTTATACACCGAAAATGTGGTTTATAAGTCAAGAATTAAAATTTCCAATTTCTAAGGGTGTCTCAATTTTAGTGGGAAGCCCAAGAGATCCCAAAAGTGAATCCTCCTCTCTCCCTGTTCCTTCATTTCATACACACCTTGTAGTAGGATTTCATTGTACTTAAAGAAAAGCTTGCAGCATTCACAGATGACAGAAAGTTTTAAACACTTCTGTAGCCTGGATGGCAGAGAATATCCTTGTTTTTTCCATATTGAGTCTCTTGGACAGCCCGTGCTGCTCCTTCACTGGCAACAACTCAGAGCCCAGATCCACCCCAATGACATTTAATCACAGGATCACAGAATGGCCTGGGTTGGAAAGGGCCTTAAAGATCATCTCACTGCAACCCCCTGCCATGGGCAGGGAACCATCCTCCTCCCCCAAAGCTGTTCCTAGCAGAAAAGTGCCATTAATCCTGATGGGAGGCAGCATTTTTAGGGATTTCACATGAGCGGCGCAGCAGAGACGGGTTCGGGATTGTCCTCCTCCATCCTAAACAAGGCTTTAACCAGACCGAGGAGCACCTCCTATAAAAAAAACCAAGATGTTTTTAAGCAAATCAGTGCTGGAAGGTCACAGGGCTGTCAGAGTGACTTATCTCCTCTCCCTTGGAAATGGCGTTTCTGGGAGGTTGTGGCGGATGCTGCGCGCAGCCGTCTGGGCTGGATCCTGTGGAAGGGCTTCGGGAGATCCATCAGATGCCCCACTTCGTTTAAAATGTTTGCCTTATTTAATTTTTATTTTTTTTTTTAATTTATCTGCTTTGTTTTCTTCTCATCACTCTAGTAAAATTCTTTTTACAACCCCTTGGGTATCACCTGCTTTTATAATCTTTCTATAATTAAATTTCCAAATCCGCCTGCGAGCTGGTGATGTGTTAAAACCTCGCAAACGGGACCCTTTGTGTGTTAACCTATATTTATGTTACTTTTATTCCTTCTGGCAGTAATTATCCTGGCTCTAGGCCTAGGATTAATCTATAAGATGCTGAACATGCTTGATTTTTTTTTTCCCTCTTCTCTGTGGCAAACTTGTCTTATGCAGAGCAGGGCATTTTTAAAACCACTTCCTATGAAGTAGTTTAACTGTTACCCCTCTTAATTGATTCCCAGGAGAAGCCAAGGCAGAGGTTAATTGATCCTGTGCCATGGATTGGGAAAGAAGTGATTCAGCCTCTGTCATGGAGGTGCTTGGCTGTTTCTGAGCTTGATGATGCTGCACGGCCAAGAGACCGTCATCCCTCGCTGCTCTGTAGGATTTGGGGGGTCTGGATGTAAAAAGGTTGGATGTGTTGGACAGGGGAAGGGGCTGGAGCAGCAGGAACAGCTGGGGGCGGGGCTCAGCCTGGAGAAAAGGAGGCTCAGGGGGAACTTGTGGCTCTCTGCAACCCCCTGAGAGGAGGGGGGAGCCAAGTCGGTCTGTTCTTCCAGGAAGCAAGAGACAGGATAAGGGGAAATGGCCTTAAGATCCCTAGAGGGGTTTCAGATTGGATATTGGGAACAATTTCTTCCCCCAAAAGGGTTGTCCAGCCCTGGCACAGCTGCCCAGTCCCCATCCCTGGTGAAATTTAAAAGCCATGTGGTTGTGGCACTTGGGGACACGGGTTAGTGGTGACCTTGGCAGTGCTGGGTTGACAGTTGGGCTTGGTAATCTTAAAGATCTTTTCCAACCTAAATAATTCTATGGTTCTGTTATTTTGCCATGGTTTTAGAACTATTGGGCTTGAGGACATGGTGCTACAAGATGCTTAAAGAAATCATGGAGTGTTTACACCCACCTTAAAATTCTCTGGGGTATCATTTATTCAGTGTCTTACCATGTAAGAATTAAAGGACATCAGAGAGGTACCAACAGTTTTTTGGAAACAAGAGCGGGTTGTGTGTGAGAAATGAGCACAGCCCTTGGCATGGGCACTCCACAAATCACAGGCAGATGGGGAAGGACAGTTCTGGTTGCCCAGACAGGTGGTAGGTGCCTAATCCCTGGAAACATTCAAGATTGGGATGGATGGGGCTCTGAGCAACCTGATCTAGTTTAAGACGTCACCACAGGGGGCTGGAACTCCATGGTCTCTAATGTCCCTTCCAACCCCAAATATTCCATGCCACACATCCTCTCCTCCCAGTGTTGGCCAGGTCACCTGCTTTATCCCTTTGTAACATCACATCCTTCTTCCCCTCTGTGGGTTGATCGGGAAACGAGGTTGGGAAAGACTCGACGCTGTTTCTGGGCTGCTGGTGGATCATCCTCCTTTGGGGGTGTTCCTGGTGGCTGAGCTCCCCTTGGGCACACAGAGCCATGTCCAAGCAGTGCTCAAGGTGGCCTCAACAAGTCTGTAACGTGACTCTTCAGCCTTCCTGGAGCCCTGGATCGATGCAGCTTTGCTGCTGTGTCAGGAGAAGTGCCGGGGGCTGTAGCAAACATTGCCCACTGGGAATTTTTTCCTTAGAAAACCTTTCTGGAGTCATTGATTTGCAGCGTGTCTGAGCCAAATTTAAGCCTGGAGCCACATAGATCTGGATTTAGCCGTGCTGGCTGTTTTCCCTGGGAGGAGGGATCACGGGGATGGATTTGATTGCCTTGGAAAATTAGTGTTGATTTCAGTGAAGAATATTTTATTACAGTGTTTGCATTGGCATTGTCTTCACAGGGTAATGGCTGAGAGTTTCCTGTGTTTCCTGTGCTTGTGTGTATTTAATGATTTAATCTATTCCTTCTGAATACTGGCTTGGACCAAAACAAAAAAAAAAGGGGCTGGCTGCCTCCTCTTAATATCCCATCATAAAATAAAATCACTAATCCCAAAGGTGGAGTTGCAATTAAAAATAAAAAACAATAATATTGGAAAGTATTGAAACTGAATAATACGCCCTAAAATAGACACTGGCTGAGGTGTTGCTTCAGTTGTGGAAGATGATGAGGTGGTAGTGCTTTCAAAACTTGGGAGGCNCCTGGATTCTTCTCTTCTCCAGGTGAACATCCCCAGCTCTCCCAGCCTGTCAGTTTTATTCATTATATTTATTTTATTTATTATATTTACTACCAGCCAGTTATTTCCATCCCTTGATGTGGATTTGGCAATCTGGGTTTACATTCACTAGTTTGAAGCTGGTGGCAGCTCAGGGGGTGCTCAAAGTTCCCTCTGGCACATTTAGTGCATTGAGCAGTCCATGGTCACCTGCTCAGAGAGGACAAGTTGGGATTTTTCTCCTGCCTGCAGCCCTTGGGAGGCTGAGGGTTCTGCCATGATTGTTAGAGTACACAAACAGCCTTTGTTTGCCCAAGTGCAGTTTCCCAGGGAAGACAAAATGCCCGAAAATGAGCCCTAGGAATTACTGGTGCTCTCCAGAAAGGTGCTGAAGCCTCATTAGGCATCAGCAGGTAACGAAGGCTGTGTCTCCAGCCCTTCCAGGGACAGGTCCTGCTTCCCTGNGGATTTGGCAATCTGGGTTTACATTCACTAGTTTGAAGCTGGTGGCAGCTCAGGGGGTGCTCAAAGTTCCCTCTGGCACATTTAGTGCATTGAGCAGTCCATGGTCACCTGCTCAGAGAGGACAAGTTGGGATTTTTCTCCTGCCTGCAGCCCTTGGGAGGCTGAGGGTTCTGCCATGATTGTTAGAGTACACAAATAGCCTTTGTTTGTCCAAGTACAGTTTCCCAGGGAAGAACCAGTGCAGTGTNCTGCCCTGACACAGCTCCAGCTGTTCCCTCAGGTCCTGTCCCTGGTCACAGAGAGCAGAGATCAGAGCTGCCCCTCATCAGGAAAAGGAGGATCCATCATGAAGATTCCTTTCCCTCTCCTGTTTTACAAATGCAAAGAGTTGACCAAGCTCTTGGCCTTTAAACCTTGCTTTCCCCTGTGTGGGCCCTCGACACTGTTCAACAGCACCAGGCAGCTCAGTCCACTTCAATCTGGGCTCTGATTTGCAACCAACAAGGAAGGTAAGAGTTCTTGCTCCAAGTTTGTGCCTGGGAGTCTCCCTTATTCCTGCTGGCTGCTTCCAGCAGAGGCAGAGAGCACCAGGACAGGGCAGGTGTGCAGTGAGCTCAATATTTGGGTGTTTTAACCTGCCTGTGCTTAAAATTCAGAAGTTCTCCCTCCTCCTCCTTGTCCAGCATCACTCCAGGCCACAGGAAATTTTGGATCAAGAGGAAATACCTTCAGACAATATTGAAAAGGGCTGTGTGGTGCTAAAGCTGCTCATAAACTCAGTGCTGGACCTGTTAAACCAGGCTCAGCCTGGCAGCAGGGGAACGAGTGCAATCACATAAAGGTGTCACAAGCACACAGGTTTGGCCAATTAAAATAATAATGATATGCTGGAGCTAATGAGATGCTTTATGGTGGCCAGGGTGTGCATCCACCTGGCACAGGTTGTCCAGAGAAGCTGTGGCTGCCCCATCCCTGCAAGTGTCCAAGGCCAGGTTGGATGAGGCTTGGAGCAACTTGGGATAGTGGGAGGTGTCCCTGCCCATGGCAGGAGGTTGGAGCTGAATGATCTTTAAGGTCCCTTCCAACCCAAACCATTCTGTCATTCCGTGGTAAATAAGTTGCTTTGCAAACTGCAAATGTGATTATTAAATGAATCTTGGTTATTTTAAGTGAATTTTGAAACCTTTTGATGTGAGTCCCATCGTGTGATTCCGTGGCCATAAAAAATGTGCTTTTTATTTTCAAAAGGAAAAAACTCAAAACCTGAGGAGAAATTCCCAGGAGAGAAGTTTAGCAGCATTCAAAGCTCTCTGCAGCTCTGTTTCTTTGTGTGTGGGCAGGAAGATTCCTCTCCCCTCAAAGCAGGGAGGCTCCTCTCCCTAAAATCCCTCTGGGTTTTGATGCCCAGACCCTTCAGATGGTGTGTGAACTCACCTGAACCATGGGAAGCCACCAACACCGAGATCCAGCTTGATAAGGAATTTTCACGGTGGTTCCTTAGCTGTGGTGGTAGCTGGAGTTTTCCTGATGTTCAGAGATCCCAAAAATACCACTCTCAGAGTCCACCTGGCATTGCCTAAGAGGGTGTGGAGCAGCTTTGGGGAGATGTTTTCCCTTCATTGAAGCACCTCTTGTGATTCAGGGCACAGCTTGGAAAGCTCTAGAGCCTGGTCTAGGCAGCTGTTCCCCACTGCTTGTCTCTCCTAATAAATAAATAAACACCTATTCCTGGGGTGAAATTCCCAAGGGTTTCTGGCATCTCAGAGAACCAGCAGCACCGGCAGAAGGGAAAATTCCCCAGTGTCATCTCGTGCAGCCACTTCCATTCACAGTTCCACGGCTCCAGTCAAGCAGATTAAGACATGAGAGCATTTGGGACTTGGGGCTGGTCTCTGGCTGCCAGGAGAAGAGGCCTGACAGCTCTGCAGATGGAACATCAAACCCGGCTGTGCTGCCCCTGCTGAACCTCCAGCACTCCTTGTCTGCCAGGGAGCAGCACAGGCTGTGGAACATCCCGGGCTCCTCTGTGTGCTGAGCTGGGATGCTCATGTTCCTGGAGGAGAGCAGGAGCAGCTCCAAAGCTTGGAAACATCTCTGATTCCCTCATGGGATCACAGAATCCTGAATGTTGGAAAAGCCCTCTAAGATCATCAAGTCCAACCATCCCCCAGCACTGCCAAGGCCACCAGTGACCCCTGTCCCCAAGTGCCACATCCACATGGCTTTTAGATCCCTCCAGGGGTGGGGACTCCACCAGTGCCCTGGGCAGCTGTGCCAGTGCCTGACCACCCTTCCTTGAAGAATTTTTTTCCTAATATCCAATCTAAACCTCCCCTGGTGCCACCTGAGGCCATTTCCTTTCATCCTGTCCCTTGTTCCCTGGGAGCAGAGCCTGACACTCCCTGTCTCCACCCTCCTGTCAGGGAGTTGCAGAGAGTGAGAAGGTCCCCCCTGAGCCTCCTTTTCTCCACCCCAGCGAAGTTGGATTAGATGTTGGATTACGTTAGGGTTTATCAATCTCCAGCTGAGTTTGCCAGAGATCACAGACTGTGCCCCAGAGCCAATGCTAGAGCAAGTGTAGCTGTCACTGAGCTGCCAGGTGGATTTTGGTCCCTGTGGTCCCTTCATTCCCAGGATTTCCTGATGCTGAGGCCTCCAGGGACAAGATCACTCGCTAATGCAATTTGAGACCCATCACTCAGGGAAACCCTGTGGGAATCCAGCACCAACTCACCCCCACCTTTGCTGAGCCCATTGCTTTTGCTGCAGGAGAAGCTGCTGTGCTCAGGTGTTTCCTCCCATCTCTGTCTTGCCCCAAAATACCCATTTCCAGTGAGGAGATGCCCTGGTGTGTGATGGAACCCCGGCTGCCCTCAGCACAGCATGGCATCCAGGCCTTTGTCCTGCTGTGAACCACAGTCCCAAAGGAGGCCCCTCCAGGGCAGGGAGCAGCCAGGCTGGAGAGGGGAGGATCAGCTGAGGAAACCTCCCAGAGCAGGAGCTGTGTGTGAATTTAGAGGTCGAGTGAGGATAGAAGAGAAGCTCTCAGCCAGGCTGGGATTGTGTTCATCTCCTCCCACGCCTACACGGAGGAGGCTGCTCCAGGGAAAGGAACCACTGCAGCCTCCCCTGGATGCCTGGAGATTTCTCCATGAGTTGCAGTGGAAGCCTGGAGAGGGGGCTTGGACGTGGACAGCTGTGATTTGGTGGGCTGTGACCATGGCTGGGAGTTACATCAGCTGGCTTTGGTGAAGCCCCATCCACAAAGCATCATCCATGCCCAGAGAAGCTCTGGCTGCCCCAGCCCTGGAAGTGCCCAAGGCCAGGTTGGATGGAACTCTGAGCAACTTGGGATAGTGGAAGATTTCCCTGCCCATGGCAGGGGGTTGGAACTAGATGAGCTTTAAGGTCCCTCCTACCCCAGGCCATTCTATGATTCCACGATGGATTTGGGTGGCAGAGCAATACCCCACGAAAACCACGCACAACCCGTTACCTGCGCAGCCTCTCCGGGATTTTGGGAACCACCACCGAGCCTCACAGTGAGGGAGAGATGTGGGGGAAGCAAATCCCAAGTGGGAGTGTGTTTTTGTAGCAACACTGAATTCAAAAGGAGCCGTGAGTGTGGAGACAGCTGAGTGACGGCACAGCCTCCGCTCTCCTTTTACACCAGGAATTATTTCCGCTGAAAGGGCTGCTTTGCATTTTTATTTAATATTAATTTCCCACTTAATGGTGTCACTCATGTTGCTCGAATACAGAGTGGGATTATTCACATCTGAGTGCAAAAAGGCAGGCTGGGCATTACGCTTTCCTGAGGCAGAAGTTCCTGCCCGGTTGGTTTGTGGGCAGGAATAGCTTTTTCCGTGTTGCTGGGAGAATCAGCACTGATAGAGGATAAAATACTTCCCTGAGTCCTGGGACAGATGGATGTAACATTCAGCTACCCACTAACCTCCTGCTTTGGGGACAAGATCTGTTGCCTCTCAGATGTTTGTGCTCTGTCTGGCACAGCAGGGCAGTCTGGGGGTTATTTTTATAGCAGTGTTAAATAACTGTGTCTACAGGGTTTGGCAGGTAGGAGGGGAAGGACTATCAGGGCCTTTTAAGTGTGACTTGGTGATTTATCTGTGTTCAGGGTCATGTAACACAGGAGATGTTGTGTGATTCTGGAGCCTCATGTGTGGTTTCATCCACCCCCAGAGCTGCTCCTCTCCACTGTGCTGGTGTTGGGCAGATCTCCCCTATGGAGCCAGGCTGGGAGAGCTGGGGGGGTTCACCTGCAGAAGAGAAGGATCCAGGGAGACCTGAGAGCCCCTTCCAGGGCCTAAAGGGGCTTCAGGAGAGCTGGAGAGGGACTTGGGAAAAGGGCCTGAAGGGACAGGACACAGGGAATGGCTTCCCACTGCCAGAGGGCAGGGTTAGATGGGATATTGGGAAGGAATTTCTGGCTGTGAGGGTGGGGAGGCCCTGGCACAGGTTGCCCAGAGAAGCTGTGGCTGCCCCATCCCTGGAAGTGTTCCAGGCCAGGTTGGACGGGGCTTGGAGCAACCTGGTACAGTGGGAGGTGTCCCTGCCCATGGCAGGGGGTGGAACCAGATGGTCTTTAAGGTTCCTTCCAACCCAAATCACTTATCATTCAATGATGATTCTAAAATCAACTGTTTCCTGTTGGAGGGATATGTTGCCCTTTTCTTAAATAAATGATTTATTTCAAATGGATGTGATCCCTGAAGCCTGTGCTGCTTCTCAGTGTCCCTTCCTCATTCACTGAAGAATTCAGATGTGTTGACCCTGGCTCTGTTCTGTGCCACCCAATCCTTCCAACCCTTCTCCATTTCACTGCTCGTGGAATTGCAAAGCATGGAAGTGGATATTGGGCAGCCACTGCTCTGCAGCCTGGAGAACCTGTCACCTTGCTTTACTCAAACCCGACACCCCTGATTTCAATTGAGCACAGTCCTAGAAGGAACTTCATTAGATGATGCCTCTTCCAGCGAACCTTTAGCACCTTTATCAGAGAGAAAGTGATTTGCAGGAAGTTTCCCACCCCATCTTGAGCCAGGTGTCCCACTCCACTTCCACCCACCGACCTTCCTGCTCTCCTGTCCTACTTCACAGCTGGTCTCAAAATGGGAACAGCAATTCCTGCCGGTTGCCACAGCCCATCACCATCCCCCGACCTCCGCAGCACTTGAGGGTGGATGTCCAAAAGCTCTTGAAGTACTGACTTTGTACTGGCTGCTGTTCTCTCTCTGCTGGGAGCTGTCCTGTCACACAGGCTTGGGAAACAAAGCAAGGACAGCCAGGTGCTGGAATGGCTCAAAAGGCCTCCTTTGTTTGCTTTTCACCCTTGAAAGGTAAAATGATGTCATGGAGGAGAGGGGAAGGCACGAGAAAGCCCCTTGTGATGTTGACACACTAGTTTAGGAAGTTAATTGCATAATCTGCCTTGTCAGACTCCCAAATTCTGTGTCATGGTGGTGTGATGTTGAAAAGGGGAGTTTGGAGAGTCCAGAGTATCATTCAGAGCTCTACTTGAGAGCTGTGGCTGCCCCATCCCTGGAAGTGTCCAAGGCCAGGTTGGACAGGGCTTGGAGCAACCTGGGCTAGTGGAAGGTGTCCCTGCCCTGGCAGGGGGTTGGAACAAGATGATCTTTAAGGTCCCTTCCAACCCAAAGCATCCTGTGGTTCTCTGAAGTCTTGGGGGCAGGTTGGCAAGGAAGGGATGAGCTCAATCAAAGAGAAAATTCTAATAAGATGTGGAATTTGCTGGTTGCTGGTTGCAATGGGGATGTGGCCCCAAATGAAGAAATGCATCACGTTTTAGACCTCCCAAGCAAGAATTTCTGCAGGAGGGTGATAAAGGCACAAGCTCAAAGAAGTACAAGGAGGTGCTGTGAGGGAAACAAACTCCCACAAATAGCAGAGGATGAGGGAAGAAAGAGAAGGGGAGAAAAAACCAGCTGGGTTGGAGCAGAATTGACTCCTGGAAATACTCCAGCCTTTGGAAATCAGTAGGCTTCTGGTTCTTGATGGATCCCTCATGGTGCTTAACAAAGACTGGAATACAAAGATATGTTAATACCTTTTCTTTGCCTCTGCTGTGGTCTGTGGGACTTTGCCCTCAAGCCTAAAAATAGGGGTAATTGATGTAATCCTAAACCAAGGGAACACACCAGCTGACTGCACACATTGTAAACCTGTCTCCTCAGCACCTGGGGGTCGTGGGGGTGACATGCAAAGAGGATGTTTTTTTAATGCTGCCCCCCCTGATCATCCTGTGAGATCAAACAGCAGCAGATGATGTGAGGGGAGAATGGATGGACCATTAACCATCATGGGAAGCACCCTGGGGATGGATTTCAGGAAGAGAAATAGGTGTCTTTACCTACTGCTGCCTTCTGGCTACAGATGCAACCAATGCAGACTCAAGCTGAAATTCCCTCTTAGTTTTGAAAACGGAGCCTGGAAGCACATCCTTGGCAAGCTCTGACATTCAGCTCCATGTTAGCTGGACCAGGGGAGGTTCAGGTTGGACATCAGGAGGAATTTATTCATGGAAAAGGTTGTCAAACATTGGAACAGGCTGCTCAGGGAGGTGGTGAAGTCACAGTCCATGGAGGTGTCCAAGGAATGACTGGACGTGGCACTCAGTGCTCTGGGCTGGGTGACAAGGTGGGGATTGGGCACAGGTTGGACTCGATGGCTTTGGAGGTCTTTTCCAGCCTCAGTGATTATGTGATTCTGTGAAAGAGGACTTCTCCACCAATATCCCCACAATAGGGGTGTCCCTTGTTGCCTCTGAGAGCCATGGAATGCTCTTCAATCCTATGTGAAGGTTTTCTCCATGATGACAGGATTATTTCTCTTTTATCTGGAGAAGTGGGATCAGAACAAGGAGGTTGTGGGGTTTGCAAAGAGCCTTCATCAAGGAAGAGGAGCTCTGTAGAACTCTGCTGGTCACCAGTGCCTGGGATCTTGGATACCATCCAGGATGTGTGAAGATCTGTGCTGCATCTTCATGTGAGGGTGGGGAGGCCCTGGCACAGGTTTCCCAGAAAACCTGTGGCTGCCCCTGGATCCCTGGAAATGTCCAAGGCCAGGTCGGACGGGGCTTGGAGCAACCTGGGCTAGTGGAAGGTGTCCTGGCAGAAGGAGCCAGTTTGGGAACACAAAAATGGGCACCAGGAGCACTCAGGGCCGCACAGGAGACACTGCTCCATGCCTGGGATGCAGGTCAGCAGTGACCCTTCAGCCACCAGGGTGGAGATTTTAAAACTCTTCTGGGCAGAGTCCTCGTGCACAGAGTAACTGTGTCTTCATTATGTCTGGTGGATGCTGCTGAAAAATTAATAATGCACTTACAGGCCTTAGTTAAGAGTCTGCTCCGGGCAGGGAGTGAATGTCCCTGCTGACGGGGCCTGGAAGCCTGGAGAGCCAAGTGTTGCTTGCTATTTATTCCCTTTTATTTAGCATCTATATTTAATGCTTTGCCTCTTTCAATGCCTTTGCAAATATGAAGGAATTAATTGGGGAGTTAGTGCAGTGCACATAACGAGGAGAGCCCTGCTAATTAGTCAGGGTGGGGTGTTGATGGATCTCTGTTCAACAGGCTGCTGCTAATTCCCTCCTTCCACTCCAAGTTCTGCTTTCAGCTACACTCCACTGATGGGGGAAATCCAGGATTCAGCAAAAATGCCTTCTGAAGGATTTTTCTTAGAAAGGAAAAGCAAAACCTCCGTGCTCTGGAAGGAGGAGTTACACTGATGCATTTCATGTCGTGATTTACCTCATTCCTTTCTCTTTCTCCAGTTTTTTTTTTTTTTGGAGCCTGAGCAGATGGATGGCATTAAAACTGTACCTGGCTGGGAATGTATCTCTAATTAATTACATTGCAGCAAATGAGACCATTTCAATAAATCCTCCGTGCACATTTTAGATCTTAATCGAGTGGTAGAGTATTTGACAGTGCATTGCAGTGAGCAAGGTAATTCCACCCTGAAATTCCATGAAACTTATTCCGTGGAACTCACTCATAAATTAGGAGTTGGAGGTCATTCTGTTCCCACAGTCACTGGGAAGTGTGTTTCTGTTTTGCATCCGTGCCCAAGGGACAGTTTTCCAAGGGTCTTCCCCTCCTGGATAACTTCTCACCTCTCAACCCTATCCATCCAAAAACTCCCTGGAATATTAATGGGAACATGATGGAACAGGGAATTAATACAGGGGGAAAACAGGTTTCTTTTGCTCAGTTTGCCTGAATTTGTGGCCAAAACCTCCCTCCAGTCCTACAAAAATTGATGGGAACTGAGCTTCTCCATCCTCATGGCTTCAACCTGGACATTGCTTGTGAAGGCTCTGGTGTGACCTTATTGTGGCCTTCCAGTGCCTAAAGGGGCTCCAAGAGAGCTGGAAAGAGACCTGGGATAAGGGATGGAGGGATAGGACAAGGGGGAATGGCTTCCCACTGCCAGAGGGCAGGGACAGATGGGATATCAGGAAGAAATTCTCCCCTGTGAGGGTGGGGAGGCCCTGGCACAGGTTGCCCAGAGAAGCTGTGACTGCCCCATCCTTGGAAGTGTCCAAGGCCAGGTTGGACAGGGCTTGGAGCAACCTGGGATAGTGGAAGGTGTCCCTGCCCATGGCAGAGAGTTGGAACTGGGTGATCTTCAAGGTCCCTTCCAACCCAAACCACTCTGTGATGCTTTTCTGTGGTTCTGCACTGATCTCCTGGGGATAATTCAATGAGTTTTTCCCTTGACACCACAGGAACTGGTCAGAATAGTCCTTGTCTCTCTTATGTCTCTGAATGGACACCTCTAGTGTTCCTTAGTGACCCTAATGAGCAACCCTAGAGCATCTCCCCAAGGATTCTCCAGACACATAAGGCTGAGAACATCCCTGGCTCTCCCTTGCTCTGTAACCTGGCAGATCACCTGTGATTTGAGGATGGTATTGTATAATTTAGCCTTGGTGGTGTAGTCTTCTATGATTCCATGATTCCTTCATTGCTGTAAGACTTTCAGAGTCCTCTCATCTCTCCTTGCACTGGAGTTTCCTCCAGCCCTCTATTTTCTATGTTGTCCACTCCACGTAGCAGCAGAAATAGGATTGAGTTGAATAGTAGCAAAAATGAGCCTAATCAACCAAAACCAGTCCAAATAAGAAAGAAAAGGAAATGCAGGAGAGGTAAAAATTACCCAAATCCTAGTAATTGTCAGAGATGGGGGTTGAGTGGCTGAGGGTCTTGGTTGGTTGGTTGTGTTTTGCCAAAATGGGGGAGAATTTCTCCAGGAAGGTCTGGGGAGTGTCTGTTCTTGATTCCCTTGAGGAAGAACTTCTTTACTGTGCCAGTGACCACCACTGGAACAGATTGTCCTGAGAGGGTGTGGAGTCTCCTCACTGGAGATATTCCAGAGCTGTCTGGACACAGTCCCGTGCCATGTACTCTGGGATGACCCTGCTTGGGCAGGGAGGTTGGACCAGGTGACCCACTCTGGTGCCTTCCAACCTTACCTACCCTTTATCCCCTGGCTTTGCTCCTGCCTGGCTGAAAGGACAATTTTCCAGGATCTTCCTCTGTGGTCACAGGTTCAACATTCCCCTGCTACTCGTTTGTGAACCTGCTCACAAGTCCAAGTGTCTTGTCCAACAGCACAGGCATCTCTGGTTTTGCTGCTCTGCAGACCCAGCCAACACTCTGCCCAACCTGGAGGGTGTTGTTCATGCCCCCAGTTCCAGCCATGACCTCTGAGTCCTGCAGAAACAAGTCTCTGGTCCCATCCTTCTCCTTCCTGCTTTCTCCTCTCTCCTGCCATCCCAGCAGCAGGAATTCCTCTCTGACTCTGCTCTTTTTGTCACAAAGAGACCACCAGCCTTTTCCCTGAGTGGTGTTTCCCCTCTGAGCTCCTCCGTGGACCCCTTGGATACTCCTTTCCCAGCTCTCCCAGCCCTTCCATCCCCTCTGAGATGCTTGCTGCCTGCAGGATGATGCTGATGCTCTGTAACTTCCGGGGAATTCCACGTTTTTGGGTTCATCCTCAGCACCAAAATGTTTGAGCACAGCCCCTGTGGAGGCTGGGGAGATGCTCTGCTGGAGGCAAACGTGGCCAGCACACATCAGCTGCTCCAGAGCCGCCGCTTTATCCGGCACCAGGCTCGGATAATCCCCTGTGCCTTTAAACGTGATGCACATCAAAGCCAGGCAGTGCAGAGGAATTCCCTCTTCCCGCCTCCCTCCTTCTTCGTTTAAATTTTCGGAGCTGGAGAGCGGATTGCAGCTGACACAGATTTGTAGCCGTCTCCATGACGACAGAGACGGGGCAAGTTGTATGTGGAGCGTGTTCATTGTTAAGTTTCTAATTTCAGTGAGGTCACTGGATGGTTTTTCTCCTTTTTTTTTTTTTTTCGTGCAGCTCTGAGATACCCTGGAGAGGGATGAGAGCTGGCAGTGCCCCTGCCTCCCCCCCTCTTCTCCAGGCGTGTTCCCTCGCTGCATCCCTGCTATCCCGGGAGCCAAAGCACTGGGAATCAGCCTCCAGATTTTAAAGCTTCGCTGTTTTTTAACCCCTTCTGCCCGTTCCTGGTGGTGTTCGGCTCACGTGCGCCTCAGCAGTTCCCACTGCTCCCTGAATTTCCTCGGGGCTTTCTGAGGTCTCTCCTTTCAAGGCACAGAGCATCAGTTCATGGCCCGTGGGATGGTGTGAGAAGGTGAAGGTACAACAGATGTGATGTGCACACACTCACACCATAAAAGACACCCCGAATGAAGCTGTGCTGCCAAATTCTGGCTGAGGAGAAAGGGAGCAGCATTATGCACATCTTGTATGGAGGAGAGGTGGGACACAGCCACTGGTTTCACGGAGTTCCTGGTTTCACTGGTGTTTCAAAAGTTTTTGACCTTCCGGTTTGACCTCCTGCTATCAGGGGAGGTTTAAATTAGATACTAGGAACAATTTTGTCATGGATAGGGTTGTAAAACACTGGTACAGACTGCTCAGAGAAGTGGTGGAGTTACCAAGCCTGGAAAAATGTCTGGGTATGGCACTTGAGAACATGGTTTAGTGGTGAACGTGGTGTTGGTGCTGGGTTGATGACTGGACTTGATAATCTTAAAGGTCTCTTCAAATCTTAACAATTCTGTGATTTTATAACTCTTTTCTCAAGAAAAAAAAATACCTGCACCCAGACTCGGGGATATTTAAAAAATCTGTGTTTAGAATGAGGTGGATTTGGTATTTCAGACCAGGATTAACGCTGCTTCCCCCTCTCAAGTCATCCCCTAATGGGTTGGAGGAGAGAGACGGTGCCCCTCATGCAGATGTTTTGTTGCTTAAGTGACCTTGTTTGTATTTCCCCAGCAGTGGAGACTCTCCCTCCCTCTTTCCAGGAGACAGGCTGGAATTCATTGTGTTCAATGCCAGGCCCTGGGTCTCCTCAGTGACAAAGCAGTGGCCATGATGTGCTGGAACCATCATCTTTGTGGCCTTTTCTGGTCAGTGTCTGGAGTAACCTCAGAGCTGTGTCTGTAGGGGGAAGCTGAAGGGCCGTGTTGCATCTCCCAGGGAAGGTGAAGGGGGAGCTGTTTTGAACTGCAGGAGGGCGGGGTTTGATGGGATATTGGGAAGAAATTGTTCCCTGTGAGGGTGGTGAGGCCCTGGCACAGGTTGCCCAGAGAAGCTGTGGCTGCCCCATCCCTGGAAGTGTCCAAGGCCAGGTTGGATGGGGCTTGGAGCAACCTGGGATAGTAGAAGGTGTCCCTAAAGGACAACAGGTATGGTAAAGGTCATGAGTGATCCCATGGGCATTGCCTTGTCCAGCAATTGGTTTGTCCTGTACAAAACCCTTGTCCCTCAAAGAAAACACCCCCCTGTGTTTGAGCCATGTGAGGACACTGCCACAACCTGCAAAGCAGCTTCTCCAATGAGTTTTGTCAAGAAAAGAAAAGACCATTTGTTCTCTCCTTGTCTTTTGACCCCAATACAAGACTCTTCCATGGGATGCTCAAGGCCAGGCTGGATGGAGCTCTGAGCAACCTGGGATAGTGGAAGGTGTCCCTTCCCAAGGCAGGGGGTTGGAACTGGATGGTTTTTAAGGTCCCTGCCAATCCAAACCATTCTGTGGTTCTATAATTCCATGATTTTGCTTTCTCCTTGTTTTCTGAATGTCTCTTGCTTGAATAAACTTTGAAAGCCCGAAGAATTACACGTCCTGGCAGGATTTTTGAGGTTGTCCTGTACAGAGCCAGGAGCTGGACTCGATGATCCTTACAAGTCCCTTCCAACATGGGATATTCTATGATTCTATCATAGCAACCAATATACCTTGCCTTTAAAACTTCAAACCCAAACATTGGAGTGTTCTTTCAAACGAATCCCACTCCGCTGGCGTCACCGACATCCCTTTTTTTTCCTTGGCTGCGAATGGAAAGCAGGGGAAGATGGTCCACTTGAACTCCAGTGCCCTGTGCTACTTTAAATGCCTGACATCAGCAGGTCAGTGGCAGCCTGGCTGCAAACCCCCTGGGTTTGCTAATTGAATTAAACTCCTTCCTATAAAGCACTGGACTCTTAAGGTCAATGTGCAGCGGAACATGGAGCCATAATTGAGGTATTGGCTCACTCATGTGCACGCTGGAAGAAGGACTCCTCTGATTGATGTACCCACCAATATGCTCCTTCAGGAAGGATTTGCCTGACATTTCAGGCCCACATGGTTTGCTTGGGATGGTCTTCGTGCTTCCTACACACTGTAAGAAGTTTCCTGTAGCTGACTCATTCCCTTTCCTTGTAGCCTCGTTGAAAATGTGTCTTATCCCACGTGTTTGAAAATGAAATATGAATTTTTTTGGAGGCTCACATCAGTTCCTCACTTCAGCACTGTGGGGTTTGATTAGACCAGCCTGCACTGACCTGCTCTGATTTACCCAAGGTAGCAATTTATCCTTCCCTTTTCAATATTTGGAGGTTTTCCTTTGCTTCTGCACCTCTCAAACAGACAGTGAGTAACTCCTGGGGTTTCTCTTAGTGGAAACAAAGAAGTAGTTGACCAGAAGAGAAGTAAAATCCCATCAGGGGAATGAGAAATAAAACCTCTTGCTGCAGACTTGGTGTTCTGGTTGGGGTTCTGCAGGATTTGGGTGGATCAACCCGAACAGCAACACTTGTGTGTTCCAACATATCATGATTCCTTCTGCTTTTGGAGGAAAAACACTGTGTTTCTGACCAGGATGGGTGTGATTGCAGGAGAGGGAGTGATGCTGGAATGGACCACCCGCAAGAAGAGCTGTGGGCACCTACAGGAAATCTGTGTGGCTGTAGCGGTGGATAACAAGGGAAAGGGCTCCTTTCCCTCCAAAGAGTGAGGAGGGATTGCTCAACCACTGCAAGAAAAGCAAAAAAACCATTGGGAACATGGCCTGGGCTCGCAGCAGGAGCTCTGGAAGCAGCAGATCACAAGGGATAAGTGGAGATCACTGTCTCCTGTCTCTGGAACAGCTCAGAGCTGAGGGTGGGTAGGACCTGACTTCCCACCAGCAGAAAGCCAGAGGTCTTGTCCATTTTCTGCCAGTTTGTCCTTTTCTCACTACTTGTAAGCTACAAAAAGGTCATATTATAAGGACAAATTCAGTCCCCAGTCTTAGAGAAGGGCTCTTATTACTCTGAAGTGAAAACAATAAAATCAAATAATGACAGACTTTGCGGGAGTCCCTCTGTACCGAGAGCTCAGGAGGCTTTGCTGTCTCCCTGGGAAAGAAATTACAGTCTGGGGGTTAACTCATCTGCTTTAGTCATTTTTCAGAGTTGATTTTGGCTTTGCTGTGGAATATCTCCTCAGATTTTTTTTTTTTTGTTTGCCTGCTGACATTTTAATAAAAATGCTTTATTTCATGTCTACACTACTTAAAAAAAAATTAGGAGGGAAGGCAAGGGGATAGCTTTTCATCAAGTGTCTCATTTCCCTAAGCATCTTTGCTTGGAAAATACGTTCTTTCTGAGGAAGTCTTTTTTTTCCAGGAGCTCAGGATGGGCTCTGCTCCACCAGGAGAAGAGAAGTGGAAACGCAAAGGATTTGCACAAGTTCAGACTCCTCCAGAACACAGAGCAGGAGGTTCCAGCCCTGCTCCAAAGTGCAGACACCAGCACATGCCCCATCCTAGAAGAAAAGCTCAAACCAGGTGCTTTCCCAGAGGCTGCTGCTGCTCTTTTTGTTCTTTGGCATCTTCTTGCAGACATTAGCGCTGCCACCGTGCTTCAAAAAAGTATTTGCATTACAAGTTTAATAGGAATTACTGGTCAGAGAGGGGAAATCTTCACACAATCACCTGCTTTAATGCAAATTCCCGTTCATGGAATGATTTCTGTTGGCCCCCACAAAGCTTAGGTCCAACTCCAGACGTGGCTTTGGGGCTGCCATGACGTGGATGTAGAGAGGGGAGCAGAGGGACATCAGGTGAGCCTGGTTGGCCTTGAGGAGCAGCGTGTGGAGCAGGTGGAGGTGGGAATATGGACTTGATGGGCCCACACCTGGGGACTCACTGTGGTAACTTCTGCCAAGGCTCAGGGGCTTCTCTTGGAAACAGCAGGAGAAGGAAAGAAAACCCAAGTGTGAACTGATCAAAGGGTGGAAAATGTAGCATGGACATGGAAGGAGGAGGAAGGGTCTCTGGCAGAGGCCAGTTTGATCCATCTCATCTTGGAGACGTTGCTGGAACATGGCACCTATTTGTGGTCTTCCTGGTACATCAAGGGTGAGTCCAGGCTGGACTGGGAGGAGTTTAGAGGTGGGGTCCAGAGGAGGGAGTGGGACTAGATGACCTTAAAAGTTCCCTTCCAACTGAAGCTATTCTATGACTCTATGATCTATACCCAGATCATCCCAAATCCAGCAGCCAGTGGGATAGAAGGAGTCTGGGGTACCAGCTGGAAGCATCCTGTGTCTCCCCATGGGCTTGAAGCCACCATCAAGGAGACAACTGTGCCCTGATCCTGGTGGTTGAGGTTTCCCTTTGTTGGGTCACTACAAGGAGATCTGGCATGGTTGAACCCAAAGGTTCAACCTGATGAACCCAAAGGCTGAATGGCTTTTTATAATCACACCCTGGGGCCACCAAAACCACACCAGGACAACTGAGAGAGAGGAGGGACTAATTAATCCCCCTCATTAGCAGCACAGTCATAAAAATGTTACATCCCCCAAAGGTTTGCAGGATGAATCACAGCTGGAGCAACAATGACTGAAGAGTCCACCCACAAAGAAGGGAAAGTTGATGTCACACATTGTCTTGATACTCCCCAGCACGTGCAGACCCACAGTCATGTTTTTGCCTGCCCTCCTCCCCAAAAGTGGTGTTGCAACAGCACCCAGAGGCCCCAGCTGAGACTTCCCAGGTGCTGAAGGTGCTGCCCATCCTTACTCAATGGTTGCTGCTCTGAAGGAATATTCCAGCCTGATAGAAGGATTGTTCTTCAAGAAGAAGGTGTACAGGACTGGCAGACATGACACAGAGCCTGTGGGAATGCAGCACTTCCCTGGAACAGCAGGTGATGGTCAGGAGAGATGCTTTGGGACATCACAGTCACTTGTAGGTGCCTCTCTGTGGGCAGGAGGGGTCTGGACAGGATGGAGCAAAGGGCTGAGGCCAATTGTAAGAAGTTCAACAGTGTGGCACTTGGGGACATGTTTAGTGGTGGCTTGGCAGTGCTGGATTAACAGCTGGACTGGATGATCCTAGGAGGGTTTTTCCAACTTTAATGATCCTGTGATTCTGTATCAACCAACTTAATAATTTCTTTTTCAGGTCCACCACTCCCTGCCAACAGAGCCATTCCCTATTCCACATCCCTAAGCACCATCCCTACGCATCTTTTAAATCCCTTCAGGGATGGTGATTCCACCACTGCCCTGGGCAGCCTGTGCCAGTGTTGACAATCTTTTTTTGTGAAGAAATTGTTCCAAATATCCAACATAAAACTCCTGTGGCTCCACTTGCGGCCGTTTCCTCTTGTCCTGCCACTTGTTAATTGGGACAAGAGACCAACACCTGAAACGAAACCCCAGATGAAACACCAATATGAGACAACCTCCACTCCTTATAATCCTCCATCTGTCTCAGCTGGACTGGAGGAAAGCACAAGAAGTTTGACAGCAGGTTGTAAGGTGACTTGGCTGGGGCTGACTCATCCCATCACTCAGGTGCCCATCGGTTTGTAGCGCTCACAAGGCAGTGTCCTCTGCTTTAGAAACACTTGGTGCAGAGCATGCAATTCCCTGCTCACTGCCTGACCTCCCAGATGTCTTTGGGGACACTTGTCACCTCCCTTTGCTGGTTCCAGCCCTGTAGGATCAGTAGCACTTCCCTGCCCAGAAAAAGATCGTGTACAAAAAGCTTGTGGCCCCTTTGTGCGGGGGCTGTTTGTTTGTCCCTGAGCTCCTCACAGGGGGTGCTGCTGCAAGTTTGGATTCCTAACATTCTGCCAGGTGCACTGGAGCTTTTCCATCACCACCACTCAGAGTTAAGTTAATGTGACTGTGCAGTTTTGCTCTTGTAGTCTCTGTGTTCACCTAACAGGGGTGGGCACGTGCTCCCAGCTCTTGGAAACATCCTCTGAAACCACAGCCTGAGATGTGCTGGTACTGGAGGCTGACATTTGATTTGGGAGGAGGATTCTGTTTGGCTTCTGTACAAGGAAATCCAACCCTTTCCAACCTGAGGATCAGATCAAACACTTGCCAGGCCGCTAAATGCACTAAGTGCTAATTTGGTGGGGTTTATTGTTCTGCCTCGTGTGCCTAAAATACCCTCCCTCCTCTGGCAATCCTTGGGAAGCCTTCAAGGAGGTTAAAAATACAAATGTGAAAGCTGTAATAATAAATGTCCCCTCAGGACTGAGTCAAAGGCTTTCAGATGGGTTGTGGAGCCAGGGCAGAAAATCCAGAACTAAAGCTGGAGCACTCCCACAGTGGAAGTCTCACTGCAGAACCACACAGGACATGAACGAGAAGGTGCCTGATGAAGCCCACAGAGATATTGTAGACTCATAGAATGGTTTAGGTTGGAAGGAACCTAAAAGCCTATCTCATTCCAACCCCCTGCCATGCACAGGGAAACCTTCCACTAGACCAGGTTGGTCTAAACCCCATCCAACCTGGCCTTGGACATTTCCAGGGATGGGGCAACCACAGCTTCTTTGGGCAACCTGTGGCAGGGCCTCACCACCCTCACAGGGAAGAATTTATTCCTAATATCCCATCTAAACCTACTCTCTTTCAGTTTGAAGCCATTCCCCCTTGTCCTGTCACTCCATGATCTTGTAAAAGTCCCTCTTCCTCTTTCTTATGGGCTCCCTTTTTACACACGGGCACAGTGTTATTTAGTGGGAAGGAACACAACAAACCCAAAGCACAGAAAGTTGGCCCAGACCAGCTGGAACAGTTCCCAGCCATCCTCAGGGTTTAGGAAGAGCCTAATATCCAGAGATTGGATACTAGGGAAAAAAATCTTTGCTGAAAGGGCAGTTAGACATTGGAACAGGCTGCCCAGGGCAGTGGTGGAATCACCATCTCTGGAAATGTTCAAACATATGTTGATGTGGCACCTGGGGACGTGTTTTAGTGGTGAATATGGTGGTGTTGGGGGTGGAATTGGTGATCTTGGAGGTCTTTTCCAACCTAAGCAATTCTGTGACTCCATGATGTCTGTGATCAGCAGGTTCTGAGGTTTTAAGTCAAAAATAGCTGCTTTAACTACCCTCAACCAAGCCCAAGAAAGGTGGTTTCAGAAGAGCATCTGTCTTCATTTGCACATCAGGAAATAAGGCTTCTGCCATGTTCCTGGGCACATTCTTCTCTGCGTGCATCCTTTGAATTCCTTTGAATCTTATCAGTTGATGAAATTTTTGATTTCTGGACAATGGTTGTTGTTCTCCCTGGGTGCACTGAGCTTGGAGCCCTCTGCTCACCGTCCCCTGCCAGGCAGCCTGGAAGGCTGCAGACTTCCAGGAAGCCATGGTGGAATTCTTGGAGTGTCCTGTGCAGGGCCAGGAGTTGGACTTGATGATCTTTGTGCATCCCTTCCAACTCAGGAGATTCTGTGATTCTATCTTATGATTCTTTGAAGCTGAATCCTCACTAAACCTCTAAATCTCTTGGCATTAAGGACATTAATATCATCATTTTGGAAAGACCTCAAGCAAAGTGGGTCATTCTGCAGATAAATTAACTTTTTTTTCCAGCCACATTTCTGTGGGATTTAATCATTTATTCCTGAAGGGATGTGTTTGTGGTGAGAGTTGAAGTCAGGTAAAGCCTGGTTTAGTAAAGCTGTGCTGGTTTGGCTCTGTAGGGGGTTCCTACTGGTAAAGCTCTTAAAGGGAAAAAAGAGGAAATGTCCTCAAGTTGTGCTATGGGAGGTTTAGGTTGGATATTGGGAACAATTTCTTCTCTGAAAGGATTGTCCAGCCCTGGCACAGCTGCCCAGGGCAGTGGTGGAGTCACCATCCCCAGAGGGATTTAAAAGCCATGTGGATGTGGCACTTGGGGACAGGGGTCACATGGTTTGGCCTTGGCCTTGGCCCAAACCATTCTCTGATTTTATGATTTTCCCTATTCTGCCATGGTCTTGCCTGTCATTTCTTTGGGATTAGGATGATTTGGATTGGGAACATACCCTGCCCATATGCATAGACCAGATGGCTTCTTTTACCTTCAGCATCCTGTAGGATGCAAGACTGCCTGTTCCTCTGATTTGTTCTGGGAAGCAGTGGGCAGGAAGGTGGGCACATGGAGGATGTATCCAGGTGGGGAGGGTATGTCTGTACCAGCAAATTAAACACAGGACCTGGACACTGGACATCACTTATCTGCAATTCTAAATTTTAGGGTCCTCTATCGTTTGATGTGCCATGGATGGAGCCATCCAGCTCAGGGTGGTGGGTCCTTGTGGGAATGGTCTGTGTGTCCAGGCTGGAAGCTCCCCAGGGCCATGTCTCTGTGTTTGCACTGACAAACCAACCAGGGGAAGGGCACCAGGTGGGATCCTGCTCTGGGATCATCTGTGCCACCACATCATTCCCATGATCCCAAACACAGGTTTGGCCCAGACCAGCTCTCCTGCTCCCAGACAATATCTGGGCATGGCTGAGGGTTTGGCAGGGATGTTTTCCAGCCGGCACAGAGCCAGCCTGCTCTGGAGGCCGGGGAGCTGAGCCATATGGATGTGAGCTGTGCCTGCTGCTCTGCCCTCAGAGAACTGGCCCTGACCCATTTCAGTCCCTAGCAGGGATGTGGGCCCTGTGTCCCAGGGGCATTGGATTTGTGTGCTGGGTTGTCGGGCTGTGCAGGCAAAGCTGCCCTTTGCCGGGTGTCTGGAAGTTTTAGGGACTGTTCATGAGAGAACTGAACCCCACTGGCTGCCACCCCTTCCTGGGAAACCCGTAGTGTGATCCAGTGTTCTCTGTGCAGAAATAACCCCAGATCCAGAGCATTTGCAGTCAAAGCACAGGGGAAACTGAGGCATGGGACTCCTTTGCCGCACTGGGATCCCACAGGATCCAGATACTGGATCCATACTCTGGAAATCACTGCCAAAGAGGCGCTGTTTGGATGTGGATGGTGACTTCACCACCTCCCTGGGCAGCCCATTCC
Source organism: Pachyramphus minor (assembly GCA_013397135.1). Lineage (NCBI taxonomy): Eukaryota > Metazoa > Chordata > Aves > Passeriformes > Tyrannidae > Pachyramphus > Pachyramphus minor. The sequence goes on along the minus strand of VYXB01005973.1, from coordinate 537,429 downwards.
AATGCCTGACCACTCTTTCCAGGAAGAAATTCCTCTTGATGTCCAACCTGAACCCCTTCTGGCACAGCTTGAGGCTGTTTCCTCTCATCCTGTCCCTCATTCCCTGGAAGTAGAGCCTGAGCCCCACCTTGGCTCCCCCCTCCTGTCAGGGAATTGCAGAGAGCGAGAAAGTCCCCCCTGATCCCTCTTTTCTCCAGGCTGAGCCCCCCCCAGCTCCATCAGCCCCTCCTGGTGCTCCAGCCCCTTCCCCAGCTCCGTTCCCTTCCCTGGTAGGGGATTTAGGAATCTCCTAATGTGGAGATTGCTGAGGACTGGGAGAGCTGTGGGAAATTTTCATCTTAGCCCATCCTTACACTTTCCCTGGGAATCAGATATTGGTGATTGTTGGAGCCAGAGAACAGATGAGTCTGCCCCAGTACAGCACTTTCTGAGGTCTTACAGGGTCTGATCCAGCTTGAGTAATCCAAGGGAGTGTGACCCCACTGTGGACATCTCCTGAATGTTTCAGTTGTGGGGATAACACAGCAACTTACAGTGCACAGCGTGCAAAAGGCTGCACAGAGCCTTGGGAGGAGAAGTGTTTGGGCTCCAAGGGACCCCAAACATCCCAGAGACACCATCACAGCTGCTGTGTCACTTCAGAGCCGTGGTGGAGACTCCAACTTGCCACCAAGGCGACGTGCTCCATCCCCCAGGACACATTCATAGGAATGCAGCCCTCCCTACGGGGAGCCAGCCTGGCTCTACCTGATGTGTTGCAGGCCACAGAGCTCCTAAAATTACCCTTTTTCCCAGCTTTCTGTGTTTACCAGAACAGATCCTTTGGGTGGGGGAGGGATTCCCTGGACGCTCACAGGATGTGTTTGGTGTGGATGAGATGTGGATGTGGATGAGCTGCTGAATGAGCAAAGAGCAGAGCTCTGCTGCTGTTGATGTTGATGCAAAATGGCACAAAGTGGAGCGGGAGGAGCTCACCAGCTTCCTGGAGAAGCTTCACCTGGTGGGAGCAGAGGCAGGAACTGACCCTGAAGCAAAATCAGCTCAGATCTGGGCATCTGGGAGCCGCTGGGAATGGCTGTGTTGCTGCTCAGCGATGGCACGGGAATGGTGTGTGCACCTGGATGCACAACTGGAAGGGGCTGGTCCAGGAGCTGAACAACCCTCTGAGAGGCAGCTGCTGAGCAGCAAAATGAGTCCCCTGACTCACATTTCCACTGATTTCTTCCTGTGGAGAGAGAGGCTGTGGAACATAGAACTCCACTGGAGTAGGAGGATTTTTTAAATGTATATATAAAGCTTCTGTTTGAGAACACAAAGCACGAGATCCTCCCTTCCCTCTGAGAGGAAGCTGTTGTCACTTCTACAAGGTTTTATACGTTTCCTGTCCCACTCCAGCCTCACAGCCCCTGCCTCTTGCCCAAATTATCTCACCACTCACTATGAGACAATGGGGATAACCAGAACAGGGATATTTTCTTCCTCTCCCTGTCAATTCAAGAGCGTGGTTCCCTCCACCCATCAAAAGAGCATCTTTATTCCCTCTCTCCATGTCGTTCTGAACTGCTCCCAGCCAGAAACTCCCTGCTTGAAGCAGTGTTTGATTTAACCAGAGGCAACTTAACACTGTAGTCATCAGTCAGTTCCTGACACTATCAAGGCCTGGGAGATAAAGGAGCGAATTAAAAGGGATGGGAATAAAAAAAGAGAGGGAGAATAATAATAATAATAAAAAAATCCTGTCTCCTAAGATCTGAATTCGTGTTAAATGTTTTCATCTTTGGAGTGAGCATTAACAGCTGATCAGCAGTGCCTGCTCTATTGACTCCCTCCTAACATGCAGTTGTTCAAAGAGACAGGGAATGCCATCTCCTGCAGGAGATGAAGGGCTGGTAACTGCCTGGATCTGGCTGCCATGCAGGCTTGCCAGCACACCACGGGCTGCAGGAGAGGGTTGGCTGCCTCTCTGATGTCACTGGAGCTTAAAAACTGGTGTTCCTGCATGGACACACTGAGCAAGAGAAAACTACAGCACAGGGGGGCACAAGGAAGGAAAGGCTGGCAGGGCTTTTTCTGGTGGGACTGTTTGTCAGGAAGAAGATCCCTGGCACGTGGCTGGGATTTCAGACAGTCTGAAACAGGCAGTTGCTGCAGACAGGTCAGCCAGGACTTCAGAGGAGTTTGCCAGGGCTTTCTGCAGGCAGGAGTTAGGATGGAGCTGTGCCATCTGTCTTCACACTTCCAAGTATCCCTACTACTGTTTTTATAGTCCCACTTGGCCCCCTGCTCATGCCTGAGCTGGAATATAAGCCAGATCTCCCATGGATGGAAAGAAAGGCAAATTAACTGACCTTGATGGAGCAGCTTTGATTTACAACAGTTGTGGTTGCCTTGGGCATCAACGTCACGGCCACTGGTTGATCCACAGTTATGGAAATACTCAGATTGAAGAGGAAACAGCCTCAAGTTGTGCCAGGGGAGGTTTAGGTTGGATATTGGGAAAAAATTCTTCACTGAAGGGGTGGTCAAGCACTGGCACAGCTGCACAGGGCAGTGGTGGAGTCAACATTCCTGGAAGGATTTAAAAGCCGCGTGGATGTGGCACCTGGGGACAGGGGTTAGCGGTGGCCTTGGCAGTGCTGGGGTGGGACTTTGATGACCTTAGAGGGCTTTCCCAACGATTCTGTGATCCCATGATCTCATTTCCATGTATTGCCACATGTGCCCAGCAGTGGCTGATTTGGAAGAAGTCAGGGGAATACCTTTAAAGGTTCATTGACTGATGTGTGGCACCTAAAACATCTTTCTCCTGGGACCTGTTGGCCACGTTGGGTAAGTTTCCAGCACATCAAGCACCTGGCTTCCTATTTTATAGAATTCCAGAAACTGGAGCTGGGAGAGTTGAGTGCAGGTAGTCCTAAGAAAACTCTCCCTGCTCTGTGTCCTGGTCCTTAACTCCTATCCCATGAATTTTATAATCAGAGAGAACTTTGCTTCCTCCAGTTGACTTCAGGACACAATTGCTGGATTACCCTAAAATTCCTGTTACCTCCAAACCCTTTTTAGGGTGGAAAGGGATGGGGAGGTAGTTCCTGGAGACCCAGCTTAGGTTCTCTGAGGGGCATCACCTGAGACGTGGCTGTGTCTGAAGCGCAAGGCCCCTGATTTTTGAAGCAGAGGTGGCCTCAGCTGTGTGTGCAGACTTCCCAAAATGCAGCTGCATCCTCCTGCACCTGCTTCTCAGAGGATTGTGGAAATGGAAGTATGGATCAGTTAGCAACTCATCTTTAGAGCTCTGTTTGCATCATTAGGCACTTATGACCTGACATCCTGGGGGTCAGAAGGCTTCATTGTCCCTGCTGTGGTTAAACACCTCTCAAAAGGATTTAGGGGCTTTTTGTTTCATGTTTCTGTGTAAAATGGACATGAAATTCCAGGCAATTCTGTCTGATGGGTGTTCAGACAGTGATGGTACAGCAGTTCTTATCCAAAGAGGGAAGAAAGGTAAAGGAGATGGCCTCACCTGGAAATCACCTGTGGCTGCCCCATCCCTGGAATTGTTCCAGGCCAGGTTGGATGGGGATTGGAGCAACTTGGTCTAGTGGAAGGTGTCTAGAGGGGGTTGGAATGGAATGATCTTTAAGGTTCCTTCCAACCCAACCCATTCCATGGTTCTGTGGCTCTGTGACATGGCCCTTGGTGAACAACAAAGACGAGATGCATCTCATGTTTGGGAAAGCTTGGGATCCCTCTTGGAATGGCAGCTGGCTCAGGGGTGGGCACTCTTTGCAGCTCCTCCTGGGAGCTGTTTTTTCTACCTTGTGCCTCTCAGTATTTCCTTGTTAAGGAACAGCTTTTGGGCTTGTTCCTCCTACCACACATTTTCAGAAAGACCCAGTCTGCTACCTAATAAACTCAGTGTGTTGGCAGCCAATCGTCTGATACTTCTGAAGCAAGAGCCTCTGTTTCTACTAACACAGGCAACTTGATTTGTAAACAGATACTTAAGTGGGTGTTTTTAGCGGTATAGCAGATGGTCAATACAGCTGCCTCCTCTCCCTACTCTGCATTCCCTCCCCTCCTCTACAATTACAGTTGCTTGCCATTTTTCTTTGTAATGTGAATTTGGGGGTTTAAAAAAAAAAAAAATTCAAAAAAAAAAAGCTTGCAAGAGGGAGAAAATTGCTCAGTGAATTTCAAGAGGGAGAAATGGAAGGCAACCTCAAACATTACCTTAAAAGCACTGCGAGAGCTACCCACACATCCTCACTTTGCTCGACTTTCCCTGCTTGAGTAACTCTGGATCTCAATGGGACTGCTTGTGTGGGAAGAGCACAACACTGGGATCAACTCTCCTCACGCACAGGAACTCGTGACTAATGCTCCAGGACGCAGCTCAAGTGTTCATTTTCCTCTCTGCTTGATGTAGTTACTCACTGGGGCTTGAGTNTGGGAAAAAATTCTTCACTGAAGGGGTGGTCAAGCACTGGCAGAGCTGCACAGGGCAGTGGTGGAGTCAACATTCCTGGAAGGATTTAAAAGCCGCGTGGATGTGGCACCTGGGGACAGGGGTTAGCGGTGGCCTTGGCAGTGCTGGGGTGGGACTTTGATGACCTTAGAGGGCTTTCCCAACGATTCTGTGATCCCATGATCTCATTTCCATGTATTGCCACATGTGCCCAGCAGTGGCTGATTTGGAAGAAGTCAGGGGAATACCTTTAAAGGTTCATTGACTGATGTGTGGCACCTAAAACATCTTTCTCCTGGGACCTGTTGGCCACGTTGGGTAAGTTTCCAGCACATCAAGCACCTGGCTTCCTATTTTATAGAATTCCAGAAACTGGAGCTGGGAGAGTTGAGTGCAGGTAGTCCTAAGAAAACTCTCCCTGCTCTGTGTCCTGGTCCTTAACTCCTATCCCATGAATTTTATAATCAGAGAGAACTTTGCTTCCTCCAGTTGACTTCAGGACACAATTGCTGGATTACCCTAAAATTCCTGTTACCTCCAAACCCTTTTTAGGGTGGAAAGGGATGGGGAGGTAGTTCCTGGAGACCCAGCTTAGGTTCTCTGAGGGGCATCACCTGAGACGTGGCTGTGTCTGAAGCGCAAGGCCCCTGATTTTTGAAGCAGAGGTGGCCTCAGCTGTGTGTGCAGACTTCCCAAAATGCAGCTGCATCCTCCTGCACCTGCTTCTCAGAGGATTGTGGAAATGGAAGTATGGATCAGTTAGCAACTCATCTTTAGAGCTCTGTTTGCATCATTAGGCACTTATGACCTGACATCCTGGGGGTCAGAAGGCTTCATTGTCCCTGCTGTGGTTAAACACCTCTCAAAAGGATTTAGGGGCTTTTTGTTTCATGTTTCTGTGTAAAATGGACATGAAATTCCAGGCAATTCTGTCTGATGGGTGTTCAGACAGTGATGGTACAGCAGTTCTTATCCAAAGAGGGAAGAAAGGTAAAGGAGATGGCCTCACCTGGAAATCACCTGTGGCTGCCCCATCCCTGGAATTGTTCCAGGCCAGGTTGGATGGGGATTGGAGCAACTTGGTCTAGTGGAAGGTGTCTAGAGGGGGTTGGAATGGAATGATCTTTAAGGTTCCTTCCAACCCAACCCATTCCATGGTTCTGTGGCTCTGTGACATGGCCCTTGGTGAACAACAAAGACGAGATGCATCTCATGTTTGGGAAAGCTTGGGATCCCTCTTGGAATGGCAGCTGGCTCAGGGGTGGGCACTCTTTGCAGCTCCTCCTGGGAGCTGTTTTTTCTACCTTGTGCCTCTCAGTATTTCCTTGTTAAGGAACAGCTTTTGGGCTTGTTCCTCCTACCACACATTTTCAGAAAGACCCAGTCTGCTACCTAATAAACTCAGTGTGTTGGCAGCCAATCGTCTGATACTTCTGAAGCAAGAGCCTCTGTTTCTACTAACACAGGCAACTTGATTTGTAAACAGATACTTAAGTGGGTGTTTTTAGCGGTATAGCAGATGGTCAATACAGCTGCCTCCTCTCCCTACTCTGCATTCCCTCCCCTCCTCTACAATTACAGTTGCTTGCCATTTTTCTCTGTAATGTGAATTTGGGGGTTTAAAAAAAAAAAAAATTCAAAAAAAAAAAGATTGCAAGAGGGAGAAAATTGCTCAGTGAATTTCAAGAGGGAGAAATGGAAGGCAACCTCAAACATTACCTTAAAAGCACTGCGAGAGCTACCCACACATCCTCACTTTGCTCGACTTTCCCTGCTTGAGTAACTCTGGATCTCAATGGGACTGCTTGTGTGGGAAGAGCACAACACTGGGATCAACTCTCCTCACGCACAGGAACTCGTGACTAATGCTCCAGGACGCAGCTCAAGTGTTCATTTTCCTCTCTGCTTGATGTAGTTACTCACTGGGGCTTGAGTAGGTGCTTCCCTGAATCCTGCATCCAGGCTTGGAGGTAACCTCAGGGTGAGGGGATGGTGTGCATCACTCTCCAAGGGTTTGCTCCCTGTGGTGCAGGAGCAGGACTGGGGTCTCTGCAGCTGTTTTGACCTTGCTGTTGCGTGTCTGCCTTGTGTTAGACTCACCTTTTCTAAATTTACTTCACTGTCTTCTGTGGGATCAATGATTTGGCAAAATCAGCCCCAGGTGGATGGTGGGATGGAGCCTCCCTTTGCTCCCAGGCACTGCACCACAGGCCAACCTCTCTCTCCTCAGAAGTATCTTCACAAACACTCTAAATCTGCCTTTTGCTTGCTTTCAAGCTGTCATTTCTACTCCCCCTTCCAGCACAGCCCCATTGCGTGTTTGACACCTCCAGGAATCAGCACTTAACCTTCCCAGACACATTAAAGCACTGGAGTGAGACTAATCCAACACTAGTCTGGGGGCTGGACAGACTTAAGCCACTGCTGCAGCTTTGGAAGCAAACCAGCCATCACCTCTGTCCTACAGCAGCTTTGGCTGGGGATCAAAGTCCAGGTGGGGTCACACTGAAGAGTCTTTTTGTCCTTGACAGGTTGTCACTCCCTGCAGTTCATCCCTAAGCCCTGGAGATGTATCAGTGAAAGCAGGAGCTGTTCAGCCCATCCAAACCTGGATCCTCCATGTGCCTTCTGAGAGAGGATTGTGGGTCAGTTCTTATGCCCACAGCTTAAAATATTTATAGGGTTGGCTCTCAGGTCTTCTGACCTGACACTTTAAACCCACTGAGGAGAGACCACCCCTGCTGATGGGGCAGTGTCCAGCACTGCCTGAGGCAACGGGGAGGGTTTCCTGCCTCTCCATTCCTTTGCCAAGCAGATTTCACTGAGGTGTAAATCATTCCCTGCCCAGGGTGGTGGTGGAGTCCCCATCCCTGGGGGGATTTAAGAGATATCCAGGTATGGCACTTGGGGACATGGTTTAATGGGTGACTTGGCAGAGCTGGGGGAATGGTTGGACTCAATGATCTCAGAGGGCTTCTCCGGTCTTATGGATTTTATGATTCCACAAATCTCCTGGGAAAGCTGCACAGGAATTTCTCAAGGCAAGCTTTTAGTTCTCTGCTGGAGTTCAGGCACAAAAAATATTTGTTTTCTAGGAGGGTGCTTATTCCAGTAATTTCTCAAGCAGGAATGATCTTTGAACTGATCCTCTGGTGACCAGGGGACTAATTTAGAGGTTACTATTTCCAGGTTTTCCCCCATGATTGGAGTCCCAATGGTTGTGATATGCTCCAGTAGCCCATAAAATCATGGAATGGTTTGGGTTGGAAAGAACCTCACAGGTCATCTCATTCCAAAGCCCCCAATGTGCTCCAGGTGCCTTTTCTCTCTGGCAGCAATTAGGAAAAGCTGCAAGGAGCAGATGTAATTTCCAACATTGGAAGCATCCAGGAGAGCTTGGACACACAGGAAAGTGGGAATACACAAGGAATATTTGCAGCCTGGGAATCCCACAACACCCAGGGACTGCCCCTTCCTTATCTTACCTGTTTTGCTGGTTGCTGGTGTGTAGGACTGGAGCGTGGCTCTAAATCCCACTGGGAAAGCAGCACTGCTCGGATTAACAGTGCCAGTGGAGGGATTTGCACAAAGGGAGAAGGACATGACCTTTTCCCAGGGAACAGGGCTTTGCTGAAGGGTCTGCTCCTATTTCTGCCCCTGAGGAGAACTCCTGGCCCAGGACTCCGCTGCCTTGCTGGTTTTTTGGCTGGAATGTCATCGTGTGGGGATGGCCACGGCTCCTTCCCGAGCCTCTGGCCTCCATCCATGGCTATAGGAGGACTCTGTGCAATGGCCAGAGCTGCCTGTGCTTCTGTTCCCTGGAGCTGAGCCCAGCTCCAGCCCTTCTTCCCATGAATGAAGTGGAGGGATTTGGCAGAGGGCCCGAACCCTCCGGGCTTTTATCAATGGGATCAACAGTTTGTCAGGTCCGTGAGGATGAGTCACAGCCAGATCCCGTTACTGTGGGATGATGCCTCACAGGGAGCAGGTCACCTGCTGGGATTCAGGGATCTGTGTGGAATGGGGTGGCTTGGACCATCCTGCCCTCACCTGTGGACATGACTGGAGGGCAAACAGGCCCTTCATGCTGAGCCTGTGCTCAACTTCACGTGGCACAAAGGTGTCACCACACATCCCAGCCTCTTGGAGCAAACCCCAAGGAGGCCACCTAGATGATCAGAGGGATGGAGCACCTCTGCTGTGAGGAAAAGCTGGGAGAACTGGGAATGTTCAGCCTGCAGAAGAGAAAGCTTTGGTGTGACCTAATTGTGGCCTCTCAGTACCAGAAGGGAGCTGACAGGAAACATGGAGAGAGACTATTTATAAGGGTCTGGAAGGACAGGGAAAGGGGGAATGGCTTCCCTCTGCCAGAGGGAAGGGTTAGATGGGATATTGGGAAGGAATTGTTGGCTGGGAGGGTGGGGAGGTCCTGGCACAGGTTGCCCAGAGAAGCTGTGGCTGCCCCATCCCTGGAAGTGTCCAAGGCCAGGTTGGACAGGGCTTGGAGCAACCTGGGATAGTGGAAGGTGTCCATGCCCATGGCAGGGGGGTGGAATGAGAGGATTTTTAATATTTCCCTTCCAACCCAACCCATTCTGTGATTCTATGACCCATGTACCTACTGGGACAAGGTGACACCCTGCATGTCCCCTCTTCCCAAGGGCAGCCATGCAGGGGTGTGTTCCCTTCTTGGAGGAGGACACAAGAAGGTGGCTCAGACACTCAGGGAAGGTCTGAAAAGCAGATGCCTCTGAGGTCTGCATGATGCTACAGCACGTGGTGGCTTTTCCATGGCAGCCTCAGAGATGGGGGGACTTTGGATTTGGGGTGACAGTCACAGCAGGGAGGGAACATGGTCACCAACCAGCCAGGAGGTGAGTGTTGAGCCACTGGGCAGAGTTCCTGTCCCATTAGTGGGTCACACTGGTGTGATCAGCCGACTCTTTCCCCCTGTTCTGGAATTCAGCAGCTTCACCCCTGGCATTGCCAACCTCAGACTCTCCAGGATGCACATCAGGCCCTCAGAAAGTCACTAAAATGATGATCCTCAAGGTCTTTTCCAACCCGTATGATTCTGTCATTCCACGATTCTAAATCCAGGCGAGTAGAGAAAAAATCATCAGCATTCCATTTTTTTTTAATTATTATTATTATTATTTTTTCCCTTAGGTGTTAGAGCCTGGAGGAAAGTTTTCAAGTCAAATCTCACCTCAGAGACACTTTAAATGCTTCTCTTTGCCCGTGAGGTGCGAAATTCTGTCTCCAAAGCTTTCATGTTTAATTTTGGTCTTTCACCACAGCTTCACTTTGATTTCCTGAGGAAACCAGAATACACAGGGATGGAGGGTGTCAGTCAGCAGCTGAGGACTCCTCACAACTCTGAATACTGATTTTTCAGAGGATAAATCCTACAACTTTCACACAACCAGGCATGTGGAAAGAGAATAGGAACCAATTAGTATCCTCAGTGAAGGAAAAGGCAGTGTGGGAGCACACCCCCTCCTAAATTCCAGCCAAATTCCTTGTGAGTGTCACAGCCTTGGGTAAATCCTTCACTGGAGTTTGTGACAATCCACCATCCCTTGGAAACCAACCTTACTTTTCTCTTCTCAAAGAGCAATTTGTTTTCCTAGAGGTCTGGCAGTGATTCCACGTTAGAGCCTGCAAAGGAACACTTTGGGAGGCAAATGGGAAGAGCAGGGTTTTCTGAACCCTGGGATTCTGCAAGAACATTGAAATTTCTCCACAGCTGTAAAAATGGTAAAGCTGATGTTGCCTTGGTTGTTTATGGCTTTCATTTTCCAACACCTCATGTGGGTGGCAGAGTGAAACTTAAGCTGTGTTTATGCACAGCACTGAGGGATACAAATTGTCACAGAAGGGAAGGATCATGGGTTTATCCCACTGGCTGATACAGCAAGAGGAACACACTCTTTCTGAACTTTCCTAAAGCCAGGGAGTTTCAAGGGTTCCAAGCTGGAGCTTTTCTAAACCTGATGCTCAGCACATGCCTTGCCCTGGGGAAATGCAGCTTGTAGCTCAGACCAAAAACCTGAGTGTGAGGGACAAACATGCAACACTTCAATCACAGAGTCACAGAACGTTTTGGCTTGGAAGGGATCTTAAAGATTATCTCTTTCCAACCCTCCTGCCATGGGCAGAGACACCTTCCACTATCCCAGGTTGCTCCAAGCCCCATCCAACCTGGCCTTGGGCACTTCCAGGGGTGGGGCAGCCACAGCTTCTCTGGGCAACCTGTTTCATACCCTAATAAATCCTAACAACAGTCCTTGCTCTCAGGATTTCATCCAGTAGGAGTAGGTTTTTAGAGGCTGGGGGAACAGAGACAGAACATTTTGGATCAGGACGAGTCACACCAGGAAAGGGTTTGTTTTAACAGGGTTTCCAGAGAGCCTTTCCATCTCAGCTTCTGAAGGCCCCTCTTGCCACCAAATCTGGTCCATCCATGGTCTGAAAATCATTTATAAATGGCTACAAAGGAAAAAAAGTGTGAGAATTGGAAATTCATCCAGTATTTGGCCCAAAAAATGTTCCCTCTCCCAAAAGCAGTTGTAGAGCTCTTCACTTGTGGAGTGGCTGAGATCCCTGGGGGCTCTTGGACATCCTTGGAAAAGGGCAGTGTGGGAACACCCCCACACACAGGGATTTTGGAGCACATTGCTTCCAGGTTTACCTGGAGCAAAGAGAGAATATTGGATCATTGGTGGTAGAAGGCAGGTGGAAAGTTGTGAACAAAATGTGCCAAAACTCAGAGGTGCTACTTCTGTTCATCTGGAGCAGATTTTCTGGAAGGTCCCACCTGGCATGGTCACCTGCCCCATGGAGAAGTAAATGGAGCAGGGATTGGAGCCTCAGTCTTCCACATCTGAGGTACATCTCTCCCACCAGGCTCATCCTGGGCTGGGCTGAGCATCCTCCTGTTTTATGAAGAGAACTGAGGAGTTTTTTTCCCATCAGCCCATCTCTGCTTTGTCCCAGAAACTTTTACACAGGGCTGAAAAACCCTTCCCTCCTCCATATCCATAATTTCCCACCACCCCTCAAATATCCTCCATCAGTCTGTACCCCACTCCCTGCCCCAAAACCCACGTGGGACCACAGCAAGGGGTGAGATGGTGAAGGTCATGAACCTCCACCTTGCCTTGCACACAACTCCCTCCACATTTCCCTGGAGCTCTTGGGCAGGGCCCAGCCCAGCACAGTGGCAGCTGCATGTCAGGGAGAGTCATTTCATTTCCAGCTCCCACTCCCTGAGCATCTGGTTCCCTTCCCCTGAGTGCTGTGGGATTGCTGGAGCTTCCCACGGCCCTTTCCACCCATCAGACCAAACCAGCCCCCACCTCCCTCCCAGCCCCATTCCCTCCCACTCCTGCTTTCCCCCCTGTGCCCACTTGCTTAGACCCATTAAGTTTTTAATCTGGCTCATGTTTCCAATGTCCATTTACTGTTACTCCATTCTTGTTTCTCCTGTTTCATTCCTGCTGGTGATTCAGCAGCAGGAAGGCAAAGAGTCCCACCAGGCTTTAGGGCTTTGCCTTTGGGGGTTTCTTTTCCTCTGAGCATTTCCTGGAAGGCTCATTCCAGCTGGGGTCTCATTTTTTGCCTGTGGCACTGGACCTGTGTTGCTGCAGCAGAAATGGGCTGATGGATGGTGCAGCAAGACTGGATAATTTATGTTTTAGAGATGGTGCTTTAAGATGGGGGCTTTTGCTTGTTTTCCCCCTGTCCAAACAGGTGCCAAGTGCCATCTGAGGTGCCCTGGCTGTCACTCCAGGAGGTCACATGTGCTCAGTTCAGGGTTGACCCAAATAAAACTCTGCCCGTGTCTTCATTTCAGTGGGAAAAACCTGTTCCACCCAACCCAAGTAGCTTTGCTTTTCCCCACCTCAAGGTCAGCAGCCACCCTGGAATTCTGTGTGTCCCACCATCTACACAGACAGGACAGCCATAGACACATTATCCCAGGAAACTGAGTCACAGGCAGATGACAGCACAGACCAACAGGCCTTTTACTGGATTAAAACTGTGCCAGGGCTGTGCCAACATGGAAGAGGTGCAATCGCTGTCCCTGAGTCATTCCCTGGTGCAGACAAAGCCTTTCTGTCCCACCCCTACCTCTGCTGCATCCTCTATATTTCAGGCTTCTTTCTCTCCACCATCTCCCAGCCCTGCCCAGGCATTTACCCAGCAGAAATACGACTTTTAATTACTATTTTTTATGACTTCCTTTTCATAATTGCACTGGGGGCTCTCTGCTGTTCTGCTTTAATCTGCATCCTGAGAAATCACTTTCTCAGGCACAATCTGACTGAATGGGAAAGGGAAATAAGGCTTTCAAACTGCAGCAATGGGCTTGTTGGCAGCACAGAAATGTTGGACTCATTGTAGTATAATCATGGAATGGTTTGGGTGGGAAGGAACAGTAAAGTCCATCTCATTCCAACCCCATGCCATTGGCAGGGACACATTCCACTATCCCAGGTTGCTCCAAGCCCTGTCCAACCTGGCCTTGGACACTTCCAAGGAAGGGGTAGCCACAATTCTCTTGGCAACCAATGCCAGGGCCTCACCACCCTCTGAGTAAAGAAATTCTTCCTGATATTTGATCTAAATCTCTGCTCTTTGAGTTTAAAAACCATTCCCCCATGTCCTGTCCTGCTCTGCCTGTGCATGTCCCCCCAAAAAGCATTGAGGGGGTGGACAAACCCCTGCAGACCCCCCTGGCCTGGCTGTTATCACCCAGCTGCACCTGTTTCCACAAGATCTTTGGTGCTTTGGTGCTCACAGAGGCACTAATTGGATTAAAATATCAGCACTGAGACTTTAACAGGGCAGCCCCTCCCTCTGCCCCATCACGGCTTAATGTCCCTGTCATTGTCATTTAGTCGCATCTATCAGGATTCTGGGATTGTTCATTGTCTGCCATACACAGAAAAAGGGGATCATTTCACAGGAAAACCTTTGGACCATGCCAACATTTATTCCTCAACATGAAGAAGTGGAAGCCAACTGGTTGGTTGGTTTTTTTCACAGGGCCAGGGCTGCTCGAGCTGAGTGGCTGGAGGAAGGAGAGGGGATGAGGAGTTGAGAAAAGAAGACTTTGTCTTTTTGGTTTTGCATTTTAAAAGCTGCTCAGCCTTCAGGCCTGAGGGAAAGAGGAGGTTTGGGTGCTGTAAACACTGAAGGGCTGGTTGTTCCCACTTTCAGAGGGAAAAGGTGTGAGGTAAATTCACAGGCACACCACAGATCTTGGATGTGGGTCTGTCTGGTGCTTAGACCAAAGTATCTAAAGGAGGAGACTGTGGTCACCCAAGAGCCTTCTGTCAGCAGTGGAGACACCTCCAGTTATCCTACACATAAGAGGTGTCCAAGACACACAGAAACAGCACTTTTGGAGGTGCCCATGGGTGTAGGTGGCACCTCAGGTGACCCAGTGACGAACATAAGGAGGTCCTGGCATAGTGACATTATCCACACAGAGAAGTGGGAGCTGTACAGAATGACCCCTCTGAAAGCCACAAGATCCACTCCTCAACCCCCTGTCCCCTCCTGGGAATCCCATAGAGATTCATACTCCTTTTCCTGAAGGAGGATCAGTATGAACCTATCCCCTGTCCCCTCCGGGGAACCCCACAGAAGCTGTGTCTGCCCCATCCCTGGAAGTGTCCAAGGCCAGGTTGGACAGGGCTTGGAGCAACCTGGGCTAGTGGAAGGTGTCCCTGGCCAGGGCAGGGGGGTGGAACTGGATGAGCTTTAAGGTCATTTTCAACCCAAATACTTTGTGATTCCATGAGAATCCAGCATGACCTGATGCAACCCATAGAAACAGTAAAGCACCTCCTGGACTGGATATTCCCACCATACGGACACGGGGCTGGATGAGTGGGAGTTGTGTGGTGAATCACAAAGCTCCCCAACACAAGCAGCTCCAGACCTTGCAGGAGAGACTCCTTCTCTCAGCAGAACCCCCAGGCCATCAGATTTCTTTTAGACTAGAGCAGTGTGTGATATATAATTGATAATGGTTATTCCTGGTACACTCCTTGTAATGAAATTTTAATGCTTGGGACAACTCAGTGTGTGTGTGTGTGTAACACAGAGCTGGATCTCCTGCAGTTAAGTACAGCTCCTCAGCCTTTGTTCTGCCAACCCAGGGAATCTGAGCTGGTTTCTCAATGTCAGTGAGGTCAACCCCATATTTTCCTGGTACTGGTATTGCCACCAAGGCCAAAGGTCCAGAGCTTAGAGTGGACTCTGTTCCCAAGACTTAAAACATGACTCCACATGATACATAAGAGTTATCTGTGCCAGTCCCTTCCTGCCTGCACTGAGAATTTGGCTGCCTGTAAATAACATCTCCCCCACTTTTGGGCCCTGTTAGGAAGAACCTCATCTGGAAGCAGCAGGATCTCACCCCTCCTTTAGTAAGTTGAGTGGTTTGGACCCAACCTGCCTTTCTCTTGGCACTGACAAAGTCCTCTTGCAAAAAAAAAATCCAGCAGTGACAGTGTGATGCCTTTTTGGTTTTGGTTTTTTTTTTTGCAGGGGGGATAATTAACTCCCTCTTCAATAGAGATTCACCCTGAGCTGTGTTTTCCCCTCCACAGATTTAATTCCATAGGTCAGAACCAAAGAGGACAACTCATCACTTAGAAAACTGATCTAATCAAAGGTGTCCTCGTTCATTCCAGGGGGTTGGACTGAATGACTTCTAAAGGTCTTTTCCAACCCAAACCTTTCTGTGATTCCATGGTCAGTGTTGGCTCTGTGTAGCAGCTGCTCCTGGGTCCTCTTTAAGACCCATAGGGTGGGACAATTTGGGACAGCTTGGTCTGGGCCAAGACTGTGCTGGCAGACAAAGTTCTCCCTACTCCCTGTGGGTCACTGGTGTCAAGGACTGGGGTGAAGAGAAGACCTGCAGGAGTTGGATGTTTATTTGCCTGTTTTCCTGTGCTCCAGGTTACAGACATACCATGTTTACCCATCCTTGGCAACATGACAAAACAAGTTGTGTTTGTTTGGGGGAGCAGGTTGGGTCTCAGGAAAAGGTTCTTCCCCCAGAGGGTGGTTGGACACTGAACAGGCTCCCCAGGGCAGTGGTCACAGCCCCAAGGCTGCCAGAGATCAAGAAGCCTTTGGACAACACTCAGGGACATGGTGGGATTGTTGGTGTGTCCTGTGCAGGGCCAGGAGTTGGACTTGATCCCTGTGGGTCCCTTCCAGCTCCGGATGTTCTGTGATTCTATGATTCTAAATCATAGAATGCCCTTTATTCCCACCCTGTGGCCACTTCCCTGGGCACAGCCCTTGCTCCCTGCAAGCCCCCCTGGCATTGTCTGTGTCTCTATGAAGTGGCTTCATGTCCTTGGTGGCTGTTTCAGCCAAAGCATCCAGCGTTTGAGTCGATTCCCTGGAGCAGAGGGCGGACAACTGGAAACGTGTCCTGTGAGTCACCAGCTCATTTCGTTCATTGATGAAATCACTGCTGCTGCTCTGGGCACTGCCCTGACTCAGCCAGGGCACTGATGGATTGAAAACACTTCCAGGAGATGGACTGGGGTTTGCCCAGGCCCTGCCATGGCTGAGTGATTGTTGGAAGTGGTAAATAAAGCAGGGTCAGGACACAAGGGCTGGGGTTCAGCCTTCTCTGCTCTTATGTTTCCGCCACATCCCCAGCGCTGTTTCAGCCCTGGCCATCTCAGACTTACCCAGATCACCCCTGGCACAGCTCAGGAGGTGGCATGGGCCAGGGACCATCCCTAAAAAGTGGTTGGGATGCAGCCACCATCCTTAGGAGGGTGAGAAAGATTAATAGTGTGGGCATGGCCAGATCTCAGGGCTGGGGTAAGGCTGCAGAGTGGATTTATTCCATTGTGGAGATGTAACCTCAGCATCAAGGTGGGAGAGCTGGGGGTGTTCACCTGGAGAGGAGAAGGATCCAGGGAGACTCAGAGCCCCTTCCAGTGGCTAAAGAGGCTCCAGGAGAGATAGAGAAGGACTTTGGATGAGGGACAGGACAAGGGGGAATGACTTCCCACTGCCAGAGGGCAGGGAGAGATGGGATATTGGGAAGGAATTGTTGGCTGGGAGGGTGGGGAGGCCCTGGCACAGGTTGCCCAGAGAAGCTGTGGCTGCCCCATCCTTGGAAGTGTCCAAGGCCAGGTTGGACGGGGCTTGGAGCAACCTGGGCTAGTGGAAGGTGTCCCTGCCCATGGCAGGGGGTTGGAACTGGATGAGCTTTAAGGTGTCTCCCAACCCAAACATTAAGGCCTTCTTTGATTCTGTGATCAGCTGTGGCCCTGAACACTGTGAGGGTTTTTCTGCTTTGTCTTTTCTGCCTCCCAATTGCTCTCAGCATCCATCTCCTGTGTTAGCCGGATCCAAGAGACAACCCCCAGCCTAGCTGGCTTCTTTCCACTCCAGGATTCAACTGCCATGTGGAGCCTCCTCCAAGCCCCCAGCCCAGGGGTGTTGGACTGATGGTGACCCCGTGAAATCCCACGTGGGATGAGGAGGCACCACAGGCTGTGCTTTGTGCTGGGGTGGGTGAGAGCTGAACCGAGAGGCTCCTGTGAGCCGCTGTTGTCACGGTAACCGGAGAGTCGGTGCGAGGGCGGAGAGGGGATGCCAAGAGTGTGGAGGATTTGGGGAGGCAGGGGAGCTGAGGGGCTCTCCCATCATCACTCCATGCAGAGATTCCCCCAAGGTAGAGACATCTCTCTGCTGCTTTCAGGGCTTGGCAGTTCGCTTGCTCGGCTCCTCCTCACCGGCAAGGCTGAAGTTGATGGATTGATCTGCCCTGTTCCTTCTCCAAGGCAACCCCTTCCTCCCTGTAGCACCAAAAACAAAAAGGAAGAATAAAAAAAGGAGCAGGAAAGTGAGGAAAGAAAGAGGATCCAGTGAGGAAAGAGGGAGGAGTAACATCAAATTCCTGCTGTGTCCATGACTGTGATCCTGGCGTTGCAGGGTGGCACTGGAAGGCACCAACGTCATCCATCATCACTTGAGTGCTTCAGGACAAACACAGCCTTCCCCAGAAAATGGCTTGCTTTCCTCTCCACCCTCATCAGGGAGCTCTGAGAGGTGGGACACCGTGGAGATGATGCCATGGTGGGCAGGACACAGCCCATGCAAGGACCTCCATCACTCTTTTATCCTTACCTGAAACTCTGGGACCATCAGAATGGTCACTGGGCTTCCCCCAGGGAGGTCACTAGAGACCACATCTGGCCTCTTGCTGTGGTTCAAGGGTGATGGTGGAAGGCACCAGAGGTTCCCATGTGGAAACTGGGGCGTGTGAAGGGAATGTTACGGTGCAGCCATGGATGTGACTCTCATGGATGTAACTCCTGAAGCTCTTGCCACATGGCTGGAGGGGAGGCCTCAGCAAGATCCCACCTCGTGGCCCAGATCTTTTCCAGGTCTCCCCATTCCTACATGTGTTCCCAGCATAAGAAAGACATGGAACTGTTGGAGCAGGTCCAGAGGAGGCCACAAAGTTCATAAGAGGGCTGGAGCACCTCCCATGTGGAGTTAGGCTGAGAACTCTGGGGCTGCTCAGCCTGGAGAAGAGAAGGTTTTGTGGAGACCTCACAGCAACCTTCAAGTAGCTAGAGGGGGACTACAGGGAAGCTGTAGAGAGAGTCTTCATCAGGGACTGTACTGATAGGACAAGGAGAAATGGGTACAAACTGAAAGAGGGGAAATTTAGGTTAGATATTAGATAAAATTTTTTACTGTGCAGGTGGTGAGACACTGGCACAGGTGGCACAGGGAGGTTGTGAATGCCCTGTCCCTGGCAATGTCCAAAGCCAGGTTGGATAACGCCTTGAATGACCTGGTCTAGTGGAAGGTGTCCATGCCTATGGCAGGACTAAATGATCCTTAAGGTCCATTCCAACACCTGAACCTTCTATGACTCTACATTGCCTTGCTGAGGATGTTCCCACTGCTCCTTGTTGAGGATGTTCCCACTGCTTTCCATGATTTTTTAGGGGAGGGCACTGAAAGCTGCAAATGGGCCTTTGCCTAGTAAAGGGAGGGAATTGCGTTAATTAGTAGAGTTGATGAGACCACCATGAGGAATTGTAGTTATTATGATCTCACTGCAGCACTGTGAGGTTGAAAGTCCTCCTGGCAGGGGCTGGGTGAGAAGAACGTGCCTGAGCAGGGGGAGGTTTCACGAAGAGAAGCACCGAGTCTTCCTTGTGGGTTCAACTCAAAATTTTGGCCAACTCAAAGAATGAATCCCCACCTGGCTTTGAGGGTGTTCCTTCAACAAGGGTTGCCCAGAGAAGCTGTGGCTGCCTCACTCCTGGAAGTGTCCAAGGCCAAAGTTGGACAGGGCTTGGAGCAACCTGAGCTAGTGGAAGGTGTCCCTGCCCATGGCAGGGGGGTGGAATGAGATGAGCTTTAAGGTCCCTTCCAACCCAAGCCTTTCTATGATTTTAGGGTGTCAGGAGCCCAGAGTGCAGCCAGGAGAGAGCCACAGCAGCCCTGGCTTGGAAAATGCATCCATGGCTGAAAACATTTCTCCGCTGGGATTTCCAATCAGTCTCTAAACACAGTGGAAATCACAGGCGTATTTATTCCCTTCCAGTTTTCAATCCTGCATTGAACCTGATGGTGGTGATGGATATTAGGGCTGATTGGACATGGCTGATTATTATTATTACTCTTATTATTATTTTGCCAGCTGCAGGGTGTATGACTGGCTCTTGCAGCACTCTGCCTCTTCTCTGCCACTCAAGTGACTCCTGGGGACCTGCTCCAATTTAGTCCTGGGGACCTGGAATGACTCCATAGCAGGATCCTATTCTGTTATTTTGTTAGAGGTTTGGATTTCTTCTTCCCTTTTTTCCCCTCCTCCTTTTTTTTTTTTCACCCTGGTTTATTCTTTGGAATTTTTTTTCCTTCACCTTTTTTACAGGCAGGGAAAAAAACCCCAAAATTTCTGTGTTTGAGTATTTGTGGATATATTTATATATATATATGTGTATCTTTATTTTTTATTTATATATATAATTATATACCCTCTATGTAAACACCATCTCCCCTAAATTTTGACTGAAGGACCTGGCCCAGGAAGTTTGGCCAGAAGGGAAGTGTTTAACATTTTGGATATGGTCTGATGGGACCTACTGGGCTCAAGGAAGGGTCCCTGGAGTTGATTTTACCAGTAGAACTCGACTCTCTGCATCTCCCACACTGGTGCAGCCCCTTGCAAACAACCATTCTTACCCATCCCCATCCCATCCCATCCCATCCCATCTTCTCCTCCTCCTCAGCTTCACTCAAACTCACCCACTGAGTGTAGAAATAAATATTTATTTATAAATACATTTGAAGAGCATCACTTTGCTAAATGCTGTGCAGAGCTGGAGACAGAAGGGCTGGGAAGGGGGGAAAAGATGTAAACTGGGGAAATGGGAATGAGAAAACGATGTAAAGACCGAATCTGAGTCACAGATTTGCAAAGCTCTTGGGGAAGGAACTTGATTAATGCCCCTGTTTGAGCTGGTCCACGGCTTAGGGAAGAGTTATGAGGTCATGTTTTTAAACTTTAGGTCCCTTGTGACTGTTTATGGCTGGTTTTTTAGATCATGTTAAATATGTTTTTTAGAAAACTCTCAAAAAACCAAACCTCAAAAAAAGCCCCAAAAACCCCCAACCATCCTACCCTGAGGGTTTTCTCAGCTTTGATTTTTGATTTGCAGCTCATTGTTTTTCATCAGAAATAGGACTTGGACACACCACAAACTTCCTTCCATGTCTGACCAGTGTTGGGGTTGTTTCCCAGCTGGGGAAACTGAGGCACAGAGGGAGGCACATCTTGGAGCTCAGGGATTTTGAGCACTTTGATGGGAAAAAAATGGGGTCTGGGAAGCAAAAGGTACCAAAATTAGGCAATTTCCAGGCTTTCCAATGCAGTATATTTATATTGCAATGATTAGGACTTAGGTATTGACTGGGTGGGCAAGAAACACACAGTCCCAGGGAAAGTTTCCTCCCAAAGCATAACTGAAGGTTAATTTGTGTCCAGGAGCCTCCTCATGTAGCATTTGTGTATATATATATTTATTAAAACTCCAGATCCTTTAGTGCTCCATAAAAACATCATTTTTTGGAAGCCAGCTGAGCTTTTAATCTCATGGGTTTCTGATGAAACGTTTTGTTTAGGAAACAATGCCAAACCCCCAAGCTCCTGACCACTTGTTGTGCCTCGGGGCTTTGGGGGTTTGGGCTTTTGAAGGTGAAGTTTGCAGGGAAATCCTGGCAGCAGGAAATGCAGCTCCTGCCTGGCTCTAAAAAGAGAGAGGAAGAGCTTTTGCTGATGAAAAGAGGAAAAGGAAGAGCAGACCCTGTGGTCTGGATGCCCTGGGTGGGGGGGAGCAGGGAGAGGGATTCAAGGATTGGAGGGGGTGAAGGAAGTTTTGTGCCTCAGCACTTTTGGATGGCAGACCCAGCTCTTCATCCTCGTGGAGAGGATGAAGGAACATCAGCGCGGGGCTGGGATGTCAGAGAGGAGGGATGCAGATGCTTAACTTAGGTGGAGCATCCTGGCATCTTCTCTTGGTTCCCCGTGACCAGGCGGTGCTGCAGCGAGGATGGGATTGCTGTGCGTGCCAACACCCGCCGTTCCAGCTCCTGAAATGACCCCAGCGCCGCAGGACCGAGCCCTTTATCTGTAGCCGTGGTGCGCCAGAGGAGGGGATGGAGCGAGGAGAGCCAGGGAAGGGAGAGGAGGAGGAGTGGAGGGAGGCTGGGAACTGATTACGTGGGAGGCATTTTGTCCAGCAGCAGCAGCAGCAGCGAGGATGCAGACGAAAGGATCATCCCGCCCGGGGGGAAAGGCGATGGCGAGGATGCTCCGGTGTGCCCGGGGTGGGCTGGCACGGGTACACCCAGCTCAGCACCCCCCATTCCCGGGCACCCCTCGGCCCCGGAGGGGCTGTGTGGCTGCCGGGGCCGGGATTAAGATGGATAGATCGGTGAGGAGCGTTCGGTGTGACCGGAATAGAAAGCACGGTGGCTTCGTGCTGACTCGAGGGCACGGATCCAGAAAATAGCATTGCTTGGGAGATGATTACTTTACTATTGGAGCTTGTCCTTAAAATAGCAAGCTGGCTCCTCTCTGCCCCTCCTTCCCCTCTGCCAGTGCATAGTCCTGGTGGTGGCTGTGAGGTTCCTGGGGCGGTGTGTTCCCCCCCAGTTTATTCCTTATTTATTTCCTTATTATCCATACATCGTAAAAATGTCCTTGAAGGCCTCTTGGTCGGCACTTCACTCTCTGAGGGGCAAAGCTCAGCTGCATTTGTAGCCGGGGAAGGACTGGGAGGAGCTGGTGCTTCCTGGGGAAAACCAATCAGGGCATCCACGAGGTGACAAACACCATGGGGAGACCCCACGCCTGGGGTGGTGCTGGGATGCCACCCAGGAGCACCAAAGCTCTTCCCTGGGCATCTCCTCCTGGATGAGTCCTGGCTGTGAG
Source organism: Pachyramphus minor (assembly GCA_013397135.1). Lineage (NCBI taxonomy): Eukaryota > Metazoa > Chordata > Aves > Passeriformes > Tyrannidae > Pachyramphus > Pachyramphus minor. The sequence goes on along the minus strand of VYXB01005973.1, from coordinate 515,452 downwards.
CCTCGGGCTGCAGGGTCCTGCAAGGACAGGCTGCAGGTCTTGGTAGGGAATTCTGGGCAAACCCACGCTGTCCATGGGGTTTGATTTCCCGTGGGGAGCAGCGAAGAGGAGAACAAAGCCTAAAACAGAGCAGGGAGCAACCCAGGGCAGGCACTGATCCCTTGGAGCCGAGGCTTTGAGCACCAGCAGAGCCTCATGCTGTCACCACAGGGGGAGGGACGTGTCCACTCCACATCCCACGGGTGCATTTACGTCTTCCCTGGTGCAGCCAAAGCCACCCGTGGCCACCGAGTCATCGGTGCCAAGGGAGGGAAAGAGGAGCAGCAGAACCTCTTCCCCCGGCTCAGCTGGGAGACCACGAGTCAGAGACCTCAGTGAGGGGTCTGAGCTCATTGCAGGGCTAAACTTAGTTCAGAGAGTCCCAGCAGCCACTCGGGAACGTTGCCACGTTGGGATGGATGCCCTGGAGCAGCATTTTGTAGGCCAGGCCGTCCGGATATTATTGTTAATGTTATAAAAATATTCTCTGCTGAGTTTGAGAGGCTCTTTTTGCTCCTATTGGGCTGTCTCTGTGTGGAGGGCTCATGTCTTCCTGTTCTTACATAAAACACTGGGTCCTTGGGAAGGGGAATGGGATTTCTGGAACTGGGGATGTCCAAAACTGAGGTCACCGAGCAGAGAGTGGAAGAGCAGTGGGTCATCCAGGGGAAAGCAGGGAGAGCCATAGGGTGTCTGCACCAGTAACTGCAGCACTGCTGGACCCTGACACGGGGTCTGCTTTTGTCTACATTGCTCCTTATCATGGCACTAATTGTCCAAGACCAACAAGCACCCATCCCATAATGCCCAGCCATGGGGCAGGAACCATGAGTGTTCCTACAAAGTGGTCTGGATGCAGCCACCCCCCTTCAGAGGAGGGTGCAGAGGAGGCCACAGAGATGCTCCAGGGGCCGGAGCCCCTCTGCTCTGGAGCCAGGCTGGGAGAGCTGGGGGTGTTCACCTGGAGAAGGGAAGGCTCTGGGGAGACCTGAGAGCCCCTTCCAGAGCTTGAAGGGGCTCCAGGAGAGCTGGAGAGGGACTTTGGACAAGGGCTTGGAGAGACAGGACAAGAGGGAATGACTTCCCACTGACAGTATCTGCATTTGACTGTATCATCTCCATAAACAGGAACTTCTCTGGCAAGACTTCCCAGATATTTCCTGATCCCCTGTGCATGACTGAGAATGATTTGGGTTGGAAGGGAACTCAAAAGCTCATCCAGTTCCAAGCCCTGCCATGGGCAGGGACACCTTCCACTAGCCCAGGTTACTCCAAGCCCCATCCAACCTGGCCTTGGACACTTCCAGGGATGGGGCAGCCACAGCTTCTCTGGGCAACCTGTGCCAGGGCCTCACCACCCTCACAGGGAAGAATTTCTTCTGAATATCTAATCTAAATCTCCCCTCCTTTAGTTTAAACTGTTCATCCCTGTCCTGTCACTCTCCTCCCATGTAAAAAGTTACTTTTCCTCTTTTTCATAGGGCACTGGAAGGGGCTCTAAGGTCTCCCTGAATCCTTCTCTTCTCCAGGTGAACCCCCCCAGCTCTCCCAGCCTGGCTCCAGAACAGAGGGGCTCCAGCCCTTGGAGCATCTCTGTGGCCTCCTCTGAACCTACTTAAATATATATATATAAAATTCAAATAAATATCTATTTATTTATATGTAATTGATACAATTTTCATATTTACAAGTTTACTTATTTAAAATGATGCAAACAGCTCCATGGACATGCTCACATTGGCTTCACCTGGTCATTGTTTTCTGCTTAATTAATGATGATGACTCTTGCAGGGATCTTGTCATTCCCTTAAAAAGAAAAAAAAGGTCATAAAGGACCTGGTTATTTCTTCTTTTTTTTTCTTAGTCATAATGGATAAAACAATTTTGTATGAGCTTAAGACAAACTTAGAGAGCCCTTTGGACACCAGGGTAAGATCCTTGACTGTGCCAAGTGTTTATGTTTGATTTGTAGGCTTTGAAGGGTGGCTTGAAAAATTTATGCATGGAAACATCTCCATCCTCCCTGTAAAGGAAAAAAACACACCAGAAACAAACTCCAGGAAAAAATTCTCTTTGTGTTTAGTGAAATGTTTTACCTGAGCTTCTGGCAGGGACACACGTGGAGAAGGGACAGGGCGGATGCAGGGAGGGAGCAGGAAGGCAGAGCCCCGTGTCAGGAGGAGAACAGACCCCAAGATGTTTGGAATAAGGCTGGTTTGGAGAACGAGGGACAGAAGAATGACCTTTTCCAGCCATGTGGGGATGTCTGGAAAAAAGAGAGGAGGCAGGAACATGGAGGAGAAAGCAACGAAGTAAAGACAATCCAGGACCGACATCGAACTAATCGCCTTAAAAGAGATTTCTGGGGCCATTCTGGTAATTTGGGGATTTATTTTTTTTTTTATGACTGCCCATTCTGGGATTAGCTCTTAGGAGAGCAAGGGCTGGAAGTATTTTTTCAAGCTATTTGTGACTCAGCAGCTGTGAAGCGCTGATTACTGGCAGCAGCTGACGTCCGAAAAGCATCTAAGTCTTTATTATATTATCCAAAAAGGGCACAGACTCTTTTTTTTTTTATCGCCCCAGCTCTGGAACAACGAGTACTCAAACTTTCAAGGAGGACCAGGAACACAGGGCAGAAGGAAAATTTTCATCTCTTTCCCAAAAGCTCTTCACATTTTCCTTTCCTCTGTGCTTCCGACCACTTGGGGTGTTCCCTTTGAATTTAGAGCAACCCAAAATCAGCCAGTTTGGTGTCTCCCAGCTGCAGTTGGGGATGAAGTTTGGGATGTCTGAAGGGAGCAACATCTTTGGGTTTTTATAGGAGAGTACTGTGCTTTCTTACATGTCCCTGGAATCCTGATTTCCTTGAGGGTAGGTTCATCATGGAGGGATACACAGAGGTGCTGGGGCTGCTCAGCCTCGAGAAGAGACACTGAGAGGGGACTTCATCCATTGTCTGTCAGGGTCTGCAGGGAGGGGGTAGAGGATGGACCAGGCTCTGCTTGGGGGGGTGCAGCAATGGGACAAGGCACAGGCAGGAAAGTTCCACCTGGACATGAGGAAGAAGTTTGCTGTGGAGTGACCAAGCCCTGGAACAGGTTGCTCAGAGAGGATGTGGAGTCTCCCTCACTGGGGATAATCCAGAACTATCTAGACACAATCCTGTGCCATGTGCTCCGGGATGACCCTGCTTGAGCAGGGAGGTGGGACCAGGTGACCCACTGTGGTCCCTCCCAACCTGACCCATTCTGTGACACAGGCCAGAGGAGCACTGAGCAAACTGGGTCACTGCCCTGTGCCTCATCCTCCTGGGGCTTGTAGAGTCATCAACAGCCCACAACAGCTCACGAGTGTGCAGCTCTGAGCACAGGTTTACCATTGCAAACTGTCCCCTCTCCATGTGTGTCCCTGCCAGAAGCTCAGATAAAACATTTCACTGAGCACAAAGAAATTTTTTTCCTGGGGTTTTTCCGGGTGTGGTTTTCTTCATTTTCAGGGGGAACAGAGATGTTTCCATATGGGCATTTTGGTGAGCGCAGAATTGTGTTTGGGGCTGCTGTATCAGCTCAGGGGCAAGGAGTGAGATCTGCCTCCCCCTTCCCCGGGGCACTTGGCTGGGGCAGGCCAAGCCACCCTCGTGACTGTTTATCCCTTTTTCCCCTCAGCCTCTCCTTGCCTTTCCAGCTCCTGTTTGTCATTCCGAGACAAACTCCCCTGCAGCTTTCCCCTCTGTTGCAATTACAGACTCGCTTCCTCTGCCTGTCTCCTACCTCAGCGTGCCCAGTAAAGCTGATAGCCAGGAAGTTCCCAGGATGCTGCGAGCCCAAGCAGCCGATCCGTGTCGGCAAATGAGGGCCGGGAACACGCCAGGGATCCGTCGGGAGAGCGGAGGCAGCAGCACGTCAGCAACGTGCCCCCGGTGCCATCTCCATATGGATGGGCAGCATCCCCGCGAGTTCCGTCACGGGCACTGAGCTTCCCGCTGCCTGCTGGACACAGGGTCCTGCCAAAAACCATGGAGAGCACTGATAATGTCCCAGTGGCTTCATGTGACAGGCACAGAGAGGCACCAGTTTAGGATAAGGGAGCCAGGGCTGCTTCGTTCCGTGTTTGTGGCTCCCGGAGATGAGCGGGAGTGAGGATAAAATGAGGGGGAGGTTTCAGGATGTAGGAGGGCACTTTGTGCTGGAAATGAAATGGAGTGGAACAGCCCGTTTTGCCCCCAAATTGTGGGATGTTGGGCAGAGCTGGGTGGAGATTGTGGGGAAGTCACCAAGTGAGTCACTGGAAATGAGAAATAGCTGGTGAAGAATCACAGAATCAGAGAATGGTTTGGGTTGGAAGGGACCTTAAAGATCATCTCATTCCACCCTGCCACCATGGGCAGGGACATCTCCTACTATCCCATGATGTTCCAAGCCCTGTCCAACCTGGCCTTGGACACTTCCAGGGATGGGGCAGCCACAGCTTCTCTGGGCAACCTGGGCCAGGGTCTCACCACCCTCCCAGCCAAGAATTTCTTCCTAATATCCCATCTAACCCTGCCCTCTGTCAGCTCAAAATCATTTAAGAAGCCAAACAAGACCAAGACTGAAGCTGGATGAGGTCTGTGCCTGCTTTAAAGAGGTCCTAGGTGTCCTTCTCCTTACCAGGGATGGTAAAACTGAGCAACATCTGCCAGGGTTTGGTTTGCATGACAGGAGCTTGTGGAGGGTAGTGCTGGAGTCCTCCTGCACTGCATTTTTAGACACAAGCTCATATTATAAAACTGTCCTGAAGGGAACAGGTCACACAAGGAAAGCAACACTCCAAAGAAAGTCAGCAGCTAATTTGGGACTAGGACTTCTGTCTGATTTGGGGCTCACAACCTGGGGCAGTGGACCATGTGCCTTTAGGATCAATGACTTCAAGGAGCAAAGAGAACAGAGTTGCCTGAGACTGTGCTCCAAAATCAAGAAGGTTCCCAATAAAATGACCAGGGGCAATCAGTGAAACAGTCAGGAACGAGCCTCAAAAAACCACGTGGCAGTGCAGGGTGTTATTGTGAGGTGCCACTTGGTGCTGGAGCACGCTGTCAAGGTTGGAAGTGTGAAGAGGGAGCAGAAGTCCATGGAGGCACATCCATCCATGGGCAGCAAGGTAGTCTGTACATCAGAGGGTCCCTGAGGTGCTGATGTGCAGTGGCTGGTGGGCACGGGAGAGGGTCACATTATAAACCTTCCTTAGGCATCTGCTCTGCTGCTGGTCATGTCTAGAGATGTAGATGGACCTTGGGCTTGATGTCTCTCAGAGGAGAGTGGGAACAAGAAGAATTTGTGGCTGCCCCATCCCTGGAAGTGTTCAAAGTCAGGTTGGATGGGGCTTGGAGAAACTTGGTCTAGTGGAAGGTGTCCCTGTCCAACGCAGGGGTTGGAACTGGATGATCTTTAAGGTCTCTTCCCACCCAAACCATTCTGTGATTCCATGATAAGAAGAGGCACATGGGTGCTCCTGAACACCCCTAACAGTGTCCTGCAGCTTGTGCTGTGAATCAGGCCCTTGGACAGCAGTGAGAGCTTTACTGTGGCTGTTTCCAGACCTCCTTTCACACAGTTCTCTCCAGAGACACCCCATGTTTTAAACCTTCTCAGGCCTTTCTTATGCAAAAAAATAAAGGGCTCTCTCAGCAGCTGGTGGGTGCAAATCCAGCTGGTTCTTCCTTGTACCTTCCTAGGCAAGCAAAGTAATTGGGAGAAACCCTCTGGGACCACGGGCTTGTGATTGAGTCATAGGATCACAGAATCATAGAAAGGTTTGGGTTGGAAGGGACATTAAAGATCAATTAGTGCCAAGCCCTGGCAGGGACACCTTCCACTATCCCAGGTTGCTCCAAACCATGTCCAGCCTGGTCTTGAACACTTCCAGGGATGGGGCAGCCACAGCTTCTCTGGACTTTCTTCCCATGTGAACACAGGAAGTTTTCTTAGGAAAATATTGCAGCACATATCTCCCCCATGAGGATGAGTTATGTTCTTTTTCCTTCCCCTGCTCTGCCTTCAGCCCTGCCCCTGCCTCTCACTTTGCTTTCATCTGAGTGAAGAGTTTCTCTGAAAGATGTAATTACCAAAGGTGTGGGGAGGAATTGGAGTATCCAGTCTTTGTGTTTGCACCAAATGGATGTAAGAAGTTGACCTTTAGGACACAAGTGCGGAATTGGATTTCTGAAAGAGTTTGCTTCAGAAATAACACTAGTAAAATCTAGATATTAAATTTATATATCGGGGGGGAGGTTGCATAGCTGTGTGGAGATGGATACAAATACAAATACAGTACAGGTATAGATGTATGTGTGGCTGGAAAGCTGCCTGGTGGAAAAGGACCTGGAGGTGTGGTCGACAGTGGCTGAACATGGGCCAGGTGTGCCCAGGTGGGCAAGAGGCCAATGGCCCCTGGGCTGGCCCAGCCCTGGTGTGGCAGCAAGATCAGGGCAGTGCCCATCCCTGTGCTGGCACTGCTGGGGCATCTCC
>VYXB01005973.1:407319-508742 GCA_013397135.1 Pachyramphus minor | reverse complement strand
AGGAGGCTCAGGGGAGACCTTGTCACTCTCTCCAACTCCATGACAGGAGGGGGAGCCAGGGGGTGTCACACTCTGCTCCCAGGGAACAAGGGACAGGACAAGGGGAAAGGGCCTCAAGCTGTGCCAGGGGAAGTTCAGGTTGGACATCAGGAGGAATTTCTTCATGGAAAGGGAAAGGGATCTTAAACATTGGAATGGGCTGGCCAGGGAGCTGGTGGAGTCCTTATCCCTGGAGGTGTTCAGGGAAAGACTGGATGTGGCACTCAGTGCTCTGGGCTGGGTGACAAGGTGCGGATGGGTCACAGTCTGGATTTAATGACCTTGGAGGTCTTTTCCAACCTCCAGTAAGTCTGGTATTCCTTATATAGAGACACAGACATATATAGAGACATATACATACAGAGACATGTATTTTACTTGATATCCAGGCCTCATTTTGCAGCTCTCTGTTGCTATTTTGTTGCCATTACTGCGACCTTCTGATTCCAATCAGAACATCGTCCTGTAAAATAAAATCAGTGGTTTAGAAGCTAACACTCCTAATTCCTAAAAGGAACTCTCCTATTTAGATTGCAGAAGGTTTCAGACACTTCTCAAGGTGGGAGCATTCCAGTGGAATAGCTGGTTTTAGGAACATGATCCCTGCCTGTGGAAGTCACCTGTGGAAACCTCACTGGCCGTAGCGACCTCCAGAGCTTGGTGAGGACCTTGGTGAGGAACACCATCCTCAAGGCTGAGGCACCATGCTGGGATATGGCAGTTGGGATTTTCTGCTGGGGTCTGACCCCATTCCACGTGATTTATCACCTCCTCATCACCACAGTGCACTGATCCCGATGGAAGCTGAGGGACGTCCCTTGGTAGGACCACTTTGAGATCTCCAGTGAATGAAACCCTTCTGCTAAGGGCCATAAATCATCTGGGGAGCACTGACTCCAGCTGTGTGTTATCCCTCTTCTAAGGGTGGGAATGCAACTACTATCATCCTACAAATAATTAAGTCCGCACTGGCAAATGAGTCGGAAAAAGGCATCTTCTGAATTAGTAAAATTTCCAGAAATGGCAGAAAATCAAAATCTGTCCGGTAGTAAATATTAATATCTCAGCTTTTAGTTTCATAGAATCATGGAATGGTTTAAGTTGGAAGGGACCTCATCTAGTTCCAGCCCCCTGCCATGGGCAAGGACCCCGCCTTTAACACTTCCAGGGATGGGGCATCCATGTCCTTCTTGGAGAAGGAATTAGAGATCCTGTACCTGTTTGTTCTGCACAACAACCTTCCTGTTTGTAGGAAATCATTTGACAAGTGGGGTTTTCACCTTTTGGCTCTATTTTTTTGGGATAATCAAAAAGTCCCCGGGTTAATCCATGTCCACACTGGCCCCTTGGCCTCCTCGGATGTAGTTTGATGTTTCCAGGTCTCTATCACTTCCCTGGGGATAAACCTTGATTTGGACTCTTGCACCCCACCCACATTAAAAGAGGTGACCCCAAATTTTTCCCAGAGTATGCCAGTGGTTTGCTCAGCCTGTGAACTCCCCACCCCTCATTGCACCAGCAAAAAATCAATCAAGTAACATAATAAAATGTTGAAAATAAGTGAAAAATACATCTATTTTCCATTAAATCATGACTTGATATATTATTTCCTTTTTTCCCCCCACCCTTTTTCTTTTTTTTCCGTCTTTTCTCCTTTCCCTTAAAATTACAAACATTATTGAATTTGTTGGAGATGGAGTGTGTATCAGAAGCTGTATAAATCTGGAGGAGTTCATTAAGCCCCACTGAATTTACTGAAAGTTATAAAATTTTTAAACTTACAAATGTTTGACATCTTTAAAGGCTTATTAATTAATGCAAACCATTAAATACTGTTAAAACTCATGTCGCGTTTATGGAGCGTTTGAGCTTCATTGAATATGGAGATCAGGTAATTCATCTTTTTAAGCTCCATCAATCTTTTTGTTCTCAAAAAAAAAAAAGAAAAAGATGGGGTTAATGTGAAGGAGGAGAATCCAAAGTTTGTGGAGTCCTAAGAGTGGGAAAATTCACAGCCAAATTCAGGATTTTTCTGTTTTGTTAGGAATTTGAGCCAAGGCTGCTGAATACCCCCAGATTTCGGGTGTCTTCAGCTTTGTGGGGGTTGCTCAAGGTCATGGCCTTGTCCTGGGTCATTGTCCTTCAACTGCTGGGGGCTGGTGGGTTTGTTGAGGTGGGTTGGTGACACAAGGCTGAGAAAAGCAAGTTCATGTCTGCTTGGCAGTCACCTGGAAGTGTGAAGTTTCTCAAGGAGACCAGGAGGATTTTGGACTCCCTGGGTGGAAACATCCATTTAGGTTACATGACAAGGGATGCCCTGTGGGGATACTGAGAAGGGTGTCGGAGAAAATGAGGGGAAACTGAGTCAGAGAGTGAGTGAGGTGACTTACCCTGGGTTTGGTGAAGAGAAATGTCCTCTGTCTACTCACACCTGACCTAATGGAAGGATTGAGGGAGCCCCATGAGCTCAGCCCAGGGAGAAGAAGGTGGTAGGTGATTGAATTCCTGTCTTCTAATTGAGGGGGAAATATGGAGATCAAAACACACTTTTCTCAGAAATGCCAAATAAATCCTCAGATAACTTCACTGGATTTAGAGGGGCAGGGAGAAAGGAGAGAAAATAGAGGCTGAGTGCCTGAAGATGACTTCATTTCTGATGAACCCCAGCAAAATGAGTGACATTCACGTTGGGAAAAAAAGAAGGAAAACCCTCTTTGAGGTCGTTACACCATCACCCAATATTTGGGTTGTAAACTTGAGGCAAAGCTGGGCAAAGCTGCTTCCCAAGGGGGTGTGCACAATTCCCAGGGTAAATCCCAAAGGCTCTAGCAGGTGAGGACACACATTTAGCAGCAGGGGGCTGTGGATGAGGTGCATCCACATCCATCTCCTTGGAGAAATGGTGGCTCCTGGAGACCTTCTCCATAGTCCCTTCTCCTAAAGAGGGACCACCATCAAGTCTTGTTGCCTTTAGGTGCCAGGAGCTCCAAGGTCAACCAGTAAGCCAGTGAAGAGTCATCCCATCCCCACTCGATTTGGAACAAAGCTCTGCTTCATATTGGCCAAATGTTTTCATTTGTCCTTCTCCAGACATGTTCATCCACCCAAACTCTTCCCCATCTTGTGGCTCTTCCCACTTTAGGAGTGGATGTATCTCTTGAGCAAGGACAAGGATAGGACTGGATAGGACATCTTGTGAGGGGAGGGAGCACTGCTACTGGCACCCCACCACTGCAAAATCAGAGCATCTCCCTCAACATCCCCATCCCGTGCCGTGTCCATCATGTGTGAGGGCTGGTAACCCTCTGGAAGGAGAAGGGAGTGGAAAGCAAGAGCCACCCAGGCACAGCAACCTCTGTGTCCTGCCCTCCTGCACCTCATGGCGGTGGTACAATATGCTCCTCATACCTGTGGAGGTAGAGTTTGGCTGCCAGGTCCCATTAAGGCCCAATTAACTGCTCCTTTTTTTTAGGTTTATTTATGACTAATCACACCAGCACCAATGAAGGCAGTCACAGGTTTACCCAAGCAGCAATCGACACACAGAACTGCCCTTTCTTACTGCTGAAATCAAAGCAATAATTCACTCCATTGACTTTACCAGAGGCTTACACAACTGGACAGAGGCCAAAAACCTCACCTCACCTCTGGGACATCTCCAAACACCCGCCCAGCATGGTCCCCTTACTTTATCTAGTGTCCACCTGGATTTTTCTAAGGATTTTTTTACCATATTTATGTTGCATCATCATTCTTGGTGGCTTTAAAAATCACTCCAGTCAAAGTTTAGTATTTCTCCTCACTTTGTGTCCTGCTGAAAACCATTTGAGCACATAAATGACAAACTGGACAGTTACCCTGTCTCTGTCATGGTCTCTATCGAGGTTGCTGAAACTTCCCAGGGTGAAAGGGTAGTTTCTGTAATCCAGCACACCCACAATCCAAGGTCCTCATGCCAATAAAGCTTCTTGGGTTTAAATTTCACCTGTACAAGGTGCTGTAACAGGGCAGGGTTTTCACCCAGAGCTGAGCAAGGCTTATAATTCATGGGACAAGGAGGAATGGCTTTAAATGGACAGAGGGCAGGGTTAGATGGGATATTGGGAAGGAATTGTTGGCTGTGAGGGTGGTGAGGCCCTGGCACAGGTTGCCCAGAGAAGCTGTGGCTGCCCCATTCCTGGAAGTGCCCAAGACCAGGTTGGACGGGGCTTGGAGCAACCTGGGCTAGTGGAAGGTGTCCCTGCCCATGGCAGGGGGGTTGGAACAAGATGAGCTTTAATGTCCCTTCCAACCCAAAATATTCTGTGATTCTATCATCTGTATTTCTTTGACTGAACTCTAATTAGGTGGGGACAATGATCTGAGTAAGTTTTTAGACAAATAAGTCTGGTGACTTCAAGGGCAAGATCAAGCCCAAAGTGTAGGAAGGACTTTGCACACTGAGCTTCCCATCCAGAGACCTGGTCTGGAGCGATCAGGACTTGGAAGGAGGTGAAGAGAAAATATGTGTGTGACTATTTCATAGTATCAAAAAATCACAGAATGGTTTGGGTTGGAAGGGACCTTAAAGACCCTCTGGTTCCAACCCCCTGCCATGGGCAGGGAACCCAAGACAGATCAAGAGACAGCCCAAGAAAAAACAATTTGCTTTTGAGAAAAAGCTTCATCCATCCAAGGACTTATTCTGGACTAGGCACTTGACATTAGTGGTTCATAATTAATTCCCTGTGTTGATGCCCCTGTTCCAGAATCAGACACACCTTCTTTCAAATTAGTTCAATCCACCCGGGACCCCAACACAAAATAAGGTTAAGAAATTAGCACAAATCAGCTGAGTTTTGGGAACCAACTGGATCCATGGAAAGTGCAACGGAATTCAGCTTAATNGGAACCCAAGACAGATCAAGAGACAGCCCAAGAAAAAACAATTTGCTTTTGAGAAAAAGCTTCATCCATCCAAGGACTTATTCTGGACTAGGCACTTGACATTAGTGGTTCATAATTAATTCCCTGTGTTGATGCCCCTGTTCCAGAATCAGACACACCTTCTTTCAAATTAGTTCAATCCACCCGGGACCCCAACACAAAATAAGGTTAAGAAATTAGCACAAATCAGCTGAGTTTTGGGAACCAACTGGATCCATGGAAAGTGCAACGGAATTCAGCTTAATTTTACATATCAGAGAGGAGGGGGAAAAAAAATCACATAACAATACCTGTCTCTGAGTGAAAAAACACACATGTAATAGTGTAATAACCAAGTGTCAGCTGATGGACAGTAATATTTGAATATTTGAATATTTGATATAGTGTGAGAGCCCCCAGCAACACTGGGAAATGGCTCTTCTACTCTGAACTCTCTTCCTGCTGTAATCAGAGTGATTTTTCCCCCCTGAAAATAAATCTGCAGAGAAAATGTCATAGATGGAAAGCCTGACTAGGAGAAGGAGTTGGGAGAGCTCCGTTCTGGGCATAGTGCTGATGGTTTATCAATGTTTTTACCACTGGATGTAGAAGTTAACAAATCACTAAATTAGCACTTCTGTATTTTTACTGATTTTTTTTTTCTATAGCTGAAGAACTTTTAAATTTAAAACAGGCAAGAAACTTCATCTGAGGTATCTGGAACTCATCCACTTATTCTAAGATGCAGTAGAGGTGAAAAATGCAAAACCAAACACCAAAAATGCCCCAAACAGCAAAAACCAAAACACACACAAACACAAGAAAGGAGCCTGTTTAGTAATAATGCTTTGTGATGGGTAGAATTATAGAATAATGGAATCATAGATTGGTTTGGGTTGGAAGAGAATTTAAAACCTAATTACAACCCCCTGCCATGGGCAGGGACACCTTCCACTATCCCAGGTTGCTCCAAACCCTGTCCAGCCTGGCCTTGGACACTTCCAGGGATGGGGTAGCCACAACTTCTCTGGGCACTCTGTGCCAGGGCCTCAGCACCCTCACAGCCAACAATTCCTTCCCAATATCCCATCTAAACCTGCCCTCTGGCACTGGGAAGCCATTCCTCCTTGTCCTGTCCCTCCAGGTCCTTGTCCAAAGTGTGTTTCCAGCTCTCTGGAGCCCCTTTAGGCACTGGAAGAGGCTTTCTAAGGTCTCCCTGGATCCTTCTCCAGGTGAACACCCCCAGCTCTCCCAGCCTGGCTCCAGAGCAGAGGGGCTCCAGCCCTTGGAGCATCTCTGTGGCCTCCTCTGATCCCATTCCAACAGGTCCATGTCTTCCTTGTTTCACCTGCCTGACCTAAGGACGTGGGGTATTTAAGATCTACTGAGGATTGTCCATATCTGGGGACTTGTTTGGGTCAGTGCTAATTCACCTGTTGTGTTTAGGCATCATTCCAGGAATCAAAGCATGGAGTGCACGGGTTGCATATCCGAAGGATAACTGGATATTTTCTTGGGAATATTTATCTTGCAGGACCAGAAATGTCAATGCTGAACCCTTCTTTTCTCTGATCCTGCATCAGATGTGTTTATGAGTGAGGTGAGAGCTTGGACCTGGGCAGAGAGACCTTGTCCTTTCCATCATGTCCTGCAGGAGTGTTCCAGACCCCTGTGTGAAGTGGGTCTTCCCTTTCATGTGGATTTCTTCAGCTTGATTTGTTTGTTGGGAAAAGTCCCCACTGGCATGAACTAAACACATTCCTGCCTGAGTACAGGAAGGGGCTTTTTGAACATTCCCAGGGGAAACTGCAAGCAGAGTCCTGATTTATTCATGGAGAAAGAACAGGTCCCATCAGTGATCAATCTGGAGTGCTTGAGCACAGAACCTCCTGCTCTGTCTCAGAGCTTTCCAGCTCCAGAGCAGCACAGAGAAAACCATTCTGCTTTTGGAAAAAAAAAAGGGGTTGAAAAAGGGAGAGGTGAAAGTCTTAAAAGTGCCTGAAAGTGGCTTGAGATACCAACTGCTCCATCATTTCCTTGAACCACCTGCAGAGTACAGCTGGATGGATGAATTAGGCAGTGCCAGGGTGGGATGTGGGGCCAATAGCATTGGCTGAAGTGTTTCCTAGGAGCAGTTTTGGAATTAGCACAGGGAAGGAGTACCTAAAGATGGAAAATCAAAGAGGAAAGTGCTTCCCATCCAAGATTTGCCCTGAACAAATGGCAGGAGCTGTGGTTCCCAGGGCAGCTGGGAAGGCACCAGGATTAGTGAAATACAAAATACATCAGGTTAGGGAGGGGAAGCTCTCTGTAAATCATCTGTCTCCTGCCCCTGTGATGTGACCAACTGAGACAGCTCAGGTCCCCAGGGAGGCTGGCACTGACAAGGCCTCGGGTGAACTCCTCGAGTGCAGCGGGGTCAGACCTTTTCCAGAGAACCCTTTGGCTGTGGGACTCGACCCCCCAGAGACTGGGATGACCAGAGATCATTGTCACTTTTGGAACAGATGATGGGGAGGCCCATCTCTTCACATTAACTTCCTCTTGACGCGCTCCCGCAGGGAATGATTATGGGGATGATGTTAATGTGCAGAAACCAGCCAGGCTTTCTCAGCCAGGTCTGCAGCAAGGAGAGGAACCTTCTCCTGCTCACTGAGGGAAGGGGTGGTGGTGGATGGGCCATGCTGAGGTGGTGGGGAGGCCACAGCTCTTCTCCCAAAAGCCAAGCTTCAAATTTACCTCGCTGTGATGGGAACCCACCTCTCACAGGTGCTCTTCCTTGGAGACCTCAAGGTCCATCACAGCACAAGGTGCTTGTGGACAGGAGGGATGATCTGACTATGATCCCACTCACAGTGCAACATGCTGTTTTTTCCTTCTACTTTTCATTGTGAAGTCTCCTTCCCTGGACACACTTAAAAGCTGTCTGGAAAAAATCCTGAGTAATGTGCTCTGGGATGATCCCCCTTGAGCAGGGAGGTTGGACCAGATGACCCCTTCCAACCTGACCCATCCTTTCAGTCAGTGATTTTAACTTGATTTGCTTGCTCAGAGGATTTGGAGATTTGAGCTGTGTGTTGAAGAGAAGAAGGGTTAAATCACAGAGGTGGTGAACGACCCTTACAACGTTGCTTTGGACCAAGCTTTAGGCAGAACCATCCATTTTAGCATCTCCTCGTGTCAGCTCTTACAAGCAGAGTTGAATATGTTGCTCTCCCCTGGTTCTCCCTCTGCACTGAAGTCCTGCTCCTCACATCCCTGCAGCCCACAGCCACAGGAATTCTGCTGTCCCATGAGCTGGTGTGGGACTTCCCCAGGTGGCTGGGGAAGCTGATGCCGTGATTTTTGGGGATTTGGGGATACAGTGTGTGTCCTGAAGGGCACCACATCTGGCTTCATCTGTCTTGGTGGACAATTAGTGGACAAAACTTGAGTAGCAGCTCCGTTTTGACCATCCTAAGTCAGGAGAAGTGGCAGGAATGCAGTCTGACCAACAATTTCTGTTCAGGGAAAACTCAACAGCAGGAAATCGTGGAATCTCAGAATGGTTTGGGTGGGAAGGGACCTTAAAGCTCATCTCATTCCACCCCCTGCCATGGGCAGGGACACCTTCCACTAGCCCAGGTTGCTCCAAGCCCTGTCCAACCTGGCCTGGGACACTTCCAGGGATGGGGCAGCCACAGGTTTTCTGGCCAGCCTGTGCCAGGGCCTCACCACCCTCCCAGCCAAGAGTTTCTTCCTAACATTACCTCTCCTCTTTCAGTTTAAAACCATTCCCCTTGGTCCTATCACTTTCTTCCCACATAAAAAGTCACTCTCCCTGTTTTTTATAAATGCCCTTTAAGTACTGGAAGGTGCTCTCAGGTCTCCCCAGGGCCTTCTCTTCTCCAGGCTGAGCACCCCCAGCTCTCTCAGCATCTCTCTGGAGGAAGTCAATATAAAAACCTTTTAACAATCTTTTTTTTTTCTAAAAAAAACCCCACAAACTAATAGAATTTATGCTTTCAGGGCTGGATTTTCCAGAGCTGGGCTATCTCAGCTCCCACTGAAGTCAACAGGGGTTTTCCTTCCAAAATCAGTGAAGGAGCAAAGTGGTTCTGATTCTAAGAGCTTTGGAAAAGCTCATCCTTCACGTTTTTTTTTCACTAAGGAGGCAAATAAATAAATATCTTCACCAAAAAAAAGATCTGTATCCCCAAAAGCCCATCTCCTCCCACCCTTCCTTGTGGGGAGAGAGGAGAGGATGATTTCAGTAATCTGCCCTAAACCTGGAGGAACACTAATCATATCAGTGGATTTACATCTGTCATCAGGGAAAGCACCTGGATCCCTTTTTCCCAGGGAGCTGGTGGGAAGTGTAATGTCAGGGGATGCTTCTCCACCACATCTCCACCTCCCACAGCAAAGCCAGGGTCTGTGAGTGGTCCAGCTGCTGCTTTCTGTTCCTGTTGGATCTCTCAAAATGCCTTTGTAGCCTTCCCAGCTGCAGGGGAGCCATGCGTGGGGGACAGGAGGAGATGGAAAAAGGGAGTAACAAATCCTTTTAGACAGTGCAAACAGGCAGAGCAGGAGCCTGGGAAGGACTGATGTGTGGAGATGCCTTGGCTGGAGCAAAAAGAGGCATTCAGGGCATGACACAAGTAGGTCATTCTGCCTCCCACTCTTTGCATCGTGGCAGGAGCAGAGAGGAGAGGGAAGGAGTCGTTCCACCTTCTCCTGCCCACGAGGCTCGTGGAGATGCCGCTTCCACCTTGTCTTGCCTGTGTGAGCAGACCAAAGGCCACTGCCTGGCCTGCCCTGAGCAAAGCCTGGCAAAAGGCTTAATGCTCCTAAAATGCAACAATTTCATCTCTAAACATGTCCTCTTCAGGGCAGGCAGGAGTGAACACAACTCTGCCATCTCGGGCAGGCAAACGGCCTGAGGACACCTCCCCCTCCTGCAGCTCGGCCTCCTCTGCTCCATATGGGCTGTTACACCTTCCCTTTTCACAGTTTTTGTATTTTTAGCTCTTCATTTGCAAATTATTCCTGTGTTGGAGGGGTCAGAGGTTGCTAATGCAAACCTGGCTGGTTTGGTTTTTTCTTACCTGCCTGTGCTCTGTGGCCACGCTGCAAGGGACCAACCTTGATGGGAAGGAGAGTCCTTCTTTCTTGGCCTTCCTGCTGAGTTGTGGAAAGCAAGTTTGTGGAATTTCCCTGCATTTTGCCTTTGCTATCAAACTATTGACCATCTTTCCAAGCAGGGCTGCTTTTCCTTTGCTTTGCTAGGGATTCCTTGAACCCACATTCCCCTTTGGCTTTGGACTGCATGGCTTTGGCTGCAGTCCACGGACACAACTTTCTCCACCAGAGATATTTCACAGAACATTCGAGGTTGTAAAGGCTCTCAGGAGACTGTTTAGTCAACTCCCCCATTTTTCTTTTCAGTCTTAAAATCATCAAAGAGGTGTGTTTTGGGAAGTTATCATTGGTACCACTCTTATTCAAGTCTTGCATAATTTTGTCCCCAACAAGGCAGTGATAAAAAAATATATGTTTTCTTACATACAGTCTGGTGGAAGGTTCCTGTTCATGGCAGAGGGTTTGGAATCAGATGATCTTTAAACCACTCTGTGGTTCTGTGATTGTTACCATCCATGTTCCTCTCTGCAGTTGGCCTCAGTTCTTCTTCCCATGTCTGTATGGGGGATCTTCTCCTGGCAATCTTGCACTCCTGGCTGCCTTAATCTCTCCATGCTGCCTCTTCAGATTCACTTTCTGGCTGCTGGGATGTTTGTCTGTTAATTAGTCCTTCCCATGCTGCAAGTCTGTCCATGCTGCCTCCTGCCACCATGTTCCATGTAATACCTGCTGGAATACAGCATGAAGGGACTCCAAAACCAAAGGGTTTATTTATTAAACGAGCTGTTGATAGAAATGCTGAAGCCTGGGAGGCAGCACCAAAGCCTGGGTATCCACTTAACCTTTGTGTTCTGCTCTACAAACCCGTGATAATTCCCCTCCTGCCTGGTCATCCTGCAGCCCAAACACCACCATTTGTGTTTTGGTAACATCTGAACACTTTGTATCCATAGTTTATTAATAATCCTGATACTCAGGGGCTTAATGAAGGTGGGATAATGTTGCTGGTCCTTCCTACAGCTTCCCACCCCAGGGATAACCTTGCAGACAAATGGCTGCAGCATGATCTCTTTCTCCAAATAGTTAATTCATTTTGCTTAATTCAACCACATGGGAAGTCTGACAGAGCTGCATCTTTTGGGATGGTTTAATCCATTCTTTCCCCTGTTTATGTGCCTCCCTCTCTGGTCACACCTTTCCTCTCACCAGGGGGAATCCCAAGGCAGGCAGGGACAGCGAAATTCCCCTTCTGTGTACAGTGCTGTGGATTGATTTAGTCTGGCTCACTAAATAAACACCAGGGACATCCCCTGCCCTAAAAGGCTCCTCAATTTATCTAGTTCAATCACAACAAGATCCCAGCTGCTGAATTGGCAAAATTCAGCCTGGAAGTCAATGCAGGACCAGAGACTTGCAAGCAACACAGTTAGAGGAGGAAGCACAAACATGATCAGTCATTTCTCTACTGATGGGACAAGATATTTTTCAGTCTGCCTCTAAAGGCAGCTGAAAATTTGGTCCCCAGGAGTCAAACTTGGTCAATGAGGAGTGTAGATGGTCTGTGGATTTGGAGTTAATGAAGAGAGGGAGGTGTTTTGGGAGCAGCAACAAAGTGGAAGGCACCTGGATGAGTGTGGCTGTTCCTGGATATTACACCAAAAGGTGGCTCTGGGGCTTTGCACAATGGTCTGATCCACCCTTGGGACATCACTGGTGTCCTCCATGGAGCAAAACTGTGTCCTGAAACTCATATCTGTGGCCAGGGTACTCAGCAAGGCTGATTTCAGATTACTGTTTAAGGGGATGGAAAAGATTTGCCTCAGACATGAAAAGTGTGTGTGGAGTTTAACTTCCCTTCCTGCTTGGTCTCAGTGAAAACAGCACATATTTGTGTTACCAGTGTAGATATCAATCAACCACTGGCCAATTTCACTGATCAGTATCCTTTTCAAATCCACTCTTTTGTTAAGTAATATATTAAATCTTCAGGAGACTGTCCAGACAACCCAAATGAGCTTTATTAACTAACTGCCAATAATCCTGTGCTTTTCAGAGAAAGAGGAAATCCAGGCAGGACTTTCCTGGAAATCACACACAGAATCACAGAATATTCTGAATTGGAAGGGACCCACAAGGATCACTGAGTCCAACTCTTCCCATTCTCATGGAGCTTCTCAGACCAGTGTTTGCAGGGTCACAGCATGTGAGCTGACCCGAAAATGTCATTCCAACTGGATGCTTGAAGATTTCATTGAACCATCATGGAATCCCAGAATATGCTGAGTTGGAAGGGAACCACAAGGATCCAACCCTTAGCCCTGCACAGGACCAGCCCCAAGAGTCACACCCAGTGCCTGAGGGCATCATCCAAACCCTCCTTGAGCTCTGACAGCCTTGGGGCTGTGATCGCTGCCCTGGGGAGCCTGTTCAGTGCCCAACCACCCTCTGGATGATATTTTTTCTAATATCCAACCTAAAGCTCCCCTGCCACAACTTCAGGCCAACTTAATTCATCAGGAAAACTTCATTGTTTCCCACTGGGAGAGCTACACCAGAGAATAAACCATCTCTTCCATGCAGCTGCCCATGCTTAGCCCTACCTAAGCCATCAGCTGGCTCGAAGATTTAGATATCTGGCTTAAGCATCTCTTTGCAGACATTTCTGTGAAGTGATGGTTCAAGAGCCAGACATGACCTCATTTATGAGCCACTGATACCACTCACTGAGTATTATCAGTAGACTCCAAGCTGCAGGCACACTTTGCTGTGGTCAGAGGTGACTTGGTGGCTGCCAACTCTCCGAGATGCTGCTGTGGCTTTGTCTTGTCGGGATCCTGTTGGCCTTTCTCAGACACCCCTTGGCCATATCATCTACTGGCTCCCTTCTGAGCCTCAACTGGAGCTGGTTGGGATCCTGGGAACACCATAATTGCTGTGGATGTCAGTCACGCCTCACGCACGGTCGGCTGCCACAACTACACTCCTGCTTCCTAATAGTGTCTGCTTTCAGCCCCATTAATGACCATAATTATTTTCCTAAGCATAAATTGTTCCTAATGACCGTGGTCATTTTTAGCATGATAGCACAGCAAATGATGCATCCATGGCACGGGATGAAGCCAAGGGACAGACCTTTCAAACCCTGGGAAATGTCAGGCCCAGGGATTATTTACAGGGCTGTGTCGTTCCCATTGTTGGTTTGGAAGTTCAAAAGGATTGTCACTTCTCTATGGTCCTTTCTGGCTGTGATCAAGGGTGGTCTTGGTGGTTTGTTTCATTTGCCCACTCCTCAAAAGTAGATATTTCACTCAGGCAAAGGGACAGACTCAATAGATCTCTTTCCATTGCTGGTCACTGAGTGGTTTGCAAAATTAGCAGATATTTCAAGAGAATCTGTCAAATCAAATCTGTCTCAAATAATTCAGCACTCCAAGCTGAAGATTACAGGTGGCCTTCTTCTCTGAAACTTTTGAAGGTTTGTTTTTTCATGCCCATCACTCCATTTAACCATCACTATTTCGGTCTCTGCTTTGGGGCTCTGTCAGGAGTATCTGCAGCTCAGACAGGATGTAAGTCTTGGGTGTAATTTTCTTAGAAGACTTCATCACACATGATTAACTCATTTGTAGTCGTAATTAGATCTTGATCCTGGATGACTAGTGAAAGATCTATAAGTTGATATTAGATTATTGGAGTAGTTAATCGTGCCCTGGGCACAGGCACCAAGGATTGACTCTGCAGAGTAAGAGCTGTGAGGAGAAACACCCACGGTACTGCTGCAGCCTCCAGGTTGGGGACAGGGCTTAGGGAGAGCCAGTGACTTCTGCCCCTGGGACTTCATCACCACTCAGGATTTGCAGTTTTCCCTCAAGCTGCAGCATCCCAAAATCATGGTGTTGTTGGAGAGTCTTTGTGTCCATTAATGAGTTGTTCCTGTCACACTTGTCAAGAAAAGCAATTCAAGTAAAGCCTTTGAGCTCAAAACTGAAACCAAAAGTCTGTGGCATTATTACTAATGCCATCCACTCGGAGAGGGAAAGGTTTCTGAGGAGTTGGGGTTAACTGTGTTTCCTGGGCAGGACTGAAAACCCCAGGGAAGGGAGACACT
This sequence comes from Pachyramphus minor, assembly GCA_013397135.1. NCBI lineage: Eukaryota > Metazoa > Chordata > Aves > Passeriformes > Tyrannidae > Pachyramphus > Pachyramphus minor. Next base: position 494,569 of record VYXB01005973.1, on the reverse strand, counting down.
GTGTGTAAGAGGAGCTGAGTGACTTCCAGACACACAGCTTGCCCCGAGGCTCCTGGTGCTGTCACAAGTGGTCTCAGCTGCCATTTGTGGCAGCAGATGCCCTTTGAGCACCGCTGTCAATGGTGACATTGTGACTGTGGTGATTCTCCTCTGACTGAGCTCAGCCCAGTTTGGGATCAGGCAGAGGTTGTGGAGATGTGTGTGTGTGCACTGCCCCGTGCCTGGGATGGTGTTTGCCAGGTGGTTGTGCACCTTAGGAACAGATTTCCAGATGTTTCTTTTCCTGCTGTGAACAGGTTGCCCAGAGAAGCTGTGGCTGCCCCATCCCTGGAAGTGTCCCAGGCCAGGTTGGACAGGGCTTGGAGCAACCTGGGCTAGTGGAAAGTGCCCCTGCCCACGGCAGGGGGTTGGAACTGGAGGGTCTTTAAGGTCTCTTCCATCCCAAACCATTCCATGATTCTATGAACAGTTTAACAAGCCAGACCACCAGACTGTAGTACCAATGTCTTGGCAATATTCCATGGAGATGTTTGCTGGCTCTGGAGCCCAACCCACATGAGTAAATGATGGACACACTGGAGAAGGGGTTTACACTCATCAAGCTGCTTAGGAAGGGCTTAGGAAGTGCAGAGGCTGCACAAAGGAGCCTCTCAGCACAATTTCCCAGGATTTGGGGTTGAAAGGTTGGTTCTGGGACAAAGCTCAGGGACTGCTGTCTAGTGGGCTCAGACTATCCCTCCATTTGCTGGCAGTATGGATACATCCCAAAGGAGTGCAGACGGTCTCCCAAACATCCTAAAACAGAGCAGCCCTGCTCCCCTTGCTTTCCCCATGACCACCCCTGTCCGTTGGGATGTGCCCTGCGTCATTCCTGCCCGGAGGGAGCTCCAGCTGCTCGGCACTGCGCCGCGATCCAGCCAGGCAAGGAGGCTGCAACCAGCTGCACCACCTGTTTTTCAAATAGGGCTCGTTTTGTGCTCTGATTCACTGCAGGCAGCGCTAAATCCAAGTGTAAGGCAGGAGGTGGGACTGATCCCGTGGATTTCCTCAGCCCGATGAGTGTTAATTTGATCCACGCTGCCGTGGCAGGGGGAAAACATGGGGGCGGTGCGGCTGAACATTGAGATTCTGAAAAGGGTGATGGAGAATTTAATGGATCTTGGCGGCTTAATGCTCCATTTTTCTTGTGATTCCCCTCCGTTCCTTATCTCTCGTATTTACATAAATTATGTGGACTCCAGGGAAGCTGCTCGGCACAGGAATTTAATCAACCTGAGTCTCAGGAGCCCGGTCACTGTGCAGCAAAACACAGGGAGAGGAGTGGAAAATAAAAAATAAAATAAAATAGGAAATTTAAAAAAAAAAATAAAAAAAAAAAAGAAAGAAAGGAAGGAAAAAACCATCAGAGCACGGGATGTGTCAAAAGGGACTGTTAACAACACCAGCCCTGAGCCACACTCAGCAAGGAGCTGGATTTCAGGAGCAGGGAAAGGATGACATCACCTTTTGCTGCACGCAGGTTTTCTTGCAAGCAGGAGAGAACTGGCTGTTGGTGCCGCAGGTGAACAGCAGCCAGGGAGGCACTTCCACCACTCTCAACCCTGCCCCGCAGCTCCTGGAATTTTGGGGTGCTCGTCAGGACATCCTGGCGTGGGATCTCCCTTCCCCTGGGGCCAGGCTCCTTTTTTTCCAGCTCTTCAGCAGTGCTGTTAGAGAAGGGATTGGATAAAAGGGCTGGGAACGAAGTGGTTGCAGGATCGCCCAGCTCCTCCTCGCAGGATGACATAATGCCTGGTGTGGGCTCGGAACTCCTGGGTTGCAGAGGAGGGAGGGAAACCCACTTTGTGCTTCGGGGTGAATTAAAGCAGGAATGGAAATTCAGGAGGAAACCTGAAGGAAGAGGGGTCTATCCCTGATTTTACTACATGATTTTAAATACTCCTGCCCTCTCCGTGTTCAACATATGGACCCTTCCCACCCCCTGCTTTTGGGTATCAAGAAAAAAAAGTTCCTTTGTTTCAGAGTGATTTTTCCATTTTCTTTTGAGCTGACTGCTGACATGGGAGATTGAAACACTTGATTTTTAAAATGTCAGTCTAAAATTCTTATACTTCTCTGCCCTTTCTTCGATGCTATTTTATTTCGAATGCAAAACTGATACCCACATTCACACATGGCTTCCCTTTTTCAGTTAAGCCATTTTTTCAGTTAAGTGTTGTTGGATACTGAAAGAGGAGAGGTTTGGATTAGACACCAGGAAGGAATTCTTACTGTGAGGGTGGCAAGGGGCTGGCACAGGTTGCCCACAGAAGCTGCCCCATCCCTGGAAGTGTCCAATGCCAGGTTGGATGGGGCTTGGAGCAACCTGGGATAATGAAAGGTGTCCCTGCCCATGGCAGGGGGCTGGAATGGGATGATCTTTGAGGTCCCTTCCAACCCAAACCATTCTGTGATTCCATGACTATTTCTCCAAGATGTTGGGATGTTCACACTGAACATCAGGTAAAGCTTTTTCACAGGAGGTTGTGCAGCACTGACAAAGCTGCTCAGCGAAGTGAAGGAGTCTCCAGCTTGGAGGAACCTCTTTCTTGGGGCTTCATGAATCACAGAGGTTGTCAAGACCTGCTTAGTCCATGCCATGACTGCCCTGATCAGGTGTTGGACATGCTCCTGGTCAGACAGAAACTTCCAGATTTCTCTTCCACCCGATGCTGCTCTGATTCTCTGCAACCTCAACCACACAGGAGATCTTCTGGGCTGCTTTTCCACCTGAACCCTGCATGACACAAAGCCAAGCACGTGACAGGAACCCTTTCCAGTTCCCCTTGTCAACCAAACCTGGTGTCTGAGCAAAGACAGATGGGAGGATTTTGTTGTGGGGGATCTCAGGCACCCTGTTACTGATCCTGGCCTTCCCCTGTCTGCTTTCCAGCAGGATCAACCGGCCCAGGATGTACTTTGGAAAAGTCCCATTGCATTTCTTCCCATTCCTTTGCTGCTGCCAGTATGGGGAAATGACACTGGGTTGTCAGTGTTGGGGACAGCTTTATTAATCCGACAGGCAAATGCTCCTGCATGAGGGGCAGAAGGCTGGGATATGAGCCATGAGATCCAAGGATCTTCCTTGCCAGGATGTGGAAGGGGAGCATCCCTGCCTGTCTTGCCCATGACTGCTGTCTACACTACCACAGTCAAACTGCTCAGAATTGGGTCTGATGACCAAAATGCTGCTCCAAAGTCCATGGAAGCACAAGACCTTCATTGGCACCAGCAAGGAAGCATTTTGTCCGTTCATTGTGTTCAGTGTGTTTAATGAGCCAGTTGAGATGGGGCTGAAGAAGACTTATCATCAGTCTACCGTTAGTCTAGAGGGCTTTTTTTCCCTTTGAGTGCTTTCTCCTAAAAGAAGTCCCTTTTTGAGGTCTCTGTAACTCCCCATCCCACTGGATTTGTGTTGGTCCAGCACTGACAGCAGGGCAGAAACAGCAGAAGCTCCACTGTGACACTCTACAGTGACAGTGGTGAGGCATTGGAACAGGCTTCCCGGGGAAGTGGTGGAAATACCATCCCTGGAAATGTTCAGGAAACATGTGGATGTGTCACCTGGGGACAAGGCTTAGTGGTGAACATGGCAGTGCTGAGTTAATGGTTGGACTTGAAGAAAAACAAGAGTCATCTAAGCAGAAGAAAATCTCCACACTGGAGACACATTTCTGAGCTGTTACCTTGACCCCCTTTGCAATTAAGGGAAGGAAAACATGTCTCAAGTAGCACAAATGCGTTTCTCTCAGTTGGTTACAGAAAGGACCTGGGAAGTAACTCCAAAGTAGGCCCATAATTTCTCACCTAAGGTTCAGTTAATCTTGTTGCATTATTCATGACTTACTGCTCCTTCAGCTTAAGCATTTTGCCTAAATAAAGATGCCTTGCAGTAAAAGGACCTTTAAGATCATTTCTGCATAGGGCAGGGACATCTCCCATCAGACCAGGTTGTTCCAAGCCCCATCCAACCTGGCCAAGATGTGTCCAGCATCACATTGTCTTGGCTTGGTTCCTTAGCCTGAGGAGCAGGCAGTGACAGCTGAATTCATCTGGTGGCCCCTTCAATCTGGAGCCTAACTTGGACCCCAGATCATTTCTGACACGTGATTTCACTGACACAACTCTCTAAAGGCCGTAGGATAGTCAGGGCTCTTCAAAATGTTTGCAGAGATTCATCTCCTGTAATATAAAGGGGAGTTTTGTACTATAGTTTTCTTCAGAAGTTTAATTAAAAAGTTCTCTTTCTTTCTTCCCTTTTGTGCACTGAAAAAAAGTACAAGGAGAAAGGAGGTGGATAAAAATAAAATAGAAGTGAAGTTAAAGCATGCAAATGTTGATTAAAAAATATCAACCCACTCTCCCGTGAAATGCTAACAATGGTTCCCATGGCTCCTGTCTCCCGAGTCAGAACAGACCCAGTGGGTGAACTTTTGATTTCTAAAAGCACAGTCACTCCTGGAATGGGCACCATTAGTTACTCACCCTCAGAAAGGCAAAATCTGCTGTAGGAGATAAAATCGCCCAGTGAGCTCCAGTGTTTGGAGAGTGATGTCACTCAAATTCCAGCTCGGAACAAGTTCCACATCTTTGAGCAGCGTGGGTAGGTAAGAATGGGAACAAATCACCAACAGGGACCGTGGTTATTTTTTTCTCCATTATTTGTGTGGATAAGTCAAACCTGGATAGCTTTCTGGGAGCCCAAACCAAGGATCTGATGGCTCAGGATCCAATTTTCTCTGGTGAAATTCCCTACCCCAGGTGCTGAGTGGTGCTCACTCCACAGCTCATTACTGACCTGTTACACCACCTCCCACTCTGTGCACCCGTGAAGAAACAAATAAACCCCCAAACAGTCATTTATTAAGTACCTAATTGTCACTCTCACTTTGCCCACTTCACAGATTTAGCACCAACAGCACTTCCACCAACCTGTGGAGGTGTCACAGTGTTTATTTTGTCTGGCAACTGAAGAACAGCAGCACCCTCAGTGTGTTTCTCCAGAGTTTGCTCTTTTCCCTCCTGCTCTCTTCCCAAGTCAGCAGATTTCTACTCACAGTGAATATGATCCCAAAAAAGGCATCAACCTCCTATAAAGATTCCCTCGAAGATGCTTCGAGGACTGGAGCCCCTCTGCTCTGGAGCCAGGCTGGGAGAGCTGGAGGTGTTCACCTGGAGAAGAGAAGGATCCAGGGAGACCTTAGAGCCCCTTCCAGGGCCCAAAGGGGCTCCAGGAGAGCTGGAGAGGCACTTGGGACAAGGACATGGAGAGAAGCCAAAGGGGAATGGCTTCCCACTGCCAGAGGGCAGGGTTAGATGGGATATCAGGAAGGAATTGTTGGCTGTGAGGGTGGTGAGGCCCTGGCACAGGTTGCCCAGAGAAGCTGTGGCTGCCCCATCCCTGGAATTTTTCAGGGCCAGGTTGGACAGATCTTGGAGCAACCTGGGCTAGTGGAAGGTGTCCCTGCCAATGGCAGGGGGCTGGAACCAGATGAGCTTTAAGGTCCCTCCCAACCCAAACCATTCTGAGATTCCATGATTCTATAGAATCTGTTCCATTCCACTGGTTCATCCCCCTTCTCTGAACCTTTCCTAGTTCTGCTGCATCCTTTGGGAGATGAGTGGGGATCACACGAAGCCTCCTGGACTGTGAGGCAGCAGCAACATGATTTCTTGTTTGCTTTCTTCCCTTCCCATCCTTCCTTTTCATCTGACTTTGCTCTTCCTGACCCATTCCTGGGCTGTGCTGGTTGCACGAGCTGTGGTGGCTGCAGGGCTGGCAGGAGCACATTGCAGCCGTCTGGCTGGAGAGGATGCGGAGCACTGAGAAGGTTTCCAGCCCTCCCTTTCCAGCTTGCAATGCTTTTTTCCCCCCTCTCTCTGCTCTGCTTAGCTGTGATGGCTCTGCCTTCTCCTCTGGCACAGATGGTTGGAGGTTTTTCTGAGGCTGAAATCACAGTGCAAAGGCTCTGAGGCCACTGTGCTCCTGTGTGAGGCTCAGTGGCCACCACGACCATCAGGCAGTGGCAGCTTCTCGTCCCCATCCCTTCCCGTTGATACAGAGTGATTTTCTTACAAACAGGTTGGTGGATTTAATTAGGAGCAGCAAAACATTTTGATTTATGCTTCCTACCCGCCTCACCTCCTCCCCTCCCTCTCTGCTCTCCAGCTTCACGCTTGTCAGAGCAGATATTTTTAATATATATATATTTATCACAAGCCGCTCCTTCAGCGCTACAGGCAAAGCTTTTAGCAGGGGAGAAGATGCCCGGCTTACAAGTAGCTCTCCAATTACTATTGCTTGCTTTAGTGATTTTCCAGGAGAGGCAAAGGGCTGGATCCAGGCTTTTTCTCTTTACTCCACACTGAGGTATTCACTGCTTCTCATCACATCATCCCTCAGCATTCCTGGATGGCACATCCACATCTCCGTGGTGGGGAACTGCTCCTGGTTGTCCTGACTTGCACTCGGCCCAGGGAGGTGATCTCTGGCTGCTTCCCCCTCCTTCCCAAACATCAAGGCATTAATAAACTCCCCCCTCTGACCAGTTGCTCTTGAGATCATCAAAAGCTGAACTGAATCCCAGGGCAGGGGCAGCAGGCAGGGAACGTCTCTGCAAGCACCGAGTTTGTCAGATCCGCATCTGAGTTTGGAGTTGATTCATGAATTAATGTGAAAGAGATTCCTTTACATCAGCCTGGAATGTGTGTGTGGGGATATATATCATCAAATGAGTCATTCCAATGCTCTTTTGGAGATCAAATACAGAGCCACACCTCCCAGAGCAAAGACTGGGAGATGGGAGTGGTGGTGAAGGGGACACCTGGCTGCTTCCTTGGATCACCAGTGAGAAACTCTTTGCCTTTCCCAAGACACTGATTCCATCTATATGAAGTTACATCTGCCTTTTCTTTATTTTATTTTATTTTATTTTATTTTATTTTATTTTATTTTATTTTATTTTATAGCATTTTTCCATGCTAATACATTCCAATGGGTCATCCCACCCAACCCTAACACGTGGCTCGTGAAGTTTTTAAACTGCCTGTGAACTTTAAAAAGTGAAATGCAACCAGGGAGATGAATTTTGCCAAGAAGTGACATTTCTTAGGTATCCAAAGAGAGCTTTTCCAAATCACTCCTAAGGTCTTTTCCAAAAAATTCATCAAAGTACTCATTTATTTACTCCAGTTTGACCTCAAAGTTGATTTCCCATATTTACATCAGACAGCAATTCCTGGTTTCACCTCTCTGCCAGGAGGGGATTGTTTGTGTAGATGTAGAAATGAATAAATAAACCATGTATGTGGCCACATATAATAATACATTGTTTATTCATATAAATATATAGCTTGTAAATAAGATTTTATTAATTTATTTATATATGCCACATACCTCTATGTATACATATATACATGTATATACATTAAAAATTAATAAATAAACCATAGATTCATGTAGGTTTGTACATATATATGAACATATATCTCTGTTTAAGGTATGTATTTATATATATGTGGTTTATTTGTTCATTGTATATTTTTCCTTGGGGTGCATTGTCCTGTGTGGTGCTCATAAATGCAAAAAACCCAAATCAAAACTGTTTAAAAATTAATCCTAGAATCATTACATAAAGAGACTTGTGGACAAAAACCCTGGAAAAGAAGGAAGTTGGTCAAGTATAGTGCCAGAAAGGGGATTTGGGTGAATCTGAAAGCAATTCCTAAGTAAGAGAATGGTTGGACCAGGAGGGTGGGATTCACTCCAGTTGACTTGGTACTTTGGCAGTGAAGAGATTTCCAAATGAAGTGTATAATATATAATTAACTCATTATTCCTCTCAGTCTAAAGCAGGCCTTGGAGAGGCTGGACACGCCTCGGCCATGGGCACTCCCAGCCCAGAAACCCCCCGTGTCATGGGTAGCATGGGAAGGGGGGATTCTGCCTCTCTGCCCCGTCAGGTGAGACCCCACCTGCAGAGCTGCCTCCAGATATGGGGCCTCCAATATAGGAAGGACGTGGAGATGCTGGAGCGAGTCCAGAGGAGGCCCCAGAGATGCTCCAAGGGCTGGAACCCCTCTGCTTTGGAGCCAGGCTGGGAGAGCTGGAGGTGTTCACCTGGAGAAGAGAAGGCTCTGGTGGACACCAGTGGCCTTCCAGTGCCTGAAGAGAGCCCACATGAAAGATGGAGAGAGACTATTTACAAGGGTCTGGAGTGACAGGACAAGGAGGAATGGCTTCACATTGGCAGAGAGTTTAAATTAGATATTAGGAAAAAATCCTTCCCTGTGAGGGTGGTGAGGCCCTGGCACAGGTTGCCCAGAGAAGCTGTGGCTGCCCAATCCCTGGAAGTGTTCCAGGACAAGTTGAACAGGGCTTGGAGCAACATGGTCTAGTGGAAGGTGTCCCTGCCCATGGCAGGAGGTTGGAACTAGAGGATCTTTAATGTCCCTTTCAACCCAGGCCATTCTATGAATCTCTGGACCTGTCAATGGGTCTCACTGTGAAAAAAACCACAATTTTTTCTTCTTTATGACTCTAAAGGCCACTTTATAGTCAGTGTGAGTGGACAAGTGGGTGGTGAGTCCCTGGCTGCCTCCTGGAAGGTGCCTCATCCCCTGAAGCCTTCGGAAGCCCTGACAGGCCTTGCTGCTCCTCTACCCACGGGTTTTGTGAGCCACCTCATCCTCCCACTCCCTATCCAAGGGAGAGGTTCCTCCAGAGGATGACTCAGTGCCGTTTTCATGGGATGAGTCACCCTCTGCAGTTGCCCCTTGCTCTCCCTGGGCCCCAGAGGAAACCCAGCTGACATCAGACATCTGGTGTTGGAGTCAGGAATAACCTGGTGCCCTGAGGACATGCTGCACAAATGACAAACCCCAAGGCAAGTCTTGTGTCAAGCCCTGCAGAACCCAAACCATGACAAAAGCATGGGCCAGAAGGAGAAGCCAAGGGCTTGTCCCCATCCCACCAGGTCTGGCTGCACCACAGAACTGTCACCATCCACCCAACAGGAGTATTCCACGTGGACTTCCCTGTCAGCTCCTCATCCAACCTCTCCTCCTGCCCTTGTGACCCAACCCTCACCTCCAGGGCTGGTAGTACCAATCCTACAGCGGGGTCAGGCTGTGGGAACCAGAGGTTAAGCAGGTTGAGCTCCCAGCATGTCTGTAGAGGGGCCCCTTCCCATGAAGTCGGTCATGAAATCATTCCCTCACTTGATGATGAGCCTAAAAGTCTTTGACAGTGTCCCTGGAAGGCACTGTCAGCTCTGATTGTCTCGGACGTGGCACCCCAGGCACAGGCAGCCTCTTGCTGATTTGGGATGATTGCGGATGGGACAAGGAAGGTTTAATTTATTATTTTATTTCCTTCTCCACCTGCCTGTCCATCCCACTCCACAGTGGTGTGGCACTGCATGAGCAATCCCCCAGGACCTACTGTGCACCAGGAGGTCTGTGGGACACCCTGGCAGCTCCCAGGAGGATTTACAGGGCCCGGATCTCTTGGTGTGTGTCTGTGCTCTCCCCAGCTGACGTGGCAGGGACAGGGGGTCTCTGCATGTCTGAGTCGGGAAAATCCTCATTAACACAAGTGATGCATTTCACAGTGAAGCTGTTCCCTGTCCCCAAAGGGAAGATGCCCATTTGTCAAACCCAAATGCTTTAGGTGGGAAAACCCCAGGGTTGGGAGAGGCAATTAGGAGCAGTCAACATGGATTCACTGAAGAGAAATCATGCTTGACCAACCCGATTGACTTCTACAACGAGACACACTGGACGGATGAGGGAAGGGCAGTGGATATTGTCCATCTGGACTTCAACAAGGCTTTTGACACTGTCTCCCACGATATCCTCTTAGACAAACTCAGAAAGTGTGGACTGGAAGAGTGGATGGTGAGTTGGATTGAGAACTGTATTATAGATGTGGTGCTCAGGGACACTGTCTAGTGGTGGGCCTGGTGAACTTACTGGTTGGACTTAGACCTTAGAGGTCTTTTCCAACTTTGATGATTCTGGGGTGCATTAGGAAGAGCATTGCAGGAGGTACATGGAGCTCCTGGAGTGGGTCCACCAGAGGCTNTCGTGCCCCTCTGCTCAGCCTTGGTGAGTGCTGTGTCCAGTTCTGGGCTCCTCAGGACAGGAGGGACATGGAGCTCCTGGAGTGGGTCCAGCAGAGGCTACGGAGATGATGAAGGGACTGGAGCATCTCTGTGACCAGGAAAGGCTGAGGGAGCTGGGGCTGTTCAGCCTCAAGAAGAGACACTGAGAGAGGACCTCATCCCTGTCTGTCAGTGTCTATAGGGAGGGATCAGAGGATGGACCAGGCTCTGCTTGGCGGGGGCCCAGTAATGCNGACCCTGTTGCTGGGAGGTTGAACCAGGTGACCACTGTGGTCCCTTTCAAACTTACCCATTCTGTGATTCTGTTTCATGAAAAGTGTTTTATTTTAGGTCCAAGATGGTCTTCTGGCTCCGTATCCCACCTTCTGAAGTAGCCAAGCATGTCCAAATGGGGATGGGGTGCATCTCCCATTCCTTGTCATGTCCAGGGAAGAGGGAGACTGAAAGGTAGAAGGCAGTTTTGCGGTTTTAGGCATAACCTTTCTGACATAATTTTGCCTTCTTTCCCCTGTTTTACAAGCTCCACCAAGCTGAGGAGGGCAAACCAGACCTCTTGTCTCATCCAGGATCTCCAGACCATTGAGGAGGGTCTTAAGTCCATGTTTAACAACCACCCTGGCTTGTCCATTCATTCAATGGTTGTGCTGTGCACCCTTGGTCACCAAAGTCACCTTGCACTTAAAATTCACACATCCACCCACAAAATGCCTCAGGGGAAACAAGGGAAGATACATGGAGTGATCAGAGGGGCCTTCTGCAACTGAAACCATCCATCCCCATCCATCCTCCATCTCCATCCTTTGGATCAGGCCGGTTTTGATGAGGGTTTTTTGGAGCCTGGGAGGGGAGCGTTTTTCCTGTGAAAGCCACAGAACTGCAGGTTCCATCTCCCAGGCTGGCTCTCAAACACAGAGCAAAACCATCCCCAGCTCTCCCTCCGCTCATTAACGTGCAACTGGGAGAGAGGCAGGAACTTCCTAATGACTCGCGGCTCCGGAGCGAGGAGCCGGAGCTTTTGTTATTTGTCATGTTGGAGCTGGTTTTACCTTTGATTCCATTGATGGAGGGAGGGGACTGCTGGCAGCAAGGGCTGAAAGCAGACAGCATCAGGAGGGGAGATGAAGGCCCAGCCTAATGCCTTTTTTTTCTGTCCTGTGCATTTAAAGAGCTGGGCTGGATAATCTGGAGGTTTGGACAGCATGAAACGCTTTGCTTTTGAATGGCTGCAGCAATTTAAATGGGGGAACTCAGAGAAAGGTGTTTTTTTTCTTCTTCTTCATCATCTTTTTAGCATGGTTTTTATTAAAGTGATTCTCATGCAAGGAGCTGGAGTTAAGTGATATATTCAGTAATTCCTGCTCTCTGGACAGAAAACGGGGAGAAAACCATCAGAAAACCAGTCCCTTAAGTCCAGGAGCACTGGAACAGTTTATTTACCATGGAAGATACAGCTCTGGCTTCCACCACAGCATCACCAGAGGGTTTGAGCATCATTTCCCAAATGCAGGAGGGTGAAAAGGGTCCTCCACCATACCTGGTAGTTGGTTGGTGAAGCCAGCAGAAAACCCGGGTTCAGATCATACCCAACATGATTTTTGGGGTGACAGGCTGGAGTGAGCTTTATTTCTCACCTTCATCCATTAACATCCCCTCCACAGCACTGGTTGTAGGGTTGGTGACCACCATGCCCACAGTTGGGTGATGCTTTGACCATTCTGGCTCTTCCAAAGGGTTCATCCAAAGTGCACATCCAAAGGGTGCACCCCACCCCTGCAGGTGGCCAAGGCCAACTTAGGTAGGGCCCTGGGTTGAAGGTGTCCCTGCCTGTGGAAGGAGTGTAGCACTAGATGGCCTTCAAGACCCCTTCCAACCCAAACTATTCTATGATTCTACAAAAGCACATATTTAACTTTTGATACCATTAAATTATCGTATCCATTGGGGTTTTTTTCATTGCCAATCAACCAAACCTCCCCATTTATTGCACTTTGTTGTTTTTGCAGACAAAAGATGATTTACTAAAGTGTTAATTTCCTATAGCAAAAGTTATAATGGGATACCGAAGTAAAATTGATTTTAAATTACCATGGCAGGCTTGCAGAAACACTCCCATTATTCAGAGGAATGGGTGAAGGAGCTGCAGTTTTCACTGCTGAGAAGGAAAATACAGTATTTAAGATCACGGACTCTTCAGTGGCATTGCTGGGCTGTGGTGACACCATCATGGTGGAATCCTGTTCTCAGGGAACATGTTTTAGGTTGAAAACAACCTGGTCCACGAGGAAAAACCGTGTTGCTGTTGGGTTTTACTGTGTTTTATTGAAATGATTCTGGCAGGCATGGTGCTGTGACAATCACCAGGGAGGTCTCTCCTTTGATTGTGGTAGCAGCAAGAATTTCAGGCGTGCCTTTGCCTCATGGGGACTTGTCCTTGATATTCCTAGAAGCAAGGATTGTCCTTCCTTCGTGAACCCTTGGCTGCCTCTGTGCGTGGACAGCTGCCCTCAGTTGGTGCTTCCCAAATGAACACCATTTTTCACTTGAAGTGGCATCCTAAATTAACTTTCACTGAGGGTGGGAAAGGGAGGGGACAGATTGCAAAGCTCAAGGGCTCCAGCTCAAACACAAAGTCTGCTCGAGCCAGGGTGATGTTTTCCAGTGCTGGGTTGGATGGGGAGTGTTGTGATGAAAACCTGAGGACTCTCCTAAAACCGTAGTAATGACTTTTGTGGTCACACCCTGAGGGCTCTACCCTTTTTCTGAGGACTGGCCAGGAATGAGCAGGCTCTCAGTGCCCTGGGACAGGATCTGTGCAAGGCTAAGTCTTTGTAGAGGTAACAGCTCTCCCAGACTGGCTTAAGCTCAGGGCGTCAGAGCTGCTTTCCCATGGAAGGCTGACAATATTAAATGTTTACAATAAATCGACAGAAGGCATTATTGCATCCTGTTCTTCCTGGTTTATGAGAACTCAGCTACAGAGGAGCTGGACCCCCCTGCTCATCCCATTCCCTGCAGGCATTGGATGTGCCCACCCAGTTTTGAAAGCTCAGAGGGTTCAGGAGCGTGGATGTGGCCAGATTCTGCCTGTTGGTTTCAGGGCAAGAGAAGGACCCTGAAGTGCTGCTCAGTTAATTACTTTATACGAGTTCCCAGAGACTGGAACGAAGCTCTCTGCTAAAAACAATTCCTTTCCTTGACCCAATAAATGACACGAGCCCTAAAACTGCTCATCCCTCACCTGATGCTCCTACTCTATAAACATCAGGTAAGGAAAGTGCTTGTTTGTACTCAGGAGCACACAGGGACTCCAGGATTTGACACGAATAATTCATGGGAATGTTTGCTCCCACAACGAGGAGCTGCAAGGAAGAGATGAAATGAGACAGAGCATTTGAATTCCCCGTTGCCGTGGCTGCGGACGAGGGTTCACACGCAGATGTTGAGAGCACCCAGAGCACTAAGCTATTTATTGACATCATAACCATTCCTAATCCAGTGTGGATTCCAGGGCAGCAGGGGATGGGAAGCAGTTACACAGTAAGATGGATCTGTGACCTAATGGAGGCAGGGTGAGCTCAGAAATATGAGGTTTGCTACGTAAGACCGTGGGCAGTTTACCCTGATTTCCTACGTTATGGCTGCTTGTTTGAGGGCTGGAACCCTGATGATTTATAGTTTCAGAGTAGAAATCAGTGTAATGATGTGTCCAGAGCAGGGAACAGAGCTGGGGAAGGGGCTGGAACACCAGGAGCAGCTGAGGGAGCTGGGGGGGCTCATCTTGGAGAAAAGGAGGCTCAGGGGGAACCTTCCCACCCTCTGCAACTCCCTGACAGGAGGGGGAAGTCAGGGAAAAGTCAGGCTCTGCTCCCAGGGAACAAGGAACAGGACAAGAGGAAACAGGCTTAAGTTGTTGCAGGAAAGATTTAGATTGGATATTAGGAAACTTTTCTTCACCAAAAGGGTTGTTCAGCCCTGGCACAGCTGCCCAGGGCAGTGGTGGAATCACCATCTCTGGAGGGACTTAAAAGCTGTGTGATGTGGCACTCAGGGACATGGGTTAGTGGTGAACACCTGGCGCTGGGTTGATGGTTGGACTGGATGATCTTAGAGGTATTTTCATAGCCATGGGGATCAGAGGTGTAGGATTAATTCTACACAGTTCCCTTTCACCTCTAGTGCAACATCACTCAGCAACTGAAATTCTTTGTTGGCTCTGAAGGACTTGACATTTCCTTTTGGTAAAAACAGCTGTGTCCCTAAACCCACTGTTTTATTATTTGGTTGCCATTTTGATGGGTGTTTGACAATTCTGAAGAGTCCAAAACTCAACCCCACTATGCTTCTCCCTTGGTTCTTTCTCCCCTGTGGATCTGACCATTTTAGATTCTGGACAGAGAGTTTGGGTCACTTTGAGGCCAAAACTGATTGAATTGACAATAATTACCTAAATGACACAGAGGGTTGGATGTGATAAGTTAAAAACCTAAATTTACTGATTTTTATAAGCTGAAATCAAATCCTGTCATACCTAATGTTAAACTCTTCATACTGGGGGGTTCCACTGAATAGTTTAGATCTCCTTTGCACCACTGCTATGGCTCAAATCCATCCCTGGGATTCAGGGAGCTTTGGCAGGATAATGGGACAGGAAATTATGTCAGAAGCAAAATCTCAAAAATCATAGAACCACAGAATCATTAAGGTCAGAAAAGACCCCCAAGATCATCAAGTCCAACCTTTGACCTATCACCATCTTCTCAACCAGACCAGAGCACTGAGTGCCACATCCAGTCGTGATTTTGGTTTCCCCTCCCTGGATTAAATATTAGGAAAAATTTCTTTACAGAAAGGGTGGTAAAGCATTTGAACAGGTTGCCCAGGGCGGTGGTGGAGTCACCATCCCTGGAAGTGCTCAAAAAACAAGTGGATATGGCACTTGCAGACATGGTTTAGTGATGAACACAGAGTTGGTGCTGCACTGATGGTTGATCTTGATGATCTTTCCCAACCTTAATGATTCCATGATTCTGTGATTCTGTTATTCTTGCCAGTCTATAAAAGTGCCTGAAGTGTTTTATCAGCATCAGTCCTGACCCCTCTAACAGGGTTTGGAGGGGACCTGTCTGGGTGAACACCCCATGTGGGTGACAATGACAGCGGGGAGGGTGGTATCAGAGGAGGCTTTTCTTTTTTCTCCCAGTCATGCACAAATAAGGGCAAGAATGCTGAGCTGTGCTTTTTAGGAGGGGTCTTGACCTCACCTGAACCATCAGCAAATTCCCAACTCACCCAGATTCCCGGTGTGTGCCTTCCCTGATGGCTGAGACGCGACAGCGGCAGTGGGAAATCAAGGGTCAGGCTTTGCCTCTTCCACAAGCTCCCTCTGTGACTGCAGGCGATTTATTGCATCTCTCAATGCCTCAGTCCCCTGCTGTTAATAACACATCTTTTCCTTTGCTGTGTTTCTGTCCTTGTCAGTTTAGATTGTAAATCCTTTAGGGCAAGAATTGTCTCTTACTATGTGTGTGCACCGGACTGGCTACAATCAAACTCTGATCTCAGCAGAAGCCTTCTAACATGGCTATAATATAAATATCAGTGATACCTGGGAGCCAGCACTCCTGGGGTCTGTGCCTGGGCCTCTCAACCCTGCATTGCACCCAGGATGAGCTATTTTATCCAGTTCTAAGATAAAAAGTGTCTAAAGTGGTGGTCAGAAGGACTGGCTGAATGGGAGGCAGAAACAGGATCTATTTATGAATAACTTTAATGTAGGGTTGATGGGGTGCAAGAATTGAATAACAAGTTGGGAATAACTAATAAGAATTAGATTTGGTTTCCTACAGAACTGATCCTAAGGGGAAAAAGGGAAGGGGTTGCACTTACTCTTTTCCAGTTACACTTACTCTCTTCCACTCTCATGACCAGTGACAGGACTCTTGGAAATGGCATGAAGCTGAGTTGGGGGTGATTTATGTTGGATTATCAGAGAAAGTTTGTCACCCACAGGGTGGTTGGGCACTGAACAGTCGCCCCAGGGAAATGGTCACAACCCCAACCTGTCTGAGTTCAAGAGGCATTTGGACAATGCTCTCAGGGACAGGGTGGGATTGTTGGAGTGTCTGTGCAGGGCCTGGAGTTGGACTTGATCAGTCCCTTCCAACTCAGTGTATTCTATGATTCTATGGTTTTATAATGCTGTGATTCTCTGATTCCATGATTCTGCTCATAGGGCTGATCCGACACTGGAGCAAAGGATTTGTGGACAGTGTCTTACCTCCACTACTGTCCTGCTCCCTCACACTTCCCAGCCTCCTCCGTTTGCAACCTTAACAAACAAAGCTCTTCAGAGAGGTTTATTCTGCTCATGTACCACTCCCTGCTGCCTACAACCCCTCCGTGCTCCCCAACCTCCTTTATATGCTGCTTCCCTTCTCCAAGCACCGAACAGTGACATCTCTGTCAAAAGGCAGAGCTGGTGACAGGCCGAACAGCAGCCCTGGAGGCTGCAAGGACAGAGGGTCTCGGTGGTTGTGGCTTGCAGGGACATGCAGTCCATGCTGTCAGTCTCACAGCGAGGGATTCTTCTAGCTGGTGCTTGCAGTGGCCAGCAGGGGCCAGGGAAGGGCAAGATCACCATGAAAATGCATCAATGGAGCAACAAATAGCATGAGGAGGAGGAGGAGGAGGAGGAAAGTCTCCTTTCTTGCCTGTGGAGGGGTGGAGTTTGCCTGCCTGACTTGGTAGCCTCTTGTTGTAGAGATTAGGGTTCTTCAGGGATGCTTTGGAGAAGCCAGGTGGGGATTATGCATAGGATTGTCCTCCATGAGGAGTTTTATTGAAAGGCAAGTTTACTCCTCTGGGGGGAGAAGGATGTGGAAGTTATGGGACAGGGTCTGTTCTTGACCAGATCTATCCACAGAATCATAGAATGGCTCGGGTCAAAGGGACTTTAGAGACCATCTTGTTCCCACCCCTGCCATGGACAGGGACACCTTCCACCATTCCAGGTTGCTCCAAGCCCCGTCCAACCTGGCCCTGAACACTTCCAGGGATGGGGCAGCCACAGCTTCTCTGGACAACCTGTGCCAGGGCCTCACCTCCCTCACAGGGAAAAATTCCTTCCTAATATCCAACCTAAATCTACCTTATCACTTGTCCTCCATGCCCTTTTTAAAAGTTCCTCTCCATCTTTCTTGTAGGATCCTTTCAGGCACTGAAAGGCCACATTAAGGTCACCACAGAGCTTTCTCTTCTCATGGCACGTGTCACCTTCCTGAGGCTGAGCATTTCCTCCAGAGAGAAAAAGAAGACCAAGTTAAGAGATGGTGGGAACAAAACACTTCCCAGTCAGATCTGGGAGCTCCCATTCCAGCTGTCACATGGGAATCCATTCCATTTCCATGTGAACTTTGCTTCCCACAGGAAAACTCCTTTCCTACCTGTTGGAATGGCCCCTGACACTGCCCTAGTCTCCCATGTCCCCCAGATATTTTCCATGGGGGAAGTAGAAGTGATTCCTCAAGATGACATATCAAAATGACAGCAGGGAGATGAGAAGCATGATGCCAAGGAGATGGGAGACATCTGGTATCAGCCATCAGCTCTCAGTCAGTCGTCTGGACCCTTCTGTAGTCAAGGGAAGGAGACAGGAAATCCGTAGGAGGTGTTGTAGATACTTATCTTGGGATGGGATGAGTGGCTTTCTGGGAATCTGTCTTTGATAAAAGATGAAACCGAGATGATGAGTTTGGATCATCTTTCCTGCTCCTGGACAGCTGAAGTAAGAAAGGGAATCACATTTGAGGAGACTTGGATCTCCTCTGGTGGCTCCAGAAAAGATTCTCAATCACGTGAACTTACTTGAGCTTCACAAAAAAAGCTGGAACAAATCCCTACTTGCAAGTCAGGCCACCCCTGGGGTTTGGGGGTATCAGAGCAGGGAAACATTTGGCACAAAATATTCCATACAGAGAAAGAGGTGATGTGAGGAAAGACAGGAGAAAGGATCCACTCCCAAAGCTACCTTAAAAAGCGCAGGATTGGCATCCTGCTTTCAGCCTTCACCTCAAGTGGCAGGACACGCAGGCAAGGGAGGGAGGTGGAAGTTTAATTCTCTCCAGAGCTTGGAGATGACTCAAGGCTGCAGCATCCTCTTTCCAGCAGAGTGTCCTCATGATCCCACACTGGTAACCGGGCCCGCTGGCTCCCGGCCATCCCCGCACGGCTCAGGAAGCGTTTCCGGCTGCAGGGAATCGAGCCCCGGCAATATCCTCCCCGGGCCACCCTTCGAGCCAGCAGACAAGAGTCTTCCTGACACGCTGCCATGTCTCAGGAGGTGTTTAAGTGTTGGATATCCTGCACTGCAGCCCCAACACGGGAATCTGAGAGCTTTGTCTCCTCGCTCGGCTCGGGGTGGTGGATGGGTTTGCCTGAGACGCTCGGTGGCCAAGGTCAAGCACTTCCTTCAGGTACAGAAAAGAAGGGGTTTGAACCCACAGAAAGAGGTTTGGACCCACAAAAAGGGGTTTGAACACACAGGAAGTGATTTGAACCAATAAAAAGGGATTTGAATACAGAAGGAGGTATTTGAACACAAAAGAAGGGGTTTAACCTACAAGAAAGAATTCGAACACGTAAGGAGGGATTTGAACACACAAGAAGGGGTTTGAACCAATAAAAAGGGGGTTAAACCAATAAAAAGGGGGTTGAACTCACAAGAACCTACAGGATGGGATTTGAACCCACAGAATCTGAGGGTTCAAGAAGGGGTTTGAATGCCTAAGAGGAAGTTGGAACCCACAGAAAGGGGTTTGATCCTACAAGAGGAAGTTGGAACCTATAAGAAGGGATCTGAATGCACAAAAATGGGTTTGAACCCACAAGAAGGAGTTTGTTTTCACCCAGACACTCTCCTGGGTGGCAAGAGAGGACACACAGGGACTGTTCCTAGTTGGGTGTTGAGGTCTGGACCAGCGTATGGGATGGTTGGAGAGAGGGGAGGATGGAAGAGGAAATGATGAATTTTTTGGTGGCCCAGACCAGTCCCTGGTGTTGGACAGGCCCTCCTGTGTCTGTACCATAACTTACCTGCTCTGGGGGCTCAAACACCCGAAGTTTTAGATTAGGATTTGAAGGATTTCTGTCCTGGGCTGAGATGCTTAGAGCCAGCTGCAAAATTTTAACCAGTCAGGGCTTGGCTTTGGAGGCAAAGGGCAACCTGAGTCAGATTCAGAGTTTGTAGTGCAGGGCTTGTGTCAAATCCCAGCTCCCTACGGTGGCAGATTGGATGCAGGGCTCTGTGATCCCAGGTTTATGGGCAGGACATACAACCACAGAAGGAATCATAGAACGTGCTGAGTTGGAAGGGATCCATGAGGATCATCAAGTCCAACTCCTGGCTCTCAACAGACACCCCAACAATCCCACCCTGTCCCTGAGAGCATTGTCCAAATGCTTGCTGAGCTCTGGCAGCCTTGGGGCCGTGACCACTGCCCTGGGGAGCCTGTTCAGTGCCCCACCACCCTCTGGGGGAAGAACCTTTCTCTGATATCCAACCCAAACCTCTCCTGGCTCTGCTTCCCACAGTTCCCTCGAGTCCTGTCCCTGGTCATGAGAGTGAAGAGATCTGTATCTGCCTCTCTGCTGCCCCTCATGAGGATGTTGAAGACTTCAGTGGTGTCTTCCCCTCAGCCTGAACAGACCAAGTGACCTCAGCCACTCCTCATAAGGCTTCCCCTCCAAACCCTCCTATGAAGGGCCAAGTAGGACCTGTGGGGGCAGGAGGGCTGGCAGACAGTGTCAGGCTGCCCCTGGGCACTGTGCCTGCTACAGGGCTCCTTTGGGCACAGCACAGGGGGCACGTCCTTCTGCTGCAGAGCCATTCCCTAAGCCATGGCAGCAGGTCGCAGGAGAACACATCACTTCCAGGTGGGGTGATGGAGAGAAGGGTCCCCAAAGCAGGAGAGTGGCTGTGGCACTTCAGATAAGGTGCAGACACCTGGCTGGGGAAAAGCAGGTGGTGGGAGGGGGAGGAGCTGCAGCGAGACAGGACATTTTGGGCTCACAGTGAGACTCCTCACAGAATCATAGACTCACAGGGTGGTTGGAAGGGACCTTACAGACCATCTCATTCCAGTCTCCCTGCCATGGGGAGGGAGAATCTACCTTCCACTAGACCAGGTTGCCCCAAGTCCTGTCCAGCCAGGCCTGGAACACTTCCAGGGATGGGGCACCCACAACTTCTCAGCTCAGCCCAGTGTACACCAGGATTCTTTTTCTTCAACCCATAACTGCAACCCCCCCCAGCTGAACTTCCTTCAGATCCTCAACAACCAAAACATCTGTTCTGCTGCTGTTTAAGAGCAGATCCCTGGAGTGTGGGAATCTATTCCAAATCCATCCCAACAGGCAGCTGCACCAGCTTTCCCATCCAGTTCTGCAGCATCTGACACACAATCTCAGAGTATCCAACCGCTCTGGCCACACACCTTCCTTCTGGGGAGGAAAACTTCCTTGTTCTCCATTGCCTGGGATCTTTGCCTCACTGCACGAGTGTAAATCATCCCTCCTGGAGGGAGAAGGCAGGAGAAAAGAGTGGAGCCAAGGTCAGGGCTTTGGAGACAGCACACAATGCCAGCAGGGAAAGGCTGCATGTTTGCACTTCGGAGAGGCATTTGGGCAGTAAATGACAGAGGCGCTGAATTATTCCATGGGAGAGGGAGGGGGGTGTGAGCACAGGAGAGAAAAATCCATTCATTCATTACAGAAATCAATAGCTCCCACGTGTCATTTAAGCTGGCCTTCCCCTGGAGAAGTGCAAGATGGAAGAGACCTCAAGTGCTTTGCTGATGGGAGCAGAAACTCTGCCCGGGCTCAGCCAGAGGAAGGTGCCGAAAGAGATTATTCCGTGGTGACTCCTGAGTCATGTCTGGATCAATGGGTCTGGCAATTTATTGGTGCTTCTGGGATATATCTAAGCATTTCCCACAGTCAATGTTAATGCAAACATCCTCTGTGCAGTGCAGGGCAGCTGCCTCAGCTGGATCAGGGATGCAGGAGGCACCTGAATGGGCCTGGGAAGCATTTTGAGAAGCAGGAGGTCAAAAAGACGTATGTGAAAACAAAAGGTTTTCTTTTCCTTTGGATCAGGCACCTTGCACTTCCAAAAAGAGCCCATCCAGCAGGGACAGGGAGACAAGGACCTCCCAAAATGGCCCTCGGGCTAGGTGGTCCCTTACCCCTGAAACACTCTATTCTATTCCATTCCATTCTAAATTAAAACCCACCCACCACCCCTAGCTCAAGGGAAGTCATTTAACCTCCCTGCCTCCATTTCTGCACCTAACTGTGCATGAACATCCAACCCCTGGGCTGAGCTGCAGGATTCCATACCTCACCTCCCAGATGCTGTTTCGCTGGTGGAAAGCTCCTGTGACCGCATTTGTGTCACTTGGATAAACTGTCTGCTGGCACGGGAAGACTCAGCTGTGCCCGGAGGGTGGTGGAGTGAGGACGTGGTCAGGTGGCTTCACTTTTATTAAGCTTCAAGCAGAAAGCTCCTTTAGAATTAGTAGGAGAAGAGGAAAAAGGAAAAAATGCTGAAGTAGTGTGTAATCCTGTCACTGGGCTGGTTCTTCTCCTGGATGTGATCACTAGAAAGTGGTTCTGTTTGTCATATTATTTAAAATCAGTCTTAATTAGGAGTTAACTATTAAACGAAACGAGTGCAATTGCAGCCATTCGTAGGTTAGTGCATAGCTTGATCTGCTTCATTTTATTATATATGTCCTTACTGGCAGCCCCCAGCAGCTGGGAGAAGTTCTACAAGTAGGTGAAGCTGCTGCCAGGCTCGTGCTTAATTTTGATCACGGGGCTGGGAGGAGACTTATAAAATAACTGCAGGTGAAGCAGGGAAGGATGCTCAGGTGAACTGCTGAGGAGGAAAGGGGTGTTTCTGCAGAGATCAGCTGAGACAAGGGCTCCTATACCTCCCAAAAAGGCTGTGTGTCCTCTCCTGGTGGCTTAGCACATCCTGGTGGCCTTTGAAAAGCCACTGTGACGTTTGCTGGATTCTCCAAAGCCCCAGGAGACGGCACGGGCCAAGTGTGGAGCAGCGTTTGTGAGGCGCTGCCTCACCAAGGGCCCCATCAAAGAACAGAGAACCTCCATCCACGCTTCAGAACCCACCAGTGCATTTCCTCTGGCCAGGAATAGCTGATGAGTAATACAGAGCAGCAGAGGTAATAAATATTAAAGAGCTGGAAAATGTTAAAGTGCACGGGCAGCGGGGCTGACGGGTGCTGTGGGTGTGAAGCGTCCGCGGGCACCTCTTGCAGGGTTTGCTCCTCAGCCTGAAGGGGGGAAAAAAAAAGTACAGATAAATGTTGCCATTATTTTTTTGTTAATTGTGTGCTGAAAGGCATCGTGTGTTGCAGCGAGCTGGTGAGCTCATCCCTGGCCTCATTCCCTTTATGGGTCCAAGCCATGGTTTTCCTGGCGTGATGTGTCTGGAGCAGAGGAGACACAGCCGGTGGGAGGAAGGAGATGTGACACCAAGCAGCTGAGAATGTGGTGATGAGGTCTTGTTTCCCAGGAAAACATGGCTAAAGGATTGCAGATTTGGATTAAATACCTCCTGGTGCTTTACTTCGCCATCCCTGGAAGTGCTCAAGGCCAAGTTAGAGGGGCTTGGAGCAACCTGGTTTAGTGGGAGATGTCCCTGCACATGGCAGGGGTTGGAATGGGATGAGCTTTAAATTCGCTTCCAATCTCAACCATTCTGTGATTCTGTGATTCCACAGTGGGTGCATTGAAGGTGGCAGTTCATGAAGGGCATCTGTCTTGGCCATCACAAGAGGTCATTGGAGATGAGGCATCAAGTCAGGTCCTGCAAGCTCTGACCTCCTCCCTGCCCCTCTCAGCCCCTGGTGTGGCAGTTCCTCAGCCAGGGCTGATGGTGATGGGAGTCAGATGCCATTTCTGTGCTGGAGTTTCCTTCTAGTCCCTGCTCCGTTCACCAGACACCAGATATAAGGGTCATGGGGCAAAAAAATCCTCTCTAATTCTTCCTCCACCTGACTAGAGCCAAAATGCCCATGAAGACCTTTCCATCCCCTTTTCTGGCCCCCATCAGGATCCGTATGGAGGTGCAACAGGATAGGGCTGACTGTGGAGAGACAACAAGGGTTAAACTCTCTCCTGGCAGGCTGGGAGGACACCGTGTGATTTCTTCGAGCCCGGGGAGGAAGGCAGGCCCTCACTAATGTATGCGCAGCTTCTGTGGAACTAAAAATAGCCCTGATCTGAGGCTGTTCTTCCAGGATTTCACAGGCGCTCACCCAATTTTTAGCTCCTTCTCCTCAAAGGGATGGCAAAACGCAGCCGACACTCTCAACCCCCTCCCGCAAAGCCGCCGCGGCGGGAGCTTTGCTCCAGGGATGCCTCTGGAGCACAGAGGAGCCAGGGATGTGCTGCTGAACGCTCAGTCCCGGGTGTGTGACGGTCCCTTGCAAGGCTGGGGTGGGCTCAGGCATCCCTGAGCAGCATCCCGAGGATTTTCTGGGAGCCCTGGTGCTTTGCTCTGCAGCGGCGTGTGCCAGGGAGGGATGGAAGCGGCGGGGAGGGCTCGCTGCAGCTGGCAGAGAGCCACAGCTCTGACCCTGGCAGCTCTGCAGCAGCTCTTTGCAGCTCCACCAGGTCCTCAAGAACCAGCTCCCCTTTTCCTAAGCAGAGTCCTTCCTGCCCCAGAACTCCTCCTGGCTGGTGTTTTTCTGGCGTGCTCTTAAAAAACTCCTGGAGCATCCACCTCCTCAGCTCTACAAAGCCTCTGTTCGTGGAGGTTAGGAGAGATTGTGCTGCATGGAAAAGTCTTGTCCAGTGATTTCAGGTCCTGCTTCAGCATCAGTGACCTTGATGGCCATGGAGAGAGTAAATACTGTAAATTTAGTAAATGCTCTCCTAGAATCCAAATCAGTTCCCTGATTTCCCAGTGAGAGACATGATCCCCTTGTCTTCCCCAGCAGCCAGAGCCTGGAAATAGGAAATGTTTCCCTCTGAGGGAAGGAATAAGCTCCCAGTTGTGTTACTCTTTGGCTCACATCAGTTTTGAGGGTTTAGATCACAGGCAATCTGCAGTCTCCACTCAGATCATTGGACTCACGACCCCAAACTGGTTTGTTAAATTCCTCAGTATGTGGAAAACCCTTAGAAGAGAAAACCAGTGTGTCTCCATCCCTGAAGGACTCACTGCTGGTAAAAGGCATGACTTCCCCCTCTCCTGCTGTGCATCCTCCACTGACAGATCTTGGAGGCTTGCAAGGAACCATGAGGAGATGAAGATGTGTCCCTGCCTTTGACTGGTATCCCACAGCAATGCCAAATTCTCCTCTCCTGAGATATCCTGTGGCTCTGGTGGGTCCACACGCTGCCAAATCACTTCTCAAGACCATCTGGGTTAAATGCTGTAACATGACCCATCCTATTCAAAGGGCAAAGCCACTATTCCCACATGTCTCTGAGCATCTTGCACTTGAGCACTCATGTTTTGGGAGCCCTCAGGCATTTCTTTGGATTTTCCCTGAAACTTCCCTTGCTTGGAGCCAAGACAAGCGAATCTAAAACCCTCTGCTTTATTTTCAAGGCCTCTGTCTGTTCCTGTAGGACTTACTGCACTGGGAGCAGTTTTATTTCCAAAAGGAGAGCCCTGACATTAAACCCCAGTTTCTCAAACACACTTGAAGGAAAAATTCAGTCTGAGTCCAAGTTCCTCCTCTCTGTGTAAAGCTATTTAACAGCTTTGATTTAAAACAGAAGGCTTTGCCGGAGGCGATAGCAGTAGGTGTCGGAGTATCCTTTAAGTAAATAAGTAGGTGCAAAATAGGGAAGGGACCGGGGTTTAAGTATTCATAGCTAATTTAGGGAGGGGGAATCTGTGATAAAAGAGAGCATTTGGCTCAGTGCTAGGACGTGAGACCATCCCACGTGTGATGGATGCTGTGACGTGTCTGTGGTTTACCCATCACTTTGACACCCCTTCCAGCAGCCCCTGCTGCCCTGATCCTTTGAGCAGTACTGAGATGCTTCCCACATTAAAATCAAAAAAGGGCATTGATACCCCAGTGCTGGAGAGGCCTTGGAGTTTGTTTTTCTATTTTAGAGCTTTACATCTCGCAAAATAATGGGTAAGGGAAAATATAAATATGATTTCTACGAGCCTGGCTCAAAACAATGGTATCTCCTTCTACAAAACTGTTCTCTGATTCTGTATTGATTTACTGAGTAGAGATCTGGGAATAGGGATTCTGCAACCTGGATATCCAGGGGAACCCCACAGCCCATGGGGATGCAGCAAAGAGAGGTTGCCTGGCTGCTTCCAAAATTGGGGTTGGAATGAATATTCCAATAGCACTTTCATGACTGTTTTTGCAAACAAAGAAATACTGGCCAGGCTCTGGCTAAGCATGGGTAGCTCTGTAACAACCAGATTCTGGAAAGTTTGGCAAATCAGAGCCTTATGACTTGTTTCTCTCCTCCTGGTTGTGATCTTTCAGCCTGTGAGTCAGAGAAAATTACTCTGCAGCTGGGAAAGGAGAGGAGTCACAAAGGTGGATCCCAGAAACATCCGCCAGACTGAGCAACACGGGGATGAGCAGCTCAAGCACCTTTGGCCTCTGGAGCTTTATCTGCAGTGATGCCCTTGCCCCAATTTTGTGCCTTGTGCATCTGCTGGAGGTGATGGCCACAGTGCCTGTCAGCAGGATGAAATCACACCTGCAGCCCTGCCTGTGGTCTCACAGTCCCAAATATCTGCTTAAACCATCAGGAAGAAGGGATTTGGACAAAGACCTTGAGTGATGCCCCAGAGAAGGTCGTACAGGTGTATGTCCCGTTCAGCTGCTGAGGACACTACTCTGAAATCATCAGAGCACCCTGTTTTGTGTATCAGAGCCCCCAGATTATCAACCATGAGTTAAATCAGCCTGCAAATACCAAAGCTGTGGGAACCAGATCCTAAGAATCCTGCAGCATTGTGATTTTATTATCTCCCTCAACTATTTGATGGAATTGACTCTTTCCAATGAGAAGCTGATTTGTAGACATTCTTCAAAGAGTGAAAGTGATCTTGGGCTGAAAATCATTGATCTGTCCCTGGAAGTGTTCAAAAAACAGTGGATGTGGCACTTGAGGACATAGTTTGGTGATGCACATGGTGGTTGTTCTGGGTTGATGGTTGAACTCAATGTCTTGAGGTCTTTTCCAGCCTGAAGGATTCTGAGTCTGCAGTGACTGTGGTTAAGTGCTGGCACAGGTTGCCCAGACAGGCTGTAGAAGTCTCCATCCTTTGAGATTTTCAAAACTCAGCTGCATTGATCCAGACACCTATAAAACCCCCTTTCAATCTAAATTATTCCATGATACGATCCTTCCCAGCATAAGTTTTATAAATCAGCTGCCTCTTCTGCGGTTGGTGTCTTGTAAAGCCATCTGTGCTTTAAAACAGCTTTAAACTGGCTTAGAATATGAAATTGTAACATTTTCTCCCATGCAGCAGAAGGTGGGACTATTGTTCTTTCAAGTAGATATTTCACTTGCAGATAGTATTTTGCAGAAAGCAAGTGTTTCTGGTATAAATGGACATTCAAGTATCGTCCCCTCTCAAATATGTGCATTTAAAGAATGGGGGTTTTAATTCACATGAAGATCAGAATTTTTTAACATACTGCTTGTTGTGCCTGTGAATTAGGGGTATTCCAAAAGTCTACCTTGACACAACCCTTTGGCTTTAAAATTAAAAATTTAATCCATTAAAATTTTGGCTAAGGCTTTCAAGATTCTCACGCAGAAAAGTTTTCAAGCAGGGGTAAGAAAATAAGGAGCAAAAAGGAATGTCTGGGTGCTAGAAAACGTGAGAAGAGACTGATGCAGTAAACTGGGGTACAGTTTAACTCAAAAATATTAATATGGGCCAAGTAATGGAATTTTGTCACCGTGATGAAATGGCTGTTGTGTGATCTTGTCGTGAGTGACTCCAAAACCTGATGCTGGATGAGTGGGGAGGTGGATAAAGTCTCATACTGGAGTTGCAGGTTTGGCACCAGGATGATGACAAACTCCCTCTCAGAAAGAATTTCTTCACTGAAAGGGTGGTCAGGCATTGCAGTCCCCATCCCTGGAGGTGTTCAAGGAATGACTGGAGGTGGCACTTGGTGCCCTGGGCTGGGTGACAAGGTGGTGATCAGTCACAGGTTGGACTCAGACTTGGAGGTCTTCTCCAAAATTAACAATTCAGTGGCTCTATTCTAGGATTCTGTGATCAAGGACAGAGTCCTCCATGACCTACTGGTCTACACAACTCATGGATGATGTCGTGCCATGCATTAGAGTGCCTTGAAGGCATGGAATAAGCTTATTTTGTGTTCAGCAACATTCTCCTCCAATAAGTAAGACAAGGCACTGAATGGAGATTATTAACAGTTTAATAGGAGCTGGTAGAAACAATTAAGTAGATAAGGGACAGCTGTACCTTGAAAGATGTTTACTGGGCAAGAAAGAGCAGAAAGTGCAAGGAAGAAGGGCTGGAACTTGATGAATACACTTCCTGTTGCGTTTTGTTCACTTTTAGGTATAAACCATACAATGAAATCCCAAAAAGTGGCAAGATGTTAGAGAGCTCTGAGAATCCCAGTTCTGAATATTTTGATGAAGATCATCAAAATGGCGAGAGACTGTAGTTGTATGTACTTGGGATGACCTGTGAGGAGGTTGGATTAGAGGAAGGCTTTTGAGATGGAAAGTGATCTTTCCAGTTCAACAGTAGTCCCTCAGCCTGGTTTTGGCGCAACAAAACCATCAATGGTGTAAACAAGTCCTGTGTCCTTTGAGGATTAGTCCAGGCCATGAACCATTCCCTAGAGATAGTTTGGATGCAGCCCCTTGTTCTGGAGGAGTTTGATGCCATGGAAGCAGCCAGATGAAGCTGCGATGTATCAGCACCCGGGTGGGATGCTGTAGTTACTACTTTGATACTCAAACTAGTGACAGCAATAATCCATCTGTGAATCCTCATCACTAAAACTTGTGACATTTTTAACCAAGAAAACAAACACTAAGACATGTTGATCCTGAGCACGTTGGTGGTGATGGGAACTGCAAGTTTGATTTTGATTTTTTTTAACAGACAGCGTTTTACTTCCACGCTCCCCCGTCGCCCGAGCGCCGCATCTTATATTCCTTTTAGATCTTTCAGAAGGAAAATAATTCATTAAAATTAAAAAAGCGGGCCAAAGCCGCAGCTGGTGTAAATTGCTGGAGCCCTGTGGATGCCAGCTCGCTCCAGCTGAGATCTGGCCTCACATAACCTCATTTTAAGGGGATGTTCAGGCAGCCTCCACTCCCAGCCTTCCAGCCGAGCAGTTCCACGTCCTCGTTTCCTCCCTTCCGAGGAGGGGGCTTTTAATCCGTGAACACCCTCCAGTGCTCCAGGCTAATGACCCCTTGCAACATGAGCCTGTGGAGGAGGTGCCAGCAGGGTGAGCTGTTAGACACATATTGTGCTCCATCCCACCCTTCTCCTTCCAGGAGGGAGCACCAGGGGGAAGGTTGGTGCCACGGGATGATGAGGGAGGTGGTGTCCCAGGGAACAAGGGACAAGACAGTAGGAAACAGCCTCAAGTTGTGCCAGGAGGGGTTTAGGTTGGATATTAGGGAAAATTTCTTCACTGAAAAGCTTGTCAAGCACTGGAACAGGCTGCCCAGGGCAGTGGTGGAATCACTATCCCTGGAGGTGTTCAAAAAGCAGGAATATGGCAGTTGTGGACATGGTTTGGGGGTGAACACGGTGGTCCTGCATTGATGGTTGGACTTGATCTTCTGTGTGATCTTCTGTGACTGAGTGGCTCAGATGGAGCCAATTTTCCTCACAGCAGCCTTCACAGTGCTGTGCTTTGCATTTGGAGCTAGAAATTGGTTGGAAACACCCCAGTGTTTTGGCTACCACTGGGCAGTGCTCCCACAGCATCAGCGCTGTCTCCCCAACATTCCGCTCCCACCAGGAGGGAAAGATCCTGGGAGGGGACACAGCCAAGAGCTGACCCAATCTGACCAAAGGGATCTTAATGAGGCACTGGGAAGGTGCTGTACCCATTGCCCTCCTGCTCTTGACTAAGCCCTACTAAGCCAAAGGGACACTGCAGGCATCAGTTGCAAAACCTCCTCAGCAGAGTTAATTTTCTGAGCTCCTCCTTTCCCCAGACACCTCTTTCTGGCTTCTCCAGCGTGTTCTCCCATTTTCAAGCCAGGATTTGCTTCCCTGAAAGGAGGAATTGGTTGCGCTCAGTCAAGAAGAGTTTCCCAACCTGGAGTTGTTGGGAGTGGAGCAAGTAGATCAAAATACTACTTCTTTCCATATGTCTTTATACCTGTACTAGTAAATTAGGCAATTTCAAGGCCTGCTGGTGGGCAC
The DNA here is from genome assembly GCA_013397135.1 of Pachyramphus minor. Classification (NCBI taxonomy): domain Eukaryota; kingdom Metazoa; phylum Chordata; class Aves; order Passeriformes; family Tyrannidae; genus Pachyramphus; species Pachyramphus minor. Next base: position 464,944 of record VYXB01005973.1, on the reverse strand, counting down.
TTGTAGTTTCATCATGCCCTGTGCAGGGCCAGGAGTGTCCTTAATGATCCTTGTGGGTCCTTTCCAACTCAGGATATTCTGTAATTCTACAATTCTGTGCTCAGTTCGGAGCATAATCACTGGATTGATCCAGGCTTGCTTGGACTTTTCAAGTCACCATAACCTGCACAGGGCTCAGCACTCTGTAGGTACCAGGTATGATTCCCAACACTGAGTATGAAGGCAGCTGCCTGATTTTGGAGGATGGGAGAGTTCATTTCTGTGGTCAGTCTTGGCCTGGAAAAATGAGCAGTCCTTTGTTGCCTATTACAGTGTGAGATTCCTGACCTTGGTCAGCTTGTGGTTGTGTGGGCCAGGCCATGAGGGCTCTTTTTTAGTCAAAGTATCACCCAGGGCCTGTGCTGATGAGCCTTTCTGTGCTCTTGTGACCCTCTCACACATCCACATCCTCTTCATCTCACTCCAGCCCGTTGCCTGACGCATCCTCCTGGTGGTGATACCCAGAGCCTCCTCTGAAAATCAAACTGTGCCAAGGCTCAGGCACCATCCTGCAATAGTGCACCCTGTCCCACTGTCAACACAGTCTCTGGAAATTATGGCCAAGTCCAACTAACACGGATGTAGCCACACAGAGTGGAGTCATGCCAGCTGGCCAAGGACCAAGCCTGGTTTTTGGGTCCCCTTTGTTTAATGACACAGACAGAACCTCTGCCTCCAAAATCCGTCCTCTGCCACCCACATGGAGCATCTTTTTGCACATCACTCAGGGAGGTTGTTTTTTTACAGCAGGAGCATCTCCCGCTTCCTTGTGGTTCTCTCCAAAGGTTATTTGACCACATTTCTGGATCCAGTGGCTTTGGCTATGTTGGAGCAGGGACAGTAGTGACTTTGCCTCGTGCAGTTCATGTGCTGCTGCAACATCCGTAGTAAATAAGTGTGAGGGTAATTACACCAACAGGAATTCTGGGAATCCTGCCAGGAGGGAGGGGAGAGCCAATCCTTTGTGCACTAAAAAAAATAAAAAATCAAAAAATCCCCCCAATCTCCCTCCCAGCCCCAAATTAGTTCTATCTCTTGAAGCTGTGATGACACTTGGGACTAAAAATACACACAAATATACACACACTAGTATATAAAAATAGCCAGCATTCAAAAAAAAAAAAACCAAAAAACAAGCCCAAAGTTAGGCTCCTGTATCCAAAATTAAGCTCTCAAATAAAAAAATCAGCCTGATTTTCAAAAGCACAGAGCAGTGAATGGTTTTCTCTGACATAAGAGGAAGCATCGTGTTGCTGAAGATCAGGCCCAAATATGGATTTGAAAGTCTAATTATAGAAGCCTGTTTGGTACCAGCTTGACCAAGAACAACAAATTTCAGGTGAAATGACATTGATTTTTTTTTTTCTTTCTTCAGAGTTTGTCTACACTTAAGCTGTGTTACTGAAAATAAGAAAAACCCTCAAACAAGTAAATAAAATCCCAGGAAACAGATAAACTGGAACAAAACTGCTTACACCAGTATTGTACATTTGTGTCTGGAAATAGGGTTAAGAATTATCAGTGTCAGAGCTGGGTGAAATTTTATGTTGATTAATTAATAGGTATTTAGTAGTTGCTGAAATTCTACCAGGTAGAAATACTGCCTTTCCCTCTTATTCTCAGAATATTTTCCAGTTAAGCTCATAATTGACTGGCACCAAGGAGAAATGGAGTTTTAGCCCTCCTTTTCCTCTCTCTGACAGATTTGAGTTTGAAGGAAGCTGAAGACAGAGCACCACATTTTATCATGGACCAAGGAGAGTTACAAAGGGAAGTTCATTTCCCTTCAGCCCCAAATGGTCCTTGGAGCTGTTTTGCTCATGTGCTGGGACCAGTTCCTGGCCAGGGTTATGCCCAGGGATTCCTGAGGTCCCAGTCCCATAGGATAGGAGCAGATTTGTCCTTCTGGGTCCTCCTGCCCAGGTTGGATTGGGCAGGGCTGGGTTTTAGGGTGTGAGGGAGAATGTCCACCATGGATGCAGGACCATCAGCAGGTGGGGCAGTTATCCACTCATGTTTGTGTTGTGGTTAGAGGCAGCAAAAGATCTGGGTTTAAATGCCAAAAAATCTTTGAGGGCACCTTTTTGGTGCTGTATGTCTCAGTTTGCTCCTCTATGGAAGAGCAAAACACAGCTGACCTTTGCCAAAGACTGTGGGTTCAACGACCAGAACAATTTGGTTCCAGCCATCGATGGAGACAGGATCAGGAAATTATGTTAATCCAATGTATTTTCATGTCCTTTCATGCTGCCTCCATGAATCATTGTCATGTCCTCTCACTGTGGCCAGTGAGAAACATTCAGGCTGAAATTGTGTGGATGGTGGTGAATCCCTAGAGATCAAGAAGAAATCATTGCAGGATTTGGTGTCCCTTCTTTAGTTTCTTCTTAATCTTTTTGACTGACTCAATGCCACTGTTATGGTTCGGTTCAGTCAGCCTGGAGTGCTTGGAAAAGTATTTTTTGGTCTTAATAATAACCCAAAACTGGAGACAGGTGATGGGAACAGAAATGAGGAAGAGTAGAGGTGCAGGAAATGTCACCTGTGAGACTGAAAGAATTTTTTTCTGGAGAAAAGGAGGCTCAGGGAGGACCTCCTCACTCTCTCCAATTCTCTGACAGGAGGGGGGAGCCAGGTGTGGTTTGGGATCTGCTCCCACAAAAAAAAGGGACAGGATGAGCGGAAATGGCTTCAAGCTGTGCCAGGGGAGGTTCAGGTTGGATATCGGGAACAATTTCTTCACCAAAAGGATTATCCAGCCCTGGCACAGCTGCCCAGGGCCAGGGTGGAGTCACCATCCGTGGAAGGATTTAAAAGACATGTGGATGTGGCACTTGGGGACATGGGTTAGTGGTGGCCTTGGCAGTGCTGGGGGAACAATTGGACTCGATGGTCTTAGAGCTCTTTTCCAACCTTAATGATTCTGTAATTCTATGGGATTTTTCAGTCTGGAGAGAAGAGTTTATGTGGTAACTATGTGCAAACAGGTAAATGACTGGCTGCAGGGTGAAAACGAATAAATTCTTCTTGTCTGTGGCTGAGGAGATGAGAAATGAGTGGCTTAAAATTCAGAAGATGAGTTTAAGTTTCATGTACCAGCAGGAATAGGAGTTTCTGGGGAGGGGAGGCCATCAAGGACTACAGGACAGATTTGGTGGTAAGAGTGTGGCAGGGGTGATGGTGTCTTTGCCCGTGGGCAGCACCTTATGGGCACCATCACCTTGGGTTTTGGTGGCCCTGTGTCGCTGATATTATAAAAACCTCTTGCATGGTCTGCTTTTTCTGCTTTCTGCTGGAGCCATTACACTCTCCCTGACTTTGCCTTTCCAGCTGAACTGCATTTATTTAATTCCTTGCATGGGTGAAGGGAAGGCAGGATCCCCCCCTTGTGCTGCAGCTTCTGGGGTTGGGATCTTCCAGGGAAGTGCCAAGCACAGGTGGTGGATTTGGGCGTGATGGGGACTGGGAGAGCAGGTGGTCCACGGTCATTCCCACCCTACTCGGGGTCTTCTGGGGATGTCACACCAGTGTCACCAGTGTCGTATGTGACTGGCGTAGCATTTTCTCGAGTGTCGAGCCCCATCTGGTGGCTTTCCTGTGTTATTTTTCGTGTCCTTGTGGACTTCTTTCGGGATTTTTCTTCTTCCGTGCGTGTGAAGCGCGAACGGGAAGGAAGGACAAGGTGCTGGAGAAAGGGCAGGCGCTTGCAGAGCTGCCTCTGCTTCCCTCCCAGCTCCCTGTCCCCGGGTGTACTCTGGAGACACGGAGGCTGTCGAGGCTCCCGTCCTTCCCTCCTGCTCTTCCTTGCTCTACAGTCTCGCCCGAGCAGCAAGGAATGATCTAATCGTTCTGGCGAAACCCCAGTTAGTGCTGAGAGCCCCTCCCAGAGCCTCCAGAAGGCATTTCATCCCACTGCCGTGCTGGCATCGGAGCTGGGACAGATGAACAGTCCCGGGAGGGGACATTTCTAACTATTGACTGGCTCGGATGAGCAACTTTAGGGCTGGCATTGGGGGAAATGATTCCCATCCCAAAAAAAGGCTACAGCCACCACTCAGGATGAGAAGGAAGAAGACCCAGTATTAGATCATCAGTCCCTGGAAGTGTTCCAGGGCCAGACTGGATGGAGCTCTGAGCAAGCTCTGACAGGTGACAGGTGTCCCTGCCCATGGCAGGGGAATGGAACAAGATGATCTTTAAGGTCCCTTCCAACCCAAACCATTCCAGGATTCTTTGGTATTTGTGAGCATTAGAAAGGACCCTGTTTTAGGAAAGGCTTCCTTTCCTAAATGCCATGAGTGCTGTGGCACCTGGGCACATTGTGCTGCCCTGCCTTGGTCAGCTCCATTTACAAAGATCGCCCAAATGTCCCCTGAAGGGAAGTTGTGTCCCCAGGGTGAGGTTTGCAGGTCTATGGAAACAAAAGCAATGGTAGAGCAGTACCTGTCCATGCATAAGACACCTCCTTCTAGTCCAACATTGCCCAAAGTCTCCACAGGTGACCAATGGCAAGCTGTGCCCTTTTGCATCTGTGGGTCACACATGTGCTGAAGGTGAGGGTGGTATTTCATTGCTCCAGTTGGGATGAAATACGGTCAAATCACAGAATAATAAAATATCCTGATTAGAAAAGACCCGCAAAGATCATCTAAGTCCAACTCCCAGCCCTGCACAGGACAGCCCCAAGAATCCCACCCTGTGCCTGAGAGCACTGTCCAAATGCTTCTTAAACTCTGGGGCTTGGGACAGAACCTCCTTATAAAAGTGCTGAAAGGACTTGGTCTGTCAATCCACCACCAAGTGTTATGACCAGTATTTTTCAAATAGTCTCTCTTCTTATGATGAAAATAAAGTGAAGGAGTTCTTTTCTTGTGCTTCACGAGCATTTCCTACCCCCAGGCTTCACGTTTGGGCGGTACAAGTTAAAGATTTTCCACCTGTGCAAGAAGAAGTACATTTTGTGATACGTTTTAGTGGGCGTGGTGGCATTCAGTCAAAGGCTGGACCTGATGATCTTGGAGGTCTTTTCCAACATAAATGATTGGTTGGATTCTAAAAGTGCTCCTCAGGTCTTGCAGGAGATAGAAGAACCCTCCTATGCGTACCCCAAAACAACTGGCCCAACCCTCCTCGGGTTTTGACCCACGCCAAAGCCTCACGCTCAGCTTTTCCTCCTGTGTTTCCTGCAGGTATATCCGAACTATGTACCTGGGGATCCAGAGCCAGAGGCGGAAGGAACACCAGCGGCGTTTCTACTGGGCTATGATGTACGAATATGCAGACGTAAACATGCTGCGCCTCCTGGAAACGTTCCTCGAGAGCGCCCCTCAACTGGTGCTACAGCTCTGCATAATGATCCAAAAGAACCGTGCAGAAACATTACCATGTAAGTGGCCCCCTCGTCCCTCCTTTCCCCACCTTCCCGGCCTCCCCCTCTCCGATCCCGTGCTCGGCAGGGATGTGTTGGACATGGATGTGTTGCTCACTTCCCGCCCTGGCGTGTCAGGGGCTGCCCCTCTGGATGAATCTCATCCCAGCTCTGTGCTGGCTGGGTAAAATTTCTGATTGTTCCACTGAGAAAAAAAAAAAAAGGAAAATATGAGATTGAGCTGTTCCACACCCAGCCCAGGCTAAAGGAGTGATGGTGGTATGAGGAGGAGGCAGGAGGGCTCTGCTGCCATGCCAAGTGTCACCGCTCGTTTGCCCCCTGGCACTGGGTGAACACAACCATTCCCTGCCTCAGTTTACCTCCTTACATAAAGTAGGGTGATAAAACTGGCCAGATTTGAGTTTGTGTTGTGAGGACAAATGGTTCAATGTCTGCAATGCTCTTATGGTGTCAAGTGCAGTGTGAGGGGGGGCTTAAATAGCCAAACGATGTAGGACTTTTTCTGATGAGTTCACAGGAATCAAGGTTTCATCATTGGTACTGTGGTCCTGAGCAAGTCAAAGAAATGAGGGGGAAGGCAGTGAAGGGGAATGTGTAGGGACAGAGATGTCGTGCAGGTACTATTGCAAAAGGTACATAGATGATCAGAGACTTGGAAGTCTCCACAGGGAATAGTTTTCCAGTTCTGGTGTGCTTCATTGCAGTGATGTGCCGAGCACGGGACATCCATCCCAGCTGAGAGGGATATGGCTCTGTCCCAGCCCTGGGATCAGCCACTCTCCCAGCCTTTTGTCCTTTACAAGAGCCAACAGTGGTATCACCTGAGGAGCTCCTGGATTATTCAGCCCCTGCTTGATTCACACACCAGGGATGACACTCGGGTTCCCAGAGACAGCCTGGTTGGGGCAAGTAATTTCTGACAGACATGAGGAGTTTTTGGAGCTGAGATTGGAACTGAAATCGGAATTAACTTAGGGGTTAAATTTTGCTGGTTGAACCAAGGTCACCACTATCTACAGCACCAGTAAGTCTGACTGCTCTCCCTTTCCTCCATAATTCCAGCATGTCCATCAGGGTTGTTTATAGAGGCCTCTCTCCTCCTGTTTATGCAGCCTTTTTCTGAAACCTCTCATCACGAGCTCTCCAGGCCTCCAAAGTGCTGACATGATGAATATGCCTTTCTACAACTCCTGCTAAAACTGCTCACATTTGCCAGCCCCCTTTTCCTGCTGCTTCCAACATTATTAACCCTACTGAAAATGTAGAGATCATCTGCCAGGTTTGCCAGGGCGCTACACAGATCGTTGGCCTCGCTGCAGAAAGTGCTGGGTGAAGTTTGCTGGGCTCTGTCGTGCTGCAAGTCAGACAACACGGCTGAATAATCCCTCCAGTCTCTCAAATCTGTGGCTCTTTCACTTTGCCACTTCCAGGCATGGCTGCCTAATCCACTGAACAAGCTGCATCATTTTCCAACCCCCCTCCCCACTCCCTTCTCTGGTTTTGCAGTTCCTCCGCTCCTCCACCACGCCGAGCCGGCTGCGCTCCCTTCCAAGGCAGTGCACGTCCCCGCCTGCCTTCCCGAGCCCTGGAGGGCTCTTTGCCTGCCACGCTCCAGCAGCCGAGCTCTCCGGGTCCCCAGCGCACCCTCTCCCCGCCTCCCTCCCCGCCTGTGCCAGGGATGCGGTCGCTCATCCCGGCGCTGCGATGCTGATGGATGTGAGCAGCAGAGCTTGCTCAGCGCTCCCTGACTCAGGTGCAAGGTTTCCTAGAGCTCTTCCACGCCCGTTCCGTGCTTCTGTCTTCCTCCTTCTCCTCCTCCTCCCGGCCAGGACATAATTATACAGAAGGAAATTAAATGCTGTGAGGAGCCGTTAGGAAAGGGAGAATCAAAGATTTCCCTTAAAGCAGGCAGAAACCAAAGGAATATGGATGTTGATAGGAAGGCAGTGTGTTTAAAAATCAAATCAAGTCTCTCCTGGCTCATCATGTCCATGGGAGCAGTGGTTCATCACAGGAAGAGGCCAGTTCTGGCATCAGCATCAGCTGCATCTCTGAGGGATTCACACTGGCAAAGCAGCCCATGGCAGGGCTTATAAACCCAGGTCCAGCCCCTGCTGCTGTGTCCAGACTCCAGCTCTTTCCATACGGTTCACACAGACTCTTATGGATTCATTAAGTGCCAGAGCAAGGTCTATTTGCCATTTTCTGTGGCACATCCCTCCTCCAAGCCCAAATCCTCCCTGTTCTTCAGATGGCAACACCAAGCCCGGTGCAGGAAGCCAAGCCAGGCTCCAGTTTTCCCCAAATGGGTCAGCTAATGTCTCCTTCTATTTAAGGAGCTTTAGAAAGGGACTTATTGGAATGGTTATCAGGAGGTTTTGCTTTTTTTCTCCTAGCTTATGTGTTAAGAGAGCTGTTGAGGAAAGAAGAGTGAATACACTGAGGGTCTTTACTCAGCCCCAGAGAATCTGGTGGCAGAAAGGAGTTATCTTGCAAGGACTGTAGAGGGGGATACAATCAGTTTAAAATTTCCTTATTTTCATGTCTACTGAGTGAATGGAAGAAAGAAAAGCCTCATCATGCATTGGAAGACCCATTTTACCCTGGGAGGTACCTGTCTGAGAGGGTTGGGTGAAACCTGTGTTTGTTGCTCCTTCAGCACTCAAAGAACAGAGTTTCACCAAAAAGTGAGACTCCCCTGCGTGGCCTGATACCTCCATCAGCACAAGTGTTGGAGCTGGAATCTGAGGCCAAGACCCAGCCTCAGTAAAGCTTGGGACAACACCCTTGGGATTTCATTAAAGTCAGGATTCCTTCCTTTATCATGTCCCAAGCACTAGACAGACCAGATCCCGGTTTAGCTGCCCTTGCCTGGGGAAGAACAGAAAATAGCACAGAGAGCAAAGAGGTAAGAGCTTGATGTAGGCCACCAGGTGAGCAGGTCTGACCTGGAAGGTGCACACTGAGAGCCTGAGTTGGATAGTTTGTGCTGTGGCTGGTCACATGGATGGACATCAGCTCCTGAATACCCATGTGGAAGGAGCTGGTGTTGGTAGGCAGGTCCTTTGTGAATGATCCATCTGCTACAACAACAGCTGTGGGGGTCCAAAACAAGGTCAACAGAAGGTAAGGGAAAAAGGATGTCTCCAGAACATAGATCAGCCCATGTCCAAAGCAGCTGAAGGAGGTGGGATGAGATGCTCAACCTCCAGCATCGCCTTCCTCCAGGGATTCTGGGCAGAAGCTGGGTGATGCATTTATACTTTTCCTTAGGGTTAGGCTGAAGGAGGTGATGGGTCACTGGAGAGGATGCAGCCTTGTCCCTCACTCACCTTAACTGTCCCTGAGGTTTGGGAGAGGATGGGTTGAAAGGGTGTCCATCTCTCAGGACTCCTGGACGACTCCAGCCAGGGCATTTGCTCTGATTTAAACAACCATATTTGCAGGGGGAAACTTAATATTAACAGCGACAGAAAAGGCCCAGCAACCCAGATCCTCATTTCATAATCACTCGTGGCGGATAATCCACCTCACTTCTTGCAGAACAAACCATCCTTTACCCACTTCACCCCTCAGAGGTGCCGGTTCCTCCACGCTGAATGGGAAGGAGTAGAAACAACCAGCTTAAAGGAGACACCCAACCTCTAGGCAGTCAGTGAGAGGGATTCCGGGGTTTTCTGGCATAAATCTCCTCTTAAAGAGGTTTGCTTTCACTTTTTTTTTCTTTTTTTTTTTTCTTCATGTGGCTACTTTAAGGCTTAATGAGATTTAGCAGGAGCCCAAACATCCTCCCACCCGCGTCACTAGTTCTTTACGCAGAGATTTCCCTGGGAATCTTCCTGCATGAGGCTGCACTTTTCAGCACAGGGTCTCTCCCCACAAAAAAAGTGACATCTGTCCACTGATGTTGTGGCCACCTCCTCTACAATCCTGGTGTTGATTTGGAGGAGATCTGCAGTGTAAACCTTCATTTGGCAAAGTCCTGGAGTCTCCAGGATTCTGCCAAGTGTCTGAACTCTCCACAGCCCACAATAAGTTCTCTGAAGTTGCTCATATATTTGAGGAAAAGCAACATTAACTTCAGCTGGTTTTTAGATCATTCTTTTAAGCAGAGTGATACAAATTAGGCACTAAAGGGAGTTTCAGACATCTCAGCTGCAGAAGTGTGCTGGCTGCAGAGTTATCCTGCCGGAGTTTACAAATCTTATTGCCCCTCCTAAAGCAAAATCCTACTTTTTATCACCCTCTCCTTCTTTCTGTACCATGTCTGGGGAGCATTTATGATCATTTATGATCCTTTTTTGCAGGGGCACACTAAGATGCCTGTCACTTAGTTTAGAAGACTTAACTAGTCTTGCAGAGTACTGAAGGACAAGCAGCAGGTTAGATGTCACCCTCACTGCCCAGAGGAGGCATCCCTGGTGGAGCTGAGTGGATTTGGGATGAGCCAACGTCAAGTTAAACCCGGCTGCAACTTGAGTGAGAAGATTCCTGTGTGGTAATGAGTTAAGTCTAATGTGGAGATAAATCTCTCAGTTCATCTTCCCCCGTTGACAGGCTGATAGTTAACCAATAATATGCTGTGAAAAATGGATGGGCCGTGAACTGCCTTCTGTGTGAAATGTCCTGGGATAATCATAGGATAGGGAATATCTCAAGGCACCACGACTTGTTGAGGAATGGCTTGAGATTTAAAACCAAGGCCATCTCTAAAGGATAACACATGAATGAATTACCTCTTACTCGGCCCTCAAAGATCAAACAAAGCTTCTCAGGTGGGACAACCGAGTTAGAAAGGGACCTTCAGCCTTTAGTTGCTCAAAGGTGTGATTTTCAATTGACATCAACGCTGGCAAAGTGACTAAAATTCCCATGTCTCCACTAGAAATGTAGAAGAGACTCATTAGATTTGAAATTCCATCCTTTTCTCCATTTCTATTCTTGAAGGAGCACTAGAAGTTAGTGCAAGAACCTCCATGCTGGCCTGGGCAGAGCAGGTACATCCATTGGAGGGCCCAGCAGAAATGGCCCCAGCAGGGGACTTCCATCATTACTATTGCTACCCTGCTGGAGTGGGTCTGACATGGTTTTGGCTTGGACCAGCTGTCTCTGAGCCAAAAAATCTCCAGGGACTGCTTGGGAGTAAGCACAGAGCAGGGACCATTCCCAGCAGGTAGTTGGATGCCACCACCCTGAATGGCAGGAGATGGGATATGGATGGGACCAGAGTGTGTTGGGCTGGAGAAAAATCCCTGCAGATAAACACTTAATTCTTAGTGGAGAACCACCACTATGGGTGGGAAGTGCCAGGCTGGATAGAAAAGGATGTGCAGGGAAAAGTGCTTGCTGGGGGGGTGTTGCTGCCTGTTGTCCACAGGTGTCGTTCATTTTGGGTGTAACTAATTAAATTGCCTTCCAGCAATGCTCAAACATTAATCCAAAACCCCAAATTCAGCCTCTGTGACCTCACTACACAAAATTGTCCCAGTTTGTGGAGTAACGAGATACTCATCGTAGATGAGCTGAGGGCCACACTTTCTACACAGGCATCAGACTCCACAGGGCTCAGCACAAAGAAGATTCAACATGGCATCTGCAGTCTCCCTTTGGGATGGGTAAAACCCAAGAAAAGTCCTTTTCTTCCACATGCAGAAATCTTGTTCCCTTTCTGGCTGACATTCACCAGAAAAACTTCAATGTGTGACTAAAAGAGTCTTTTCTTCATAGATTCCTCATTCAGAGGAGATGTGGAGGGGGCAAGGTCTACCAGAGTCACACTCTGGGCTTTGGCTTGGGCTCTGAGACAGATGATAAGGAAAAAAGATGCTAAAAATTTGTCCAGGGAGCTGGAGGAATGTTCTTTTTCCCTTTCTCTCATGCCATCCCTTGGGGAGTAGAAGAAATGGGAGACATCTACCACACAGCCCTGTTTCCCTGTGACAGAAGAGGCATGAGCAGAAAAGCAGTTGCTCATTGCCACGTGGGCAAGAGACCCCACCAGTCATGTTCTTGCTGAAGGGGCTTGGCAGGGATCAACTGAGGTCATCTGCCTTGAAAGTTTGTCCTGATCCCACCACGGTTTTCCCTTTAAGTGCTCCCCAGCAGACCAAGGAGGCTCCTCACAAAATGCCCAAATAGCTCTGAACTCATAAGCAGCTCGCCTGGGAGGCCACTCATATGACTCCTGTGCTTTGCCAGACTGGGGCATATGGCTGTGTTCCTGCCTTCCCTCCTCGTCACCAGAGCCGGATGACAGGGAGCAATTTGGTGCCCTGCTTGAAGCGAGTCGCTGGTCCCCCGCCAGCTCCCAGCAGCATCAAAAAGCCATCTCCACAGTTGGCAGTGGGCACAGAGGACGCCTTGCTCTGGCATGCTGAGAGCAGGCCAAGCCTGAGGCAGGCTGGCATGGGAAAGCTTGCCCTGTCATCAGCCATATTGTCCCAGCGCGGCGGGGACGGATCGGATCCAGGAGCCTTGGAAACCAATGACGGAGGGTTTTTTTTTTTCCAATGGGCTTTGGAGCCAGCCCAAGGAGACACGTCATCCCTCAGCCCATCCCCACCTGCAGCTTCCCTGTCCGCCATATCTCTCTGGCTCTTATTTTGGGAGTGCTGATGAAACCCCTTCTGTTCCGGACCACGTGTCACCGTCACACACAGGACACGGCACAGCCAATAAAGATGAGTCACCGTTCACGGGACAGCGCTGGCACCCGGCCAGTGCTGCCAATTTTAGGCTTTGTCAGACTGTGGTAGTCATTGGGAAGGGGTTACATCATCACAGCACCACACAAGCATTAGGTCATGCTGTTCCCAGGAGATGCAGGGAAGATGGGAAACTGAGGCATGGAGAGAGAAGTTGGAACAGCCTGAGGTCTCGGGGAGGATCCCTACACTGCAGGCTCCTGGGGGGTTCACGTCAAGCAGATTCTACACAGGAAATTAAAGCTTTTTTGGGTAATTTCATGCTGCAGGCTTTCTTGGAGACACTCCTCTCATGGCAGGTTTTGATCAGAGCATAGGAAAAGGTGGCTGCACCCCGCTGTGGAATTGCCTGGTGAAATACATGGAAATTCAACTCTTTTTGTCTTCAGGTTGCTCTAGGGTGCAATGCTGGATAAACAGGGAGCACACAGCCACGGGGGTGTGCAAAAAAACATGGGAAAGGTGCTCGGTGGGTTCTGGGCAGGGAATTCTCTGTGCTTTTACCCCTGATGGAGATGGAGATGGAGCAGGTCAGGTTGATGCAACTCAGAGTTGCTGAGTATTGAAGGAAAGAACTTTCTTGATTCAGCAACTATCAATTGGTTTTTTTTATGATTAGCTTGAGGTGACAGTCCTGAGTCTGGGAGTGCAGCAGATTCACTGAGCCAGTAGAAATCTCCTGAAATGACTTTTGTCCTAAGTGACATTTGACCAATGCTCTCAGTGCCTTCAGTACATCCATGTCTCCACACAGATGATCACTGATGGGGGATGTCCACCAGGCACAGCTGTATCCGTAGCCCAGGAGCCCATATCTGATGTACATTATATATCTTAAGGTGCAAAGAGATGTTTGCGGCAAGGGAATGTGCTCATGGTCTGATCTCAGCCTGACCTTGAGGCAGGACACTAATCTGTTGAAGAGGAAGCTTCAACTCCACCCTGAACACACAAGAGGAGGCAAAAAGACCCAGGAGACAAGGGACAAGCCAGGACAAACATGACTTCACATATTGAGTTCTGGCCTGCTTTACATCACTTAGGTCTTTTCAGAGCATTCAAAGCACGGAAAGCAGAGGAAGAAACGGGTTCTTGCTGATATCCTTGGAAATCAGTGTCCCTGATGCCTTCAGCTACCCCACTGCGAGACAGCACCAGCTGCACCACATCCGTTCTTGTCACTTTGTCACTCCCCCTCACAGAAACGCTCTGCCAGACTCGCTTCATTGATGCCAGTCCTGTGCACTCTCAGGGAATGTTGAGATGTTCCTCCTTTCCAGGAGACCAGTCCCCTCACCCGCAGTGATTCTGACGCAATTCCACCAGAGGCCACCTACATAACATCAAAGGTTTATAAACCCTAAGGTCAGCAAAGTGTGCTCTGCTGACACGTCTCCAAACACGCTGGATGAAGAGCTTTTACTCGGCCAGTGAGTGGGAACCAAGCTGGGTTTCCTTCCTCTTCCCCCTCAGGGAAGCATTTCCACAACTGGGATGAAGTTATTTCTCCAATGGTCTGCAAACTTTCTGTGTCCAGACCAAACCATTAACCAGAGGTGGTTTGCAGGATTCCTGTTTGGTGCTGCCACAGACTGTTTGAAGCAGTGCCTTGTTGTTGTCTCGTCTCCAAGGCAGTGGCCGTGGGAGCTGTGTTTACAGCAGGAGGTTCCTTCACTAAGCCCTGGCAGAAAGATGTTGCTTTCCCCAATCTGGTGACAAGTCTGTTGGGTTTTATCTAAACATGTCAGAACACGAGCACAGTCACCAAATCTTGGTCAACCACATGGTTCAGTTATCAGCACAGTCCTTGGTACGTTTTTAGCTCCTGGCAGCCAACCCAAACAATTCCCATGCTTGGCTCAGGTGATGCCACAGGCCAAGAACCATTCTGATGGAGCACTTTGGACTGGTCCATGCTGGTTTGGAGGCTGAGACAGAATGGATGTAGCAGTCGACAGAATTAGGCTTTGCTTAGTTACTGATCTCCAGGCACAGGGTCCCAGGTTCAAAAGCTGCCCCACACCTGTGTCAAGGAAAAAGAGATTCTCATGGTTGTTCTCCCAAGCAGACAGCAGAACTCCTTGAGCTTTCCTTTCCAGCACTGATGTGCTTCTCCCCTGTTTTTCAGAGTATTTTTACCCCTACTTACAAGATTACAACATCCTATCAACCTGTTTTAGGCAGATTTACATTCTTCTTAGTGGCTGTGGTTGTCATATGAATTTTTTAAAAATCGATGCCAGGAGAGAGATGCTTCAACAAATGTCAAATGTACAGTGTCAAAATGCACATATTTTGCATGTGTTTGTGGAGTTGAGTTGTTTCATGCCAACTATGCCTACTCAGAACATAGAAAAGGGTGGGGAAAGATTTTATTTCAATGCATTTTTTTCTTAGCAAGAGGTTTTTCTCCCCATTTTGGTGATGTCCAGAGGTTCCATAAGGTGTGTTTCTCTTCTAAGGGTTCCTAATGGTAGAGTTCAAGTATCATTAGATCTGAAAAATCTCAATATAGGAGGCTCATTCTGATATTTTTGGGATGTAAACTGGAAGTGACTCTGCTGGATTCAATATACTCAGGAATCTTAGCAAAGAATTGGCCACTAACAGTTGTAACTAAAGTGTCCCTCATAAAGAACCAGCTGTTGAATGTGCAATGTGATTTTTCCTCCAAGAATAACTCCTCTTGGATTTTGTCCTCTTATTCTTCCCAGTTAAAGAAATCGCATGTTTGGGGTGGGGTTTTTTTGGCGTGTTGTTCTCCAAAACACCTATTTTAATTAGCAAAGGGACAAAAATCAAGTCTCAACAATCAGTGACCACACAAAACTGCACATCTAACCAAGAGGCTGGTGGAGCAACACAGTCGTACTTGGGTGACTTTAGAGATCCGTGGTAGATCCATAGATCAACTATAAAGATAACTTAGGTTGACTTTTTTTCCCAACTTGGGTGCTATGGGTAAGATTTGGATACCTCTGAACATTTGGATGTCTGTGTAGGTACAATCAGACTATTCTGAGTTTCTGAGTATTTTCTGAGGAACCAGAGCACAGGAGGAACCAGAAAGTAGACGAAGAGATAGCAATAGAAGCCTTTAGAGGTGGCTTCTGCCCTTCTCTGGTGTTCCTTTCAGGTTGAACCACGTTTCTGTGATAGGCTCTACTGCCCTGTAGCATCTCCTGCAAAGAGGGATTTTGCTCTGCTTGCACAGATTTAAACCCTTGCTGGAGGTGTTGTCAGAACATCCTGGTGGAGCATTTCAGGTGAAATCTCTTGAGGTGTCTTGAGGAGCTTCATATCCTCTTGTCTGTGGCTGTTCACTTTTAGACACTCAGGTGGGGTTCTTTGTCAGTGTGAGGCAGCAGTTAAAGGCTTCAGATTAACAGGGATTAAACTAAAAGTCTTCATAATTACAGTGATGACTGTGCAGAGGGCACCTTGGCCTGAATAGAGCAGCAATTCATGCAGCTTTTGACAAAAATAGACACATATAAGACTTCTTATGCTGTATTTCCAAACAACCTAATCCATGCCTGGGAAATCCTGGCTGCTGCTTTCCCAGCACATTTCTTATGCAGAATTAACCCAGGAATTCACACCAAGCTCAGACCAGACCATCTCCCCTTTGTGTATTTGTGGCATTAGAAGACAGAGTTGTTGGTTCTGAGTGTCTCTATGAACTTCAAGACCACCCTGCCCACACAATATTCAGAGATTAGTGAGGTTTGTGCACTTTGGAGGATGTTCTGGGAACAGATGTACTTGGGCATGATGGGAAGATCCTGGAGAAATACTGGCACTTGTGTGAGATAACCTGAGTTCCTCGCTGCTGGGTTATGGGTTACTGGGCTACGTGAACCCCAATTTAAGTGAGAGCAGCTATTCCAGCTGAAAACACCATCAAATGTAGCCCCACACTAACATCAAAACCACCATCAGTAAGATTAATGAGATTTCTGGTTTACTTGCCAAAAATCACAAAGAACTGTTCTGTATTAACACCCTCAAAACAGCATCCACTGGAGTGGAACAATCTGCTTTCAGCTGCGAATTCTTTTCTCTACCTTTTCTTAACATTTAGAATTAACATTTATTCAAAATGGAAGAGCCACTTCAAAATAAATAACTTTGTGTTATAAATAATGTCATAATGATTAATGTCACCTCAACAGGAACTCCAAAAGTAAGACTAGTCTTGTTGTTTGTGTGTCCCTACTCTGTGATTGCCTCCAGCTTGTTCAGGACTGAAACTCTTCACCAAACTCATCCCAAATTCCTGAGTGATCTTAGACACCTGCCATGCATTTCTCCCCCTGAAATGTGTGTTTGTGAATTTAATTTCATTTAAGTCCACCTTAGGCTCCCATCAGAGGCTCTGGTGGCCAGCTGGACCTTCATAAGAGGCTGTTTTCCATAAGGTAGGATTTGTCTCTGGCTCGAGCAATGGACTGACACTGACATTTTCCTCAGACATAACTTTGGGAGAACAGCTGAGACCAGATTCCTAGAGGGATCAACCTGTACTGCTAAAATAACATTTTTCTGGCACAGAACTGCTTGCACATCTGAATTAGACTTTACCTAAGCTCTACCTGCCATGCCTGGGCTCCCCAGAGCTGTCCAGACACAGCAGCCACCTGGACTAATTTTCTCTGCCCAGCTTGGAAAATCTGATTATATGAGAGGCTCCATCTCCAGGAGTTGAACCACAGGTCTTCCACGTTATTTTTAACATGATGAAGGGGATTATATGACCATGTTTTTGATAAACAGAGGACTGTGATCAGATCCTGTCTATACCTGTAAAGCAAACAGTGTTGGAGCCCAAGCACTGGCACTCAGGTGACTGTGTTAAGTTGGTCTCTGGTGCAGTTTTGGCCAGCCAGCCCTTTCCCAAAGCTTTCCCAGGCATGAGAAAATAAATTCACATAGTCCAGGAATTATTCCCATGAGGCAGATTGGATACAACTACTGAGAGAGCTTAATTGTATGGACATGGCAGGCTCTGCTGGTTGGGCTGAGGAACAACAAATGGTCCTGGCTCTGTTTCTCCTGTGCTGGTTCAGGTATCACCACCAGGGTCTCTCCAGATCTGGGTTCCCATGTGTCCTTCTCCTCTCTGCTATTTGTTATGAGCTGTTATGTGGTGGCAAGTCACTGTACAGGACCAAAGATCTTGGTTATCCAAGTGAGGTGAGGCTTGTTTGAAGTTCTGTGCATATATAAGGACTAAGATTTGACCTAAGTGCTGCCAGAAATGTTTTATCTCTGGAACAGGTATCAGCAGCTTTTTTCCCTAAATAAATAGGGAAAAGCTGAGATACCTGCAGTCAGCATCCTGGGAAAGGGACAAGGATATTAAGGAAAGCAAATAGTGGAATTTCATGCTGATGAGGACAGTTCATACAGGCCTGTTGGGACCAGCCTTCTTCTCAGTGTTGTAACAGAGGGATCTTATCCTTCTGTTACCACTTGAGGATGGTGGTAACTCTGCCTGGATGTTCTAAGAAATGCCACTTGAGTATCTCCTCTGATGGATCATTGCACCCTTCTCACATCAGATGTGTGTTGGGGGGTTGTTTTTCTTGCTTGGCCTTCAGTGGTATAAAATCATTGTGTTTTGTCACTTGGTTTTGCCCATATTATGTTGCGTCTGTCAACTTCTGCTCTGCAGAAGCCAATGTGGGCTGTTCTGCTCGTCTTGGAGCCAGGAACAGGGTTTACCAATCCTGCTTTCTACTCTCCTTGTCTTGCTGGGACTCAGGACTCTCTCCTGAGCTCCTCTGGGGAGTTGGTGGACACCAAACCTTTGCTACTGAGGGTACTTTTCATCTTACCCACTTCTCCTTGTTTGATCATTCCAGTTTGATCCCCATCCCTGGAAGTGTTCAAGGACAAGTTGGATGGGAACCTGAGCCACCTGGGATAGTGGAAGGTGTCCCTGCCCATGGCAGAGAGTTGGAACAAGGTGATCTTTCAGATCCCTTCTAACTCAAACCCATCTATGATTCTGTGATCCACACTCTAGATAGAATCAATGGAGCATTTCCAGAGTGCAACTCATCCCATGTCCCAGACAGCATTCCTTGAGTGAGATAAACCCTGAAGCACGTGATGCTTCAGGAAGATCTTCTTCATGAGTGTTTTAGAACAGGGTGGGGAAGCTTTGCCAATCCTGATGTGGTGAGTGACATCCAACATTTTCAACAGGAGATCTGACATTTGGCCGAGGTTATTCAAGGACAATCCAGAAGAGAGGGCAGATTATCCCATTTCTGCCTGGCCCGGGGTGCTCGTGCCTCTTACAGAAGGATCAGTCACTGGCTGGAGTCCAGGAGGAGATACAAGACTCGATGGCCGCGGGGCCTGAGCTGGTTTGGCAGTGCCTGAGTTCAGAGAGGAGATGAATAGGAGGAGACACGACAGAAGCAGCCGAGATAATGAGAGCACAGATCAGACGAGTGTGGCCGGTCACCTCTTCCAGCAGCACAGAAAAAGGGGCACTGGGGAGAGCTGAAAGGCAGCAGGATGAAAGGGGAGGAAGGAGAGTCCTTTCCAGACACAACCCCAGTGAACCCAAGGACCTCAGTTCCTCACAGCTGTGCTGAGGCAGGGGCTGGGAGGAAGGAGCTGAAAAGGGATTCAGCCTTTCTGGGGTCACTAAGAACATCTTAATTTAGCAAAAGGAAAAGGTTTCAGGAAGCAGCATTTCAGGAGCCAACCTTTAACTGTCGAGGGGTGAGAGGGCAACTCTCCATGTGAACAAGGTGTTCTGAACTTGCTTTGCTGTGGATTTTCTCACGATGAAAGGTTTGGTAACACGGATGTTCCTTTGGTCTAATGTGGAAGAGCCTTCCTTGTTCCATCTTGGACATGGACTAACCTGTATAGAAACTCAACACAAACCTTGTGTCAGGACGTCTCAGTGGGATTCAGTAGTAGATCTTCCTTGGTTATCCAGACCTACTTGGAAATCTGTCCCTGAAGTGAGTTACTTACCTTTGTTTCCTGCCTTTCCCAGCCACCAGCAGTTTTGTATTTCTTATGGACTCGTGACACTGATTCCTGTGGTAGTTGGACCCTGGGGAGAACAGGGTTGTGATGTTCCTTGAAGGAAGGTCTCAGAAGGGCTCCCTAGCAAAGGAGCAGGGGGTGAGGATTTGAAACTCACCCCTTGCCTGATGAAACCAAAACATTTTCCATGAGAAAACAGCTAAGGACATGACACTGTAACATCTTTTCCAAGTCGTCCCAGTGTTAAGCTCTGGTTTTTCATCCCTGGTCACTCCATCTCTGAGCAGAGTCTCGAGGTGTCACATAGATGTGAGGAGGCCATTCCTGGGTCAGACTGATGAATTATGTTCATAGTGCTCATTGTCATAATGCATTGGTGGAGAAACTGGTTAAGGTAATGTCCTGAAATCCTATGAGGAAAATGAATGGCTAAATGGCCTATGCAGACCTTTAGTATCTGTTCTATTTTTTTTTTTTCATGTTCAAAGGGACAAACAAAGAGGGAAAATGAAGGAAAGAAGACCAAAGTCACTCCCTCCTCTGATGGGAAAGAATAAAGAGTGATCAAACATCAAAATCCACAGGGAAACAATGAAAATCAGACCTGGGGTCTGATTCCAACCCCTTTTACTCTGAGGCAAATAAATAAAAACAGATTAAAAAATAAGGGGGAGCGACTTTCAGGCAATGATATTACAAAAGCAGGGTCTGGCTTGATCTCTTTTGTACATAAACGCATTTTCACTCTGTGTGCATCAAAATGAAAGCCTGTTCCTCGGCTCCTACTGAGCTCCAGGGAGGAACGTGCCACCCAAAGGGGAAAACACGATAACAGGGTTCACAGCACAGAGGCCTGAGCAGGCAGCGAGCCATGGGGAGGAACTGAGACGTGGCACTTGGCATTAAACAAGCTCTGCCTTTGCACAGGCACTGATGGAAGGGTTTGTGTCACACGGAATATTTGCTGTCCAGCCCACCTGGGAGAAATGTTGGTATCTTCCCATTTTGTTTTACTAGAGTCTTAAGGAGAATTAATGTCAAAAAAAGAAAAAAAATATAGAGCACTGTTTAGGCATCATTTTCAACTTTAAAGGGACAGGCACCACAGGAAATACTTAGGGAATGTGCTACAGCAACTGCTTTCAAATTCCTGACAGCCAACAACCTGCAGCTGGATTTGTGCTGAAAACTGTACATACCCCTAGTGAAAACCCTCTCTCCTCAGCTGAACCACACTGCAAGTAAGGCAAAAATGAGTATATTGTTCATTTTAAATATTCATTTGTGTGTGTGCGTGTTATTTTTCCATGGCTTTTATTAGACTAGTTGTAAAACCGTGTGTAATTGCATACCAGGAATAGTCTGGATAGATAGGGATGGCTTTCCATGCACTCTTTTTATTCCTGGGCTTTAAAAACAGCAATTGCAATTTAAGGGGAGTCATTGTTATGAATCTTTCGTGTGGATGTGGATTTTTCAAAGATCCTCATTACAAATCTGAGATGACCTTTTCTTTTTCTGGACCATCAGTAGGAACTGGGGGATGGAAACCGAAACAGGATAAAATTCAGGATGTCCCTGTGAGCTTTAGCAAGGCTTCCCTGAACTCAGAGTGGTTCAGACTCCTCTCCTCTGGTATCAAATTGCTGCTTACTCGAATCCACTCATGTTTTCATGATCCAAAGCAATGGCTCTTGTTTCCCTTTCTCAGAGAGTCGATTCCATTCTCAGAAATATAATGGTTTTTATCCCTGCCTGATTTCCCATTGCTTTCTCACCTCTCTTCACCATCAACTCTTGTGCCACATGTGTTCACCAGTGGGGATTGCTCATGAGCTCCCTCTGAGAAAGGCAGAATTAGTGAGGGAAGAAGCCAGAATCAAACCAGATCAAGATGGTTGTTGAGCTCAACTCCAGATTCAGACACCTAAACAAAGGCATCTCTGATGGAAGTGTCTCCATGCAATGAGCAAGTCCAGTCTCCTCTTGTATTCAATGGAGATACAGACAATACAACCACAGTGTCTAAATAATGACCTTCAGGCAGCTCTGGCCATAATGACAAAGGAAATAATTTTTTTGAGTGCCACCTAATGTCATTTGAGATGCCAAGAGTACCCTGCCTCACTCCAGCTCCCAGCTCAAAAATGTTCTGGTCTTCTGTGCTCAAGTTTGTCACATCTGCCAGCTCCACATGGAGTTCTGGAATATCCCAAAGCATCTCAAATCAGATGGATTCCCACCTGTGGTGGTTGCACTAAGCTTTCATTCTGTACTGAGTAAAGTAAGAGACACTGTTTAACCATGGACACCCTGGGGTGAGTCTCTACTGAATCCTGCCTGAAATGCCTTGGCAAAGTGCACTGTGATGTGAAGATCTATTCCCTGCTTTCATTTGGATTTTATAGGAGATCTTGGGTAAATCCTTCAAATCTTGATGCTTCATCTGTCAAATGGGACATTAGGGACCTCTACCTTTCTGTGCTGAATGTAGGTTAGGAGATGTCTCACCATAAGGACTTCAGGGCTCATCACTAAAGGGATCTGGGGGATTAATTCTTGTGGTGTGTCATTCAAGGCACAGGGCCTTGACTCTTCAGTGGTGCTGACTTTGGCCTGTGAGTCACTCTTTGCTTCCTGGCAGGTGACAGGAGCAGTTCAAAGTCTATTGTACAGTTTTAAGACAATCCCAGTCTATACCAGTCTGACTTGTTATGGGTAGGGGGACACAGATCCCGCAGATTCAGCCCCGTAGTAGCTGACCTACTCCTGGCTTGAGAATGCCCACAGATGTGGTTCTGCAGGGTGGGAATGTTCCTCTCACGAGACTAAGAACAGAGTGGGAGGAGTGGGAGTGGGTTTTCTGAAGTGATTTCAGTTTTTACCCAGACTCATCCCTTTGATAAACAAACCGTGGAAGGGGGTTGAAAAACCTACTCATCGTAGATGAAGGTGCGTCAGTCACCATGTGCAAAACTCATAATCAAAATAAAAAGTTACTTCTCATATGATTCAATTTTCCAAGACTTTTTTTTCTAGTTATGATCAGAGAGATCTCTGTAGCTGGTTATAAATAAGGTCTGGAGAAGTGGAGGGGGGAAAAAAAAGAGACAGTTTATCCCACGGTCTGTGAGAATTGCAAATTGTGTGAAGATGTCACAGGGAAAGACGGGAATGAGAAAGTCGTGGTCAAGATGAACAAAAGTGATGTGTCATTTAAGTCTTTATGAAATAGCCAGGGAATAATTTCTGTGGCAACACAGTGAGAAGGACTGGAGAAGTCTTCATAACACCCCATTTTGCTGCTGACATCCACCTACAGATCTCACCGCCTCACACCCAGGTCCGTCACTAGGATGCCAAAACTCACATTCACCATAGACTTCTGAATTTTCAAACAACAGCAGAAATATGTCAAAGTGTCTGAAGATGCTCCGTTGCCTCCCTCAGAACTTGGTGCAAGTGAGGAGACAATGAGCTCTTTGTGAGGGCAGGACTCATCCCACCTGACTGCCTGTGCTCGCGCGTCCCCTGGCAAGGGATGGAGTCAGACACCTTGGGAGCATGAGTCAACCCCTCCCTGTCCCACACATGGATCTTAGGACAGGGTGAATCACTTTCTGGGGGTGTCTGCCTCTCTCTGCTGACTCTCAGAGACGTTCAGATGACTATCAGCAGGCAGGGACCGTGCGATGTGAGTGACTCAACACACGTAATTCCAGCTCTGTACAATTTACAGCCCTGGCTGTGATTAGTGGAAGGTTCTGCACTGAAAACCTTACAGAAAAGCCTTTCTGTGTAAACTGAGGGGTTGTTTCAGGTGTATTTTATTCCTCTCTCTACTCTAGAACAAATGAGTCCAACAGAAACATATTTAAACCAGGGTGACAAATCTGTCTCCTGAGGATTGGTGCTGCTTGAGTTTCAGGGTACAGGTACACCTAATGCCCTACAATTTTCTAGTAAAACAGCACTAAAATATACAAGTTTCTAGTAAAACAACATTAAAATAAGACAATAAATGACATATTTTTTTCCTGCAAATCAGGGAAAGATTTTAAACTGAACAGCTAAAAGATACTGCAACAAACAGTACTTATACTCATAACTTTAAAATTGTGTGGCATCACTCAGCCTTCCAGAGCTGTTATTATGTCTACCAAAAATGTAACACATCTGGTAGGTTAAAAATAAATCTAATCTACATCTGCTTGGGGTTGAGGATGTTCACATTCAGAAGTTTCCAGCCAGACTGAGGGAGCTGGGCCTGTTTAGTCTGGAGAGGAGAAGGCTGAGAGGGGATCTCATCAACCCATATAAATATTTCCGAGGCAGGTCCCAAGAGGATGATACCACTCTTTTCAGAGGCACGATGAGGAGTAATGGCCATAAACTAAAACATGAGAAACTCCATCTCAACATGACGTAGAACTTCTTCCCATTGAGGGTGGCAGAACACTGGAACAAGTTGTCCAGGGTGGTCGTGGAGTCTCTTTCTCTGGAGTCATTCCAAACCCACCTGGATGAGTTCCTGTGTCACCTGCTCCAGGTGACCCTGCCCTGGACTAGATGATCTGCAGGGGTGCCTTCCAACCCAAACTATTCTGTGATTCTGTGATTAGAATCCCCAAGTCCCATATCTATTGTTTCTTATTCAGGACCTAGAACTTGGGGGAAATCACAGTTTTCTTAAAGCTGGTGGCTTGAAGATTCCCTCTTTGATAAAGCTGGTCTTACTGGTTTGTGCTTTTTTAGTTTGTTTAAATTTAATCTGAAATGCTAAAGAAGCTGTGAGTCCAAAGGCAAAGGATTCAGAGAGATAAGCTGATGGAAAGACACAGTTTTGGTGGACCTGCAGGCTGTGGGAATTCCAATGAGGGGCAGAGATGGAGCTCTGTCATCGTTCCTGGCCACCTTCCTCACCACCTCTGCTCCAGCCAGAGATAGGTTGGAAGGGGGGAAATCTAAGCCCACTACACTGTGGGGTGGGCTCCTCAAAAAGAAGAAGATAAAGTCTATGGAGTGAGGTCTGAAGAGTGGATCTTTTTTGCATTCCCATGGAAGCCAGGCCCCTCTGGGCAGAGAGGAAAGAAAACAGGAGAAGAAATTTAAGGTGTTTGGCCATTTTAGCTTTTTAACCCTGAGTAGCTGCAGAAAGATGTTCCTTGGGTTTTTTAGGGTAGGAAAATTAAAATAAAAGCTGATTGGGACCAGGTGATCATTAAGGTCCCTCCCAACCCAAGCCATCCTCTGATTCTCTGACCTAATATGTTACACATCAGAGAAAGAAAGGTGCTATTATTTGTTTTGCTTGCAACCATTAGCATTTTTCCTTCAGTATTTATAGGCGATGATCCCAGACAAATCTTTGACCAAGGCCCAATCAAACTATAGCTACCAAATTATTGAACTTCCCAAACATGGATTTTGGTCCATCATCTGTTCCCTCACCTGCAGAACAATTGGCCAGTAAGCAGCAATGGGAGCAAAGGAATAGGATGCCAGTGGCTCTTTCTTTTCCCAGGAATCTGTGAATTAATTTTTATTGTGATGCTTTGCTCAATGCTTTGTTCAATTTACCCTTGTGATGATCAATGGTTTGGGGTTGTTTTTTTTTTAAAGTCCCTGCAGTGCAGTGGGGCACTATTTTATCTTCTGTAGAAAATGGGTTGTTTAGGTGTTGGTTTGGATAATGAGTTAGTTGGTTAAGGTTGAGTTCCCTTTGGAATATCATGGGATGCCTGCTGAGGGTGATCCCAGGGCTGGCATTGCAGGCACTGATAGGAACAATCCTCAAGGTCTGAGTGCTTTGGGCAAGGGTGGACCAGACCCAAGGTCTCTTCAGAGAGTCACACCAGGCACAGAAACAGGGCTGGAGACACAACTCTGACTTGGATCTCTGGTCCATCCATGGGACAAGGCTGCAGATGAGCTACCTCCAGTATATGTCTTCAGTCCATCCTGGAAACCGGGCACGGGATTTTCTGGAGGGATCAGATTCTTTGTTTTGGAACCATTTGGAGGGTATTGATGAGTCTTGATGCTCCCTGTGTTTATATATTTATACTCACAGGACAAAAAACCTGCCTATTTTTCCCAAAGGCAAATGCAAATGGAGATTCCCAGTAAGGCAGAATCAATGGCAATGTTGCTCATGTAAAAGTATTTTAGGATAAGAAAGAATCCATGCAGTATTGATGTCCTGCTCTTTCAGTGGTGTGTTCCAAGATAGATTCATTTCTACAGAAAATTAACTTCATACTTGGGATGAAGCATTTAGATGGGATCTGGATTTCAAATTCTCAGACGTGAATCAAATCAGGATGAGCGCAGAGGCTGTTCCCTGTTCAAAGAGAAGAGCTGGGGTGGGGTGGCAGAGCCAGTGGCTCATGCAGATCAGGACAGTGTGTCAGAGAACTCCTGAATGCAGCGTCCTTTCCAATTCCCACACTGATATTTCTGTATTTCTCTCCTCCAGACTGTAAGAACAACCTGACGTGAGTTGAACCTTCAGGCTCCCGAGCCTGCCCCCCGATGAAATAATTTAGTGAGCAGATGATGTTTTCAACCAAACCTCCTGTCTAACCCAGTGGATCTGTGTGTCTTCCGGCAGGTGTGTCCTCTGTGGCCTCCCTGATGTCCCTGGCTTGGGTGCTAGCCTCCTATCACAAGCTTCTTCGGGACTCTAGGGACGACAAGAAGAGTATGAGCTACAGAGGGGCCCTCATCCATCTCTTCTGGCGCATCTTCACCATCTCATCCCGAGTTATTTCTTTTGCTCTCTTTGCTTCCATCTTCCAGCTCTACTTTGGGATCTTTGTAGTGGTCCATTGGTGTGCCATGGCCTTCTGGATCATCCATGGTGGGACAGATTTCTGCATGTCTAAGTGGGAGGAGATCCTCTTCAACATGGTGGTAGGGATTGTGTACATTTTCTGCTGGTTTAATGTCAAGGAAGGGCGGACTCGATACCGAATGTTTGCGTATTACACGGTGGTCCTGACGGAGAACGCGACCTTGACGCTCCTTTGGTATTTTTACAGAGATCCCGACACTACTGACTCATATGCCGTGCCAGCACTGTGTTGTGTCTTTCTTAGCTTTGCTGCTGGGATAGCTTTGATGCTGTTATATTATGGTGTGCTGCATCCCATGGGGCCAAGAGCTAAGATCCTTGTCAGCTCCTGTTGCGCCGAGCTGCTCTGGGGCATTCCTTTGCCCCCCGATGTTGAGCCCATGGCGCCCCAAACCCCTGGGTACCGGGGGGCCCAGGCTACGCCCACCAGAGCGGTCACGGAGCAACAGGAGGAACTCACAGCTGACACTTGCTTGCCCGTTTTCCAGGTGAGAGCAATGGTTCCATCTACTCCATCTGGGCGACCCTACCCCCCCGAGGGGCCTCTCATTAAGATTGACATCCCAAGAAAAAGATATCCTGCATGGGATGCTCATTTTGTAGACAGGAGGTTAAGAAGAACTATCAACATCCTCCAATATGTCACCCCCACAGCTGTAGGTATTAGGTATAGAGATGGACCTCTCTTATATGAGTTGCTACAATATGAATCTTCACTTTAAAAGCTCCTTAAAGCAAAAGTAAAAGAGGGGACCTTATTTTTGTTTACGGTAAACACAGATCATGAAACAAACACAAACCTTCAGATAAGCTTTCTTTCTGGTTGCTGTATGTATAAAAAAAAGAAAAAAAAAGATATTCTCTATGTTTTGTAAGTAAAAACAAAAAGAAAAACTTTTCTTTTGTTTTTTACACACAAGAAACAGTATTTCAACTTCCACACCTAGGATTCACAGGTGGAGAAGGAGGCATCTCCACATCAGTTTTATACCGTACACCAAGTGTAGAACATTATTTATGGGATTGGTGCTGATTGAAAAATAAAAAAAAAACAAACAAACAAACCTACAACTGCCTTATGCCCTTAGGTGCTGAGTTTCATTAAGTACTGTCACCTTTCTCATGCAAAACTCTTTGATGATTATATGCCAGGAAAAAAAAGAAAAAAAAAAAAAAAAAACACAAAAAAAACCCCAAGAAAAAACCAACTGAAATGCAAACCTTAAAATTAAAAAAATAGTAAAAAGAAATGAACAACAACAACAAAAAGAAAGAAATGTATGAAAAAGAAAAATCCTGTTGCTCTTATTGGATTTAACAGAAAACAAAGCCCCAAATGTCTAAAGATAAGAAAACAAAGCCAAGACACCCCTAATGGAGTTTGGTTTTTCCAACAGCTGAAAGACAAAATCAGGTCTGTAAGATAATTTGGCGAGGAATTTATAGCACCAGTTGGCCAAGCCTGTGAGCCTTGACCAAGTCGTGTTATGAACGCGATCCCACCATGGAACCGTTTTCCTTGTGGAAACGGATCACGTGGAATGGTGGGTTTGCACCAGATTAGTGTGATAACGATGGATCTGATCTTGTTTCCAACAATTGCATGTGCTAAAGCACCACTGTCTCCAGTGGAGCAAATACGAACAGCCTGAGCCCAGAATAAGGCCTGCCACCTTGGATTCTGGCAAATATGGAATTATTGAAATTATATACCAAAAACATCCTCCTAAAGTCCATTTACACATATCTAATAATTATTTCAGTAATAATAAAACTCAGCATAGTAGCAAAAAGCGAGTCAATTTAAAGGCACAATACTTGATCAGTGACTGGCAAAATAATTTGACCTACTGTATCATTTTAAGGCTGTGAAAGGCATACATGTATTATTTGTAATCTCGTGTAAGACCTGTCATGTCTCATTCAGTGCGAGCCTTAAAGTGATTGTAAAGCATCCTTTCGTTCCATTTTGGGGATTTTTGGGTTTTGATTTTTTGTTTTTGTTCTGTTTTGTTTTTAAGGAAAACAAAACATGAAAAGTCGGGATATAAAAAAAAAACAAACACAAAAACAAACAAACAAAAAAAAGCAAACAAACAACAACAAAACAACCAACAAACTTCTTCAAACGGTAATAACCTGTAAACTGACTCACGTCTCGAGATGATTTGGTGCTTTGTATTTTTCGTTGATGTTGTTGTTGTGATTTAGCTGAGAATTCTTCGACTCGGTACATGTGGGGAACTGCTGACAAAAAAACTGTCTCGTGTCACCCTCTACTGTAAGTACATGGCGAGAAACAACAAGCAGAGGAGATCCAAAAGCGTAGCGAGAGCATCGTGGTTTAGCTTTAGCCTTCTCACCGCAAGGAGATGCTGCCACCCCCGATGATGGCAAAGCCCAGACGGTCACCTGCCGAGGGCTGAGTGGTTGTCTTGACATTTCCAAGTAACCCGCTCGGTGTCTGAACATTCCCATCTCTCCAATTCTGTTTCTGTGCTGGAACCTCTTTGTTTTCGAGTTCGATCACGGGTTTGCGTCTGTCCAACAACACCCTTTTTCCATTTTCGAGAGTATTGCTCCTTTAAAAGGAATAATCCCGTTTCAGGGCATCTTTTCAATCCCACCATCCCTCTACTTGGGAGGGGAAAAAAGTAACAAACAACAACAACAACAAAATGAGGTATTTTTAAGTGAATGCTGTAGTATTTTCTGTGTGTAATTGCAATTTTTTATTCCAGAAATACTGTAACTGTCTAGGGTGCAAAACTCCCATGCTGACCTATTCTGAAGAGGAGATCAGCATGGGGGGGATATTTTTTAATTATGATTATGATTTTTTTTTTAATTTGAGGAATTGGTTGGGTTTTTTTAATTATAATAGTATTTAAAGAAACTAGTACCAATTTTATATAACAGTTTAAAGAAGCTGAATGCTTTCTTCGCCTGAATATACCTGAAGAGAAACATTTTTTTCAATCAGTGATCCTTTGCAGTGTTCTGCGAAAATGTTGGGGTTTCTTCAGTTATTTCATTTTGTTTTGTAAAGGAAACTTTTAACTGGTGTCTGTCCCTCTCCAGGAGGGCAGGACTCACTCACGCCAAACTATAGACACACGGCAAAGTTTATATGAAGCCAAATTGTCACTGGTACTGTAATTCCCAGTCAAACTCCGTTTCAGGCAAATGTTTCTGGGCTCCGATTACAACCAATGTGATGGTCACATTTTCATGCAAAGGGAGGGATTTGGTCTTGTCATTCCCTACGTAACTTCCCAATCCCTTGTCTACTGTGCACATAGATACATACATATATATATATATGTATATATATATACATGAACTTCTATATTTATGAAAAGTTTTCATTTCCCTTCTCCATTGTCTGTGTCACAAAACCAGTCCCTTTTCCTACTAAAAGTCCCACTAACATTTCACCCTGTTTCTTCCCTGATCAGTCTCCATAAAAAGAGGTAATTTGTGAAGTGAACTCACTGTCCCCACCTACTGAGTCATAAAAACATGGAAGTGCCCATCCTGCCGCGACAGGTCTGCCTTTCTCCTCCCAGGACTTTCATTTGGCCTACCTTTAATGCTAGTGTAGACTTGAATCTGATCCAATTCCCTGTGTAAAGAGTCTCCTTGGTCCCTCCATGAAGAGCTCTCCTCTGCAATCTGCATTTCACTGGCATAAGCATGAGAAAGGAATGGGTGGCAAACAACCCTGATGTTCCTTGGGGGCGTCTCTTCCAGGAGATAACATCCTTATTTTCAAAAGCACCGTGAGAAGGTCCCTCTCCCCAAACTTGTCCCCTGTGAGGTCTGGAGATGTGATCCTAGTCGCTGGCCCCACCGAACCGCCGGACGCTGCCGCTTCACACCAGGACAGTGAAAGGAGCCAACGAGCCAAGGCACAGTCACCAGGTGTCGAGGAGGAGACCCTTCAGTGTTGCCTCTCATGCGCAACTTCAGCCTGCCTTCCCTCAGGAACAGGATCTTACTCCACACCACCACACCAACAGCCGTCCTCTCCCTCCCGTGATGGGAGCGGAAGGGCAAAACACTCTGGAAGTGTCCTTACTTCTCAATGCAGTGCTAATTTCTCACAACCAAACCAGCTTAACTAAGGGCTTGACACATCCCTGTTCCAAAGTCCTCCTCCTTCGTGGCTCGTAGTGTGGATAACAACAAAGGCAGGGGCCTCCACTGCGTGTTAAGACTGTTTCATTGCTCTTGGTTGCATAAACTTTCTGCCTCTGTTTTTAGTCCCTTCTTTGAATGACATCCACTGGCATCTTCATTGAGCAAAGGATTACCAGTGAGAGCCTGTGTCAACCCTGAAGAACTATTACTTTTTTCAAGGACTCCATTACAGCCTTAACATAAAACACGTGCTCTGCCACTACACCCAACGAGTTCACGGTGGACAGTTTGGGGTGGTGACCATTTCCTCTTGGAATTACCTGTGATCTTGTTGCCAAACAGCGCCTTTTGCCAAGCCAAAAGCTCGGGGAGGAAAACTACCCCCAGCTCTTTATTGGTACTAATCTCAGTGCTGATTCGAGTCCTCTCCTCCTATTTTGTTTATTTTTTGTCCTCTGACTTTTCTCGTGCACTTTTTCAGGATGGTCAGTGACTTGTTTTGGTTTCACTCTGGTTTTAATTCCTCAGCTTTCCCCCGGTAGCTCAGTTATACCGTGTCCCATCTTCTTGCCAGAAGATACTGAGTGAGGAGTTTTTCAAAATGCCATGGAGAAGGTTCAGCCTGTATTTATTCACATCACAAGATCAACGGGCAACTTCTCTGGCATGTTTGTGCTGTTGGATTCACCCTGGAATCATCTATACCAGCCAAATGTGCCATGCCAGGGAAAAGCCGAGGCACGAGGGCTCCACCATCCCGACTGTTATACTGTTCAAACCTTCCCTGGCATGGTTTTGACCCACTCCAACAAGTCCTGGACTCGGGCACAGCTTTCCCAGGCATGGCCAGAGACCATCCCCATCCAGCAGTTTGGATACAGCTGCTCTGCATCAGGGGTAGAAGATTTTAGCAGTGTGATTGGGACCAGCACTTCTTGGTTGGCCTAGTGGCCAGAATGGATCCTGGAAGTGCTTAATTTGCTAATAAAGATGTAACTCTGTGCCCACAGACGAGGATCCAGGACGTGGCAGAGAACGTCAGCTCCGATCTCGCATTTTTCTGTTTTCTGCCCGATTCAATGGACAAGTTGTTTTTCAGTTCACTCTGTTCTTTTTGCTGAGGTTGTTTTGCAAACAGCGTCACTTTTATCGCTCTGATGTCAACCCATCCATCCCTCCAACCATGTCAGATGGGTGGCATGTTTACTGTGACAGTGTTATACAACCACAGGCAGCTAATTCAGAGACAGGAATGATTCAGACCAGACCAAATCAACAATGGAAATACGGGAATTACAAGGTCCCTTCCCATGCCCTTGTCATGCTTTGCCACCCACACAAGGCATTTTTTATCTGCAGCTTTTTCAGCCTGAACTACAGAAGAGGAGCCAATGTCGAATAATTACCAGTGGAAACTGCAAGTGAGCCACTGATTTCGAGTGTAAATATATATATTTTCAGTGTTTGGGATTGGAGCTAATTCTCTGCTTCACCCTGTCCTTCTCTGCACCTGCCAAAAGTCAGCACTCATTTGCATGTATTTTTATTTAAAGCTGACTGGATGAAAAAGGACAAAATTAATTCCAAGCTTTAGTCAATGGTCTGCTAAAGCCTGGCTCATGAGGGTAGCATTGACTTTCAGAGCACAATCTCCCTGTGCTCTTCAGCTATATTTCTGTACACACAAAATTCACTTCACAATTTATCCTTCCTCCCCGTCCCCTGCATGTTCCACCTGTCACCCGCACACCTGACTAAACCTCCTGAAGAAAATGTGGTCTGAGGTTCATCCAGCGGGATTCCATTGAAGCTCAGAGGTGCTTTGAAAAGGAAAACTTACTACTGTGCATTTGCAAAACCTTTTAGTGCCTGCTTGCTGGGCAGCTTGGGCAGGAGACAATTTGGAAGCTGCCGGAGTCAGCGGAAAATTGTGGAGACAGGCTTTTTCTAGGGATATTTTCTTCTTTTACTGGGTTTGCTTTTCTCTGGGTTCTGTTCAGATTGAACGCGGTCGTGCAAAAGAAAACCCACCAGAAAACAAAACCCCCAAATAACCACGACAAAACAAGGTCTCTGCCCATCCCCACAGAGGCTGAGGTGGAGGGCGGTAGGGATGATGTGAATTCCGTTGTGTACCCTTTGCTTGATGAAGTTTGCATGCTGTTATTTTGGCAGTTGTCTCAAGCCCTGGGGTCTTGGGCTTGGTTGTTTTCCCAGGGTTCTGATTTGCTGGTTTTCATTTTTCCTTGGAGCTCAGGTGTATTCTGGTGCAGAGAATCTCAGCCTGGTTTGAACGAGAAGATTTGAGGCTATCCCAAATAGACGTGGGCAAACCTTTCACTGTGTGCAGAACGCATTTCCAGACCTTTGGGTTCCTGCTAGAGATGGTTGCAATCCACTTATTTCTCCATGAGCACGTTCAGAATCGCTTCATTGTTCTGTTGTGTTTGAACTTGGGAATAATGGTGTGGTGACTCTTTTCTGTCGAGGTGTGATGTGAAGAAAGGTAGGAGAGCCTTCCTGCTGTGCTAGATATTGGCTGTGTTCAACCCTTGTTTCTTTACTTGAAGCTCAGACAGTAGGATAATGAGAAAAATGAGAAAATGAGCTGACAGATCGCTGCATATGTTCCACTGGCTCTCCGCTGATGAGGAGGGAGGCAATTGGTGACAATCAAAATTAATCAGCATAAACCATCTGGACCTTAGTGTATATTCAGACATGCACAGAACCCAATTGGAAAGTGATGCTGTTGATAAAATAACGTGGACTCTCCTTTCCCGTCGTATATTGAAAAATTAACCACCAACCCGAAACAAAACCTACAACAAAGCCAAGCGTTGCAAAGAGGGCAAAAATGATTTGAGGGCATAAATTTTTCCCCTCCCCATCCCTTTGGGACACATGCAGCAAGGCAACTGTTTGAAAACCAGGCACTTTGTAATAAAAGGAGTTGTTTGGATTTGTGCAATGCCGTGTTTTGTCAGATGGTGTTTTACAGCGAGCGTAGAAAAGTGGTCACAGTCTAAAAGTCATTGCAGATTTTTCGGGTGACAGTACTCCTGGGTTCCGACCCCAGCTCTGCCACGAAGTTGCTGTGTAACCTTGGGCAAGTGATTTAACCTTTCTGTGCCTACAGTTTACCCATCTGTACATGGGTATAATAATATTTACCTACCTCACAGGGGTGTTGTGAGGCTTAAGTTAACGCGTGTGAGAGGTGCTGGAAGTGCGCCGTAAAAATTTCATTCTTGCTGGGTTTGTGCTGTTACGGGGAAAGAGCAGTAAAGGGTTTGGTTCCAACAAGCAGAAGGAAAACCTGCATGTGTTGAGAGAGTGATCTTAAGTCTTTTCTCTCCCCAGAAGCAAGGAACAGAGAAAATTGTGCTGAACAGCCTTGCTTTCCTGGTCAAATATAACAGCACTGTTTGCAATATTATTTTCTTACACAACAGGTGACCTTTCCCTTTTCCTTGCTGTTTCTGGAAACTTGAAACTAAAGATGACAAAAGTATTTCTGAACCGAACAGATTACTGATGAATACTTGAATTTCTTTAAAAGTCGCTCTCATCAGCCACGGTTAATGTGCACTAAACTTTCAGTCATCAGCTTCCATCTGAATACAGTGAAAAATTTGCTCACGCTGTTTTGGAATAGCCTGGACCTTATTTGGGAGGCTGGTATTGCTGAGGACTCTTGTAGGCATGGGGAAACTAGTGTCTCAACTGATAAACATGTGAAAATAACCCTTTTTTCTTTCTGTTTTTGCCTTTTAAGTTTCTTGACTACCTAAGACAGCACAATAATTGCAGTTTACTCAGTTGTACCGTAGCTTTTTTTTTTTGAAGTTTCCTTACGCAAAGGGCGAAGGTGGGATGTGAAAGGATAAGTCAGACCCAACGCTGCTCCCACGCGACTCTTCTCGGAGTATCCACTCTGCTGGAGAAAAACCTGTGCCACATCCAGAGAGACCAGACCAGGCCTGCCTTCACCATCCTCCCACAGGCAAAACTTCCCTTGCCATCCACAGGAGTTTTGGCTGTTGGTCCATCGAGGCGGATTCATCCCTGGTTGAACCCCAAGCCACTCAGGTGAAAGCCAGGACAACTTCCTGTAGAATGAGGGAAGGGATCCAGTTCATTGCTCCGGATGTCACCACTGGTCAGATAATTCAGAAGGGCAAAAAAAGCATGTGATAGAAAGCCTGGGTTTGGTTTATTTTTGTGTTTTCACTGTCTAAGTGTCCTGACCATTATATGATGTCTCTTTTGGAAATGCAATGCCAGCCAGGACTCCCTGCTCCCTTTTAGAAAAGCTTTGTGAAGTCAACTCCCACACTCCTTACTCAGGCAAAACTCCTGGGTTCTGTTGTTGGGTCTCATTTTCTCTCCTGAGTAAGGACTGTGAAGTCTGGTCTGTTTTGGAGAACTGGGTGGTGTTTCAGGTGGCCGTTGTCTTCTCTAACCCAAGACTTGCCTTGCGTGAAGCAAGAAGGAAGCTCTGTCTTGGTCTGCCACGTAACTTCCCTGTCCCTTCTCTGTACCCACCACGGGGAGGGCAGTTCAAAACCTTCTGGCTACATGGGCCAGGCTCTTCCACCTGAATTTCCAGGCAGCTGCACATCTTCCTGCTGGGGCAGAGCAAATTCAGAAGCCCCACTCTTGCAGATGGGCCGTTGATCATCTGCATCAGCTTTGGGTCTGCTCCTTCCCCATCCTTCTCCCCAGCTGTTTCTTTGTCCTGTTTTAAGCACTCAGCTCGGTGCTTCTGGGTTCTTTTTACTGCTTCTGTTCCAAAAAAGTTATTGAAGTTGGGAAAAAAACAGCAATGTAACTCCTTCGGTGCTATGCTAACTGCTTTGTTTGACCCAACCAAATGCTGGCCAACTTATAGGTATTCCCTCTTTGTCCTAAGAAGCACCACACATCTGTGTCTTGAACAGGGATGGACTGAGAGGGGTGAGAGAGAGCAAGTGTGGTTTTGAAAGCAATTAAAGTCTCATGTGTATCTAGTAGAGCAAAAAGATGTAGATGCAGACTGCTTTCAAAGCTGCTTATTGCCCACCTCGTGGAATTAAATAGGATATAGCCTATAAGGTATTGAGGGCATTATATATATAGATAGATATTTAAAAAAAAAAGAAAAAAGACAAAAAGTTCACTTTATCAATAAATCACCCTTTAATTTTCCTGAAAATGTACTGTTCAACAGAGAAAACACCTGGCTGTGCTTGCACCTGGTTGTTTTGCTATGACCCACTCCAGCAGCGGGAGGAGAGACAATTCCTCCTCCTCTGTATTAAGGCTGATATAAAATGGGTGGCTATGAATTTTCAGGATGAAAGGGACTAATCAACATGTATGTCTGTGTCTGTATCCCCAATCCTGTGGGAATATGGACGAGCATACATGCCATGTTACTGCAACAGTATATATGTTTTAATATATATGAACACGTTGTGAATTCCAAAGGGCTTTTTTGAGATGAGGAAGGTCATTCCTGGTGTGAGGTGCTGGCAATTTGGGATTTGCAAGTAGGGTTGAAATAAACATTCCTTGTATGATTTTTTTTGGTTTTTTTAAATTAAAAGACCATCAGAAGCTTAAAGTCCTTCTGAGGAAATGCTGTACCACCCAATCTTCCACTTCTTAAGAAATTTGGAAACCAAAATCAGACCAAAAATAAGGGTCAGTATAAATCAGTAAAGCTCCATTGATGGCCAGGTGCCTCCTTACACTCCCCATGCTAAAAACAGTCATTTCTATTGGTGCCAGGGAGCCCAAACTGGGCCCTATTGCTCTTTTTCTAAGCCTGTGATAAAAAATTTCATGTTTGAGCTTGTAGGTTTTGCCAAAGCCCAGGCAAAAGTTGGACAAAAGCAGGAGTATCTTTCCAAGTGGAGCCATCTGAGTGTAGCACATCCCTGATCACATGGGGGCTTTGTAGTCCTGAGGAAGAGATGGTTTCTCCTTCCACCAGTATCACCATTACAATGAGAACAGCCCTGTTAATACACATGGCAAACAGGGCCCTCCTTCGCAGGGATCAAACCCTCCAAAATCTGTTTTCGAGCCCTTAAAATTCAAATGCCAAATGCCACTCAAAGGGAATGATTATTGTTTTCCCTCCAGATGCCATTCCTGCTCATCAGTCACAAGGACAAGCAGCTCATATTTTCCTTTCTAGCCGTATTTACCAATAAAACTCACTGCCAGTGCCAGAACCTCCTTCCCTCAGAGCCAGCTGAACACCACCTGCAAACCGCCCCCGCCTTTCCTCCCCTCCTTCCACTTTCAGAGCAAACACTGTTCCTTCCTAACTAGCGAAGATCCAGGACAAATGCCAGCTGATTACACCTGCAATCTGTTCTCCTTAGGATTTTGTTTCAGTTTCTGAGGGCAGTCGAGTACACACAGGGACACGTGCCCGCAGAAATTTCAGGGACCTGAGGTTGAAGCTGCTTGACTTCACCTGGGTGGTTTTTGGGCTTGTCCCGTGCAGGGCCAGGAGTTGGACTTCTGTGATGTTTATGGGTCCCTTCCAACTCAGGATATTCTGTGATTCTATGATTCTGTGAGCTGACACTGCTGTGAGAGAAACTACAGACCAAGTGTTCCCCAGGCGACCCCCTCAAATTGCTACAGGTTCACACCATTCCCACAGAACCTGTTTTTTTCGGTAATCACTGAAGGTATCAGTCAACAAATTTATGATGGATAAGTAGCAGGGCAAGTGGACTGGTTTTCACTTATCCATGGACCTCCCAGAATTACTCAAGCAATTAAACAAGCCTTAAATTGGGTGTAATTGCAGCCATTTGGAGGAGAACTGTGATGGGTGTTTTCTGAAAAAGTGGCTCAACAGGTGTCACAGCCAAATCCCTTTGGCCCAGATCTTTCCTGTGTAGGGAGAGTGAGAGGGAAGAGGTTTTACACCGAACATCAAAGTTTGCCATTAGCTACAAAATGTGCCCCCCTCCCAAAATGAATCTAAAACTTCAGGTTGTTTTGTTGTGTTTTTTTTGGTGCAAATTATTTTCCTATCAGAATATAAACAATGGTTCTGGCTTATGTTTCTTCTCTGCAAATTTTACCATTCCAGCCTTTTGTTCCAATGAGGAATGGGAATTAGTTTCAAAAGTGTTTCATTTACTCAGGGAAGGATTATTTCACATCTTGGTTTTGGTGACTTTCACTCAAGTCATCGGGCCAAGTTCAGACCATTCCGCTAAGGCTGATTACCCAGTATGAAACCAGTATGAGAAAACAGATAGGGAAAGGATCTTTATGGTCTCCTGTGTGTTCCTTGTTCTAGAATAATAGTGTTGTGATCAGGAACCTGACAGTGTTCTCCATCATGGGGTTGTTCCCCTAAAAACAGGATTTCCACAGAAAGGTTCTATATTTTGGAGGCTTTGAATGACCTTCTGATTGCAAGGAAATGCCATCCCTTTGTTGTGTACATTTTTCGATGCACTGTCATATACAGAAGGCAAAATCGTGGTGGTGCCTGAAGATCCACATTTTCTCTCCATCTCTGCTGTGGGCTGTTGGTTGGGAGAGCCAAGGGGATTTTGGGGTTGTCTCTGCTGGCAGGTGAAATATGTCCCTTAGTGCCACTGGCCTGTTCTCCAGGGCATGTGATATGGGAATGGTCAGGCTGTTGCCTGGCTCCCATCACCCATCCCAGCTCCAGCCCTGGATCTCTGCCATCCCTACTCACCCCAGGTGTTGCAACATGCATTTAAAGACCTTTGTCAACCCTACTTCTTGCAAAGCTCTTCCGATTGAAAGGAATCCTGTAAGCCCACAGTAACTCCTCAAATTAGCTTTCATCCTGGGAGAGTTTTTGATTAGTGAATTTTGATAGTACTGGAAAATTGGCACAGCCACAGAGAATAGCACAATTTAAATACTTCTATTGCAGAAGTGCCACTTTTCCCATAAACATTGAAATTTGACTAATCACTGCTGGAGCTCGTTGTTAACACTCAAAACCTGGAAAACACTCTTGCACTTGATTCCTTAGATAAACCTTGTTCAAGGAGAACAAATTCCCCAATCACTACAAAGTGGTCAAAAGAAGCTGTTACAGCAGGACACCTGGGGTTTGGAGGTTTTTTTTTGCTCTGTGCCTCATCTGTAAATTGTGAAGTGTAGAGGTTCTCCCACAAGGGTGATGTGAGGATTTATTTAGTCAGAGTTGGTAGAACTGCTTCAAGACTTTACCATCAAAAGCACTGCAGGGCTGTGGTGGTGGTGGGCAGAGCAGGACCAAACAATCCACCATGTCACCTTTTCCTTGTCTCCATGTAGCTCAGCAGACACAAAGAGGGGCTTTGATCTGAAATATCACATTAGGATTTTGGGAAGTGTTTTTCTCCATCCCCCAAAATGCCCTACTCTTCCTTTGGAAAGTATTCAGGGAAGTCAACTGAGAAACCAGGGATTTGGCACAGTCCTGGTGGGTCACAGAAAAGAAAGCAGAGATGGAAAGAGCACGTGGATCCTCAGGTGCATTCCCAAGAGTTCATGCCATAGGTGTGCCCATGTCTTATTCTTCCACCCTAAATCCTGTCTGGTTGAAAATCTTCCAAAGGAGAAGCCTGCTCACCCCAGACCCTCTGGATCAGGCACATCAGGCAGAAATAATGGCCTAAGCTTTCCTAGCAAGAAGGACATTTTTGGTTTATTAAGCTTGAAACTTAGTCATTCCCATGTCTTGAATTTGCCTTATTAACCAAATTCAGCCCATTCTGAATCCAGGTCATTCATCCTTCCAGTGCCATCCTGACCCAGCGTGGCTTGCAGGTGAAGATGCCCATCCATCCTGGGAGAGTTTGGCTCCTTCCTAGGACACTTTTCTACCTGAGCCATCCTTTCTGGGGGTCTAGAGAGACCAGGATCCAAAATTATACCCCCAAAAGTAGATCTGAATGAACAGGAAAACTACTTTGAGTCCCGCCACAGGCAACTCCCTTTGTCCCCCACAGTGGTGTTCCAACACCGTTTCAGCTTCTGCCAGAAGCCACACACATGGTGCTTGGGTGACACAGGGCTGCCAACACCCCCTGCTTGAGCTGGCCAGGAGAAGTGGCAGAGGGCAGAGCTGACCCTCCTCTATGTCCAGAGAGCAAATTCCTGCTAAACTCGTTGGCGTTATCTTTGCCTTGGTGCGACGCCGCTGACAGCAGCTGTCGGAAGAGCTAGGGATTTTTGCATGGGATGGGCTGACAGGTGTCAACATGATGCAAAACTGGTGCTATTAACTTGGCATAGAGTGCCTGAGAGTCTCTTCTCTTCCTTTTTTGATCACCAAGCAATGACCTTACGCTTGGGGAGCCCGTTGTTGATGGACAACAGTGTCTGCAGTGACTCCTCCTTTCGCGGGAGGGCTCTGAGTTTGTGCTCTGTCTCATTCCCCAGCTCTTCCTCTATTTTCTAAGTCTTGGAGGTTAATGTGTGTTTATGTTTGGGCATGAATTTATGAGCAGAAGAAATAGAACAAGGGCCAACACAGAAGTTTAGTGCATGTAGATTGAATAAGAAGGGAATGAGAAGCAGGGGTTAAGACCCAGACGTGCAGGTTTTATCTCTGCCTCAGTCTGGCAGGACTTCGGTAAACCCATCAGAATCATTGCCTGTGCCTGGGACAATTTATTCTCTGGGCTCCCAGGGAGTGACAGATTGAGATATTCAGGGCAGGGCTCTGCAGAGGGATGAGATCAGACTCGCTGAGTGCCTCCGACTTCCCCTGGTTTGGTGGAAGCAGAAGGCATCCAGCAATCCCAGGAGGGATCCCACGTCAGGCTGTGCCCTCTTCATGTGAGATCATTCTCTGAGCACTCAAAGTTCAACTCTACTTCTCTTACATCGGTGCAAACATGTTGAACAAGGCAACATTCAGCCATTTTAATTTAAGGGAAGGCTGTTAAAAAGCATCCAAAGTACTAAATAAGAGCTCGCAAAATCAACGTGCCCCTTAAATGACCAAATTCTGGTCACAGTTTTCCCAAGGCACCAGCCCACCCTGCATAAACCCTGGTGTTTTTTTCTGGGAAAACCCTTGTTTTCCTGTCATCAGCGAGGCCAGAGTTTGGCCTGGCCCCACCTGCCCTCAGTAACTCCAAAAGGCTCTCTGTGTTTGTCGATGATGGCTTTGTTAGGGCAGCCACATTTCAACTCTCAAAGCCTCGTGGTGCCTTTTCTTGTGGTGCTTTTACCCTTACAGGACTTCAGTCAAGGCAACCACTTGCATCCAACAGCAACGCCAGTACTTGTCCTCTGTATTAGGTGCCAGTGCAGTAACAGATTTTAATGTATACTTATATAAATATAGATAGATAGATAGACTGATATAGTTATAAATATATATATATATATATAACTGAGGTTCTGATGCCCCTGCAGGGGGAATGGACCATTCCTCTGCAGGATTACACACTGCTCGAGTGAAACCAACAGCTCAACGTCCTGTAAAGCATTACAACCTTGGAAAGGAGCTTCTCTTTCCCATGTTTTTTTATTCTTTTTGTGGCTCCCTTCTCTCCTCCTGCCCCTCTGAAACACACTCAGTGAAAGCTGCTGTTTCACATCACAGAAATTTCTTGTAATTTCTCCGCCCTTCTGAAAATCTCAACACCTTCCTCCTGCTGCGGGACGGGGAGGTCTCCCCTTGCCGTGAGAGGGGTTGGTGAGGCAGCATTCCAGGGCAGAATCCCAGGCAGCATCCTTGCCTTTTCTTGGCACCAAGGTGATGCAACTCACCTCGTGGCCGGCGCTGTAATTGCCCCTGGGCAAAACCATCTGCTGTTGAGCCTCTGCATCTCAGCTGCCCCAGCCAGACACCACCTGGGGGTGTTTTCTTTTTTTCCCCTCTTTGGATGCTCGGTTTTCCATGTGAGCTGAGCAGCCCTCGCTGGTGGGGAGGAGGCGTTTCTTTGCTCACACGAATAGTTCTGCCTGACTTCAGGGGGGAGAGGATTTTTTTGTCAAAATACTGCTGAGTTGGGTCAATTATCACCTTATTGTTACCTTTGAAGTATTGCTGAAACCAGAGAGAGGTGGCAGAACAGATGTTGAGTGAAGGTATTTTCTCCTAAAGGGAACAACACCAATAATACTCTAAAAGGTGCTAGAATCAAACCTCATTTTATATACTTTTGTTCTTAGAGATAAAAAAAATAATTAAAATACACAGTATTATTCCTGTGCAGCCTTACTGTAGATTGTTATAACCAACTCATTATCCAAAAGACAAAAGAACCCAAGAGAAAAGGTTAAAAAAAAAAAAGACAAAAATGAAGCGATCTTGTATAAAATGTAACAAATATGACTTTCCTATATAAATGTAAATGATCAGACATATATTAAAATGCACTCGAGGCAGGCAGCAAGCATGAAAAGCTTTTGAAGCATCTTTTTTAATGCACAACACCTGTCTTTGTTCCTTTGGCTGGTGCAAGAGGGAATGTGCCAAGTGGCTTCTATTTCCTTTTCATTCTGTTCCTGATTTTTGGGAAAAGGAAACCGGGTTGGAAAGAGGGTGCGAGGTTTAGCCCACACAAAAACCTGGAATATTCATCTGAATTTTATTTGTTTGGTTTTGTTGTTGATGGACAATGTTGGTGTTCAGACTCACACTTCATTTCTCAAATGCTTTTGAAAGCTTTGTTGCCTGCCCCAGGTGCTGAGCATAACTCTTACCTCAAGCAAGTTTATTAAAAATCAAAAAAAAAGTCAATTGTTTTTTCCCATCTCTGCAAAATTAAAGGGAACAAATGACAACAATAGAAAAAATAATAATAATACTTAAAAAAGCAAACAACCAGCAGTGAATGAAGGAATGAAAATTGAAAACAAAAGAAAGAAGTCAAAGCAGAGGTTTGATGATCAAACTGAGCCATTCTGGTGCTTTCCCCCTTTTTGTGTTGCTAATGATCAAAATTACATGAGATGGGCTTAGACAAGTCTGTGGTCTTAGGATGTAGCAAAAAATGTATTTAAAGAGAATACAAACTTTGCATGGAACAAACTCTGATGGAACATTTAAAGAATGGCTGTTTCAGTGTCAGACGTTCAATGTTAGCATGTGTGTGTGCTGTAAATACCTTTTCATGTGTGACATGTACAGTTGACTGAGGAAAAAACAAAAGTATGGAACCGAACAAAAAAAAAAATAATAATCAAATGCTATTTTATCAGATGATGCACTTTTTCACCTTGATGAGAAGCCACTGTTCACAACTATGCAATCTTCCAGTTTCTCTCTCTATCTCTTCTCTCCAACCTCAAATTTCCCAACTATTTTCCATAACCTAAACCGTTTTTTCTTTTGTACAAAGAAACACAAAAAAGTTCCAAACTCTGGTTCAAGGTGAGAGTGCTACTGTGACTTTTCTCAAACGATAAGAGCTAACAAACAGACAAACAAAAGGGGTTTGGTTTGGTTTTGTTTTTAAGAAAAAGGAGGT
This sequence comes from Pachyramphus minor, assembly GCA_013397135.1. NCBI lineage: Eukaryota > Metazoa > Chordata > Aves > Passeriformes > Tyrannidae > Pachyramphus > Pachyramphus minor. Next base: position 422,323 of record VYXB01005973.1, on the reverse strand, counting down.
TCGGACATGACTCTCTTTATGTTCTCTAAGTGAATCGATGTTTTCTACATGTGCCACACTTCTGTTGATCGGGGTTGTTTTTTTTTCATTTGGTTTTGTTTCTTGAGGTTTTTTGTTTTTTTCTCTCTCTCTCCCTCCAGGTTTTAGGATTTTTTTTTTTTTAATTCATTTCCTTGTATATATATTTTTTCTTTTTAATTCTGGTTTTGTATTGTAGGTATTGGGGATGTGAAGATGAAGGTGAAATTTGGCTTAACTCCAAGTGTTCTAGTACATGTGTGTGCTATATGTACATAGTTTTCTACATAGAAAATTTTACGCGCTTTTTAACGCACTTTACGACTTGTATGTACAAAGTTGTCTATATAGAAAATGTAGTGAGTGTTACCTGACCCTCAAAGAAGAGCATTTTGATTCTATGACTAAGAGGAGTTAAGATGTTTGAGTATCTCACCCGTGTGTGTGTGTGTATTATATACTATATTATATATTATAGAAATATATAATAGTGTATGTCCACGGTAGGGTGTGTATAACATATACACACATCCAAACACAGGACCATGCCCATCTATACCACTGAAGTAGAGTTGTTGTAGTTCTTTAAGCTGTAATAAATAGCCTGACTCTACTGGGTAAACTTCTTCCCTGTCCTTAGATGGGTAGAAAGGTAGAAAATCGTCTAGAAAGGTAGAAAATGTCTAGAAATTGTCTAGAAATTGTCTAGAAATTGTCAGGAAAGGTAGAAAATTCTCCTCCCCCAGTTCATATCCCTGGGAGGATTTAGCCTTTAGAACCTTTCTTTCCCCACCCCAGTTTACCAACAGGTGCTGAGGAGAGTGTTGGTGAGGAAACAGGGTCGTCCAGTGATGAGCTCAGGAAAACACGCGCCCACGAGATGCTGTCACGTCCCCCGCCCACCACTGACTCACCTCGCAGCTTAGAGCATCACTCCCACTTCTCTGTGCCTGTCAAACTGGGGTTGCTGTTGCTTACCAAGCCTTTAAGCACTTTGCACTCATGGTCCTCCTCTGCAGATACCGCGGGGTCCCTCTCCGTGATGGCGGGAGGCGATTCGGGCCAGTTTACGGTGAGATCTTCACCAACCTACCCCTTGTCCTTCATCTCTCTTCTGTTCAGGAAGCCAGTGCTGCCTCCTTGGGCCATGCTTCGACCTTTGTCCCCTCACCATTACTCTTTAGGTGTTTGTTGTTCTTCTCCTTCCTTCCTCTCAAGGCTTCCCCACCCTTGAGAGCCACAGCGCATGAGGAGAACACTCCTCAAATCCCTTTATCGGGCTCTCCTCAGCCTTGGTACCTCCAGGTGCTGAAACAACTTGGCCAAGGGCAAAACCCTGGGTTGCTGCCATCAGCCCCCTCTTGTCTGATACACTACACACAGACCTCGTGGTCTGGATCCTTCTGGATGCCTTCCAGCTTGAGACATTCTGTGATTCTGTGACCTCAAGTTTCTTGGGGTAGGACAGATGGAACCCCATTTCTGACTCACTGGACACCTGATTTAGTGAAGCCCTTCCAAGTGACAGCTGTGGATACAGAAGGACCTTTACTGAATCTAGTAAAAGTGGGAAGGATGAAGAGAATGGATTCCTGGCACCTCTTCCATGTATTTGTGGCAACACAAGTGACCACATCAGTCTGTGGTATGGTGGGTGCTTCTTTCAACCAATCTTTTGGATCTGAATCCTTACCAAGAACTTCATGTCAGTCTTCCTGCTAAAGTTACAGCCACATTTACCTGAAAACAACAGGAGTGGAAAAGTTGGATGCAATCTTCCCATCTTGCACAACATCCTGGCTGCAAGTGTTGTCAATCAGTTGGTTGATCCTTAAATCCGGGTGGGCTCAGAAGCCTCCTGTGAGCGTTTAATGTAACTCAGTTCTCTAGAAAGAAGCTTTCACACCTAAATATTTTACTGTAGGACATCTCACTCAGCCTTACATGTTGCCCATTGTCTATTTAATGGTGTCACACAGGTATGACACCTCGAGGGTCTCCTTATCTGTTCTTCCTGCACAAATATGGCCTCTTCCATCTGCTGATGGAGTTTGGGCTCTTCCATCTACTGATAAGTTGGGGCTGATGTTTGCAAGGAACTATAGTTGTCTCTTGGACTTGCCATTAGAATGCTGGCATCTACAGGCTGTGTTAATGATTATTAATGATTATTAATGATTAATCCATTTTTTTTGAAGACAGTATTTCCCCCACTCCCCTGCTCACTTTAAGTCAGAATACCTAATTTCCTTCCCTGATAATGCAGTGCTGAGAGGTGCCCACCTGAGGAGGCCAAGTGGAGTCATCCTCTGCCCCAGTTTCTACTAAAGTTTTAAGGGAAAAAAATGAAGATACTTTCGTAATTGCTACATTCAGTGAAGGGAGGAACCTACAGGGCAAGTTTGACACAATCTATAATCTTTTAAATTCATACATTCCAGGTTCTTAAAGGAAGTAACTTGCAAAGGGTACTTGCTCCATGACTCACCTAGAAAATCTATTCAGGGCAAGAAATATATGGAAGATGTTTGACAATAATTTTTTCCTCTCTGGGTTAACCAGTCCCTTTGTAGCAAAGCAATGCAACCATCAGAGTCAAAATAGAACCAGATCTGTGTTTCAGTTCAAAATTACTTTTTTTGTGACACGAAAAACCAAATCTTTAAAAATGTGTATGACAAACAGGAGAGGTTCATTTTGTGGACAAGTATAAAACCACTTACAGCTTTCAGACCCTAAGAGAGAAAGCATTTCTTGACACACATCCCTGGGTGAGGATGTTAATCCAAAGTTCTTTGCCTACTGGCTCTATGAGCATGGGATCCAAGCCTCTAATTTAGCCAGAAGATCTGGGTATCTCATGATTTATCAACGTCCATTCCATACTTAAAACAGAAAGATACTCCAGGATTAATCCCAGTTGGTTTCCAGTTTAGATCTGTTGTGTGGCCTTTATGTGATTATGTTTACATGAGCTGAATCCCAACAACAGTAGACAGGATTTACCATGCTTCCAAAACACTTCCCACCATGGCTTCTCATGAGACTTGTCCTCTTGGTGCTCTGCTAATGACCATTCAAAATTATCTCCTCCAACACAGCTCCAGGATGACTCTGTAGCCCCTGCCACATCCACCCTCCCAGCACTAAAGGAATCAGAGAGTGGGACCCACTCAAGAATTAAGGGAATTTCCTTTTCTTAAGTGCTCCACACTTTCTGTGACCGTGTTCTGGTCACTCTAAGGGTTCACAAAAAAACCTTTGAAAATCAACGCACAAGCAATAACCTTCTGTGTGTTTTCCTGAAGGATGAGGTCATTCTCCAACAGGGGCTTGTTTAATAGATCCACACAGCATTCTGGTAACAATCACATTGGCTTCTTCTTCTGCTCATTACCAATCTGTTCTGGTCAAGTCTCTTCATTTTCTTTCATTCAGCCACGACATTGTAAATGATATGAGAATAAAGCCCAGGTTGCCACCGTTTGCAGAACAGCTTGGGAATGATATTCCTTCCAGGGTACCCCTTCCTACCTTTGCAAGAAAATTAGGATATGATTGAGCAGCAGCAAAGGGGCTTCCTAGTTCAGAGCTTCAAACTTGTTTTTCTCTGTGTTTGTCATAAAGCACCTGAGATTATCCTCCTGATAACGTGGCTCCTGAATGATGTGACGGTGTCATGTTCATCCTTTGCTGCACGAGCATGGATGAAGATGGTCCAATTGCCCTAAGAACTTTAACCAGCCATGTTGGAAACATATTGGGAATGTTTTCCTGTATCCAACCCGGTTCTCCCTTGCTGTAGTTAAACCCACTGCCTCTCATCTCTGCGTCTTTTTGCCTGTGGAAGGAAGCACCGGCTGCATATTTTCCTGGATTGACAGACTAAATTTAAAAGCCCAAGGCTGTTCCAAATCCTTTCCCAAGATGTTGTGCTGAGAATTGTCCGAAGAGCCCCAGTCATGCAGGTGCCTTAACAGGTCTCCTTGTGGGAGTGCAGATCCCACCAGGTACCACCAACACCGGTCACTTCAGCGGTACCGTCTTTCTTGCCACGTATCTGCTGCTCCCTGAAAACAGCAACAGAATCCATCAAGGGGCTGCCCTTCTGCTGAAGCCTTGTTTGGTTGGCCACCATCAACAAGTCCAAGCTGATATCCACGAGCACAAAGTGCTGGGTGCAGCCTCGAGCATTCCCAGGGTGTGCTGCTTCCTCTTGGCCATCGAAAAGGAAGGGGAAATGGTTTGCCTTTCTTTTGCTTCTGTTCAGCTCCAGTAGATTCCCCTGCTGTGGAGTCCCCCCTCTTTGCCCTCAGGCACTATCCCTAGAACACAGGCTATTTCTCAGAGCTGTTTTATCACCTTTAAAAGTCATGGAAAAAAATCAATGGAAAATTTTCCCTTGGAGACGACTGGTTTTGTAGGAAACGCTTCTGATTTACTTTCCTCCCTGGTCCCAAATGGCATCATTACTAAATGGGCTCTAATATCAATATCAATGTTTGTAGGATCCATTGATCAAGCTGTGAATCAAAGCTCACTGCTGTGTTGGATATACATATGTTAATGACAGTTGTGTTAAGCCAAATTTAGCAGCTGGATTCTTCCACATCCCTTTGTTTTGTATCTACCTCACTATGATTTCTTTGATTTCTTGTGATTTAGTGTTGTATACAATGTCAGAGGTGATATGTAGATAAAAATATATATATATATATACAAATATATATTTTTTGCTTTGCAATAAAGCTCAAAGCTATAACACGAATATTCATAAAATGTCATAATCTTTATTGTAATGTTCCCTTCTCAGTTGTAAAATCCTGTCTGGATCCTATTTTCCTGTACACTGGAATCAATATTGTGATCATGAGTGAATGGTTATTATTTCTGTTCCTTTTCCATTCCAGTGATATTTTTGAGATGTGAGATAGACACCAGAATTGACAAACATGAATTGGTTTACTTTTTTCGTTTCTTTTCCCCAAATACAGCCTGTTTGTAACTGGAAACAAATTGCAAAATTGAAAGAAAATTATTTGCAGTCCTGATCTTTCAATTTTGGTTCTCTGATCTTAACACTGAATTTGGCAGGAGGAGAGGGAGCAAACAAGGTTTTTAGGACTGATAAAAGAAAAATATGTTTCTCTGTTTCCATTTGGGTGAAGAGGGTTTTCATTCCTGGAAATAATTGACATGTGGCATTTCCCTGAGCACGGAGACCACATTTCTTGAAAAGTTGTCTGTTTAATGGCAGCCACTGACCCAGAGTCACTAATTCAGGTCCTTTTTGTGGGAATGGAGAGAGATAAAGAGTTCCCCAGGACAATTCACCCCCTGCTAACTAAGACACTTGTCTAAAGCATGTGGGATGAAGCTCCTTCAGGATGGAACTGAGAATTTGAAGCTTACAGTTGGATACCTCACCTTGATGGGCTAAAACCAAGTTCAAAGCCTCCACTGGCAGTGCACAAATATCCTGACAAGTGAAAACTGTCTCAATTTTGGGTTATGTGCATCATTCTGAACCATGTGGCACTCTGTGCTCTGTCAGTGGAAGGGCTGAGGAAGGTGGGAGCTCCTGGTGAGGCGAGGAAGACTTTTCCTTATGCTCATGGGGTGGAAAATGTCCTTGGACCCAGTGACAAGCCAGTTACACCACGATAACCAACATCTGGCACAGAAATGCTGGATGAGTCCTACAGATTAGGGAGGAGCACCAGGGAGGAATCTTGAGGTGGATGGGACCTCTCATCTGTTTATTCCCAGTAAAACCTTTCCAAGAGCCTCACAGCTTGATCCTGCTGTCAGGAATGTGAGGAGACAAAGCTAACACCTTCCCAGGGCAATTCTTCTCCAACCTCCACGCTGCTCCATAGGCTGGAAATAGAAAAAAAGCACCAAGCCCCAAATAATCTTAGTTTGATTAGGAAATATTTACAGGGATCTCACTTGACTGGGAGCAAAATGAGGGGAATCATCTCCATTTCCTTTCCACCAGACTGCAGGGAAAGTTACATTTTCCTGTTTGTTAAAGCAAACAAAAAATTAGTGACCAGAAAGAATTGGACACAAATGGAGTCTGACATATTTAAAAAAAAAAAAGAGCAAGGAAAAAATTACTACTGAACTCAAAACCAGTTATCCCAGTAGGAAATAAAATAAAATCTAAAAAATTACACAAAGAAGCAGGAAATGAAACCCAAAGATGAATAAATCTCCATGGAGAAAATGCTGTTGGGTTTCACTTAAAGCACAAGACAGGACTGCAAAACACAGATTTGGGCTTGGTTTACGAGACCCCTTCTGTGTAATCTCCTCTCTAAAACTGGCACAATTGTTCAGTACAAACAGCATTTTTTTCCCCTCATTCTTATCTGGTGTCTGTACAAATCTGGCTTGGTATTTGGTTTGGTTCTATTCTTTTTGTTGCCTGTTCCCACCTATTTCTATTTTTATGGTGTAGTATTTTGTCTCTGTGGAATGAAATACAGATGTGTTCATGAAGTTGTATAGCAGATGGAATAACAGGTTGGAGTTGATTTGGAAAAAGAAATAATCTAACAACTAGAAAAATATCTATATGAAAAGTATGCTTCCAAAGTGTGTGTTTGAATGTGGGTATTTTGCCATTCTACTGAGCTTTCTGAAAGGTTTATTATGAAATAATGTGACTTTATGGAGTTTGAGGGGCTCAAGACACCAAAAAGCACAATTTCTTGTTAAACTGTTATAATATGATTGAGGGTCCATTATGGTAGCTCAGTTTTTGCTTATCTGACCATTATAATCTCCAAATTTTGAGATGAATTAAATAATCCTTTCAATCTGTTCATTAATCATCTTGCATTAGGCAAAAGGGAGAGATGCATCTGGTTCATTTCTGCTCAGAAATCACATGGAATTCCCAGCATTATTTGCTCTTTATTTGCTTCAAAAATAGGGTTGGGTTTTGTACTTGGTGGTTATTTTCTCTGAAACCTGCTGGAAGTTAAAAAGGTCTCCTTTTAGTTCAGTGACAATGAGTCTGTGCAGTAAATGGAAGACACAGCCTGGTTTTTATCTCACCTGCAGTGGAATGTGGTCTGGGAAGGACTATGGAAATCACTGGTGGATCTGATTTGGTCGTGCTGATTAATGTTAACAAGGGACCAGGGGTGTCCTTGCTGCCCTCCACAGCTGCAGGAGTAGGTGCTGGAGGAAGTTCATGTCTGAAGTCGCATTAATGGTGTCCTCAGATGTTCAGAGGGCTGGTGGTTGTTTGATGAAATGGGGAAAGTCTTCAGCATTTCTTTTCCTTCATCTCTTTGAAAGGAGCTTAGATTTTCTTCCCTTGCTCTCCCAAGTGTTTCCCCTGGTGCTAATGGGATGCCTTTGGTTTTGGTCATGGGAGGATCTTTTTGTCACATCTTGTTGGTTTGTTACTGTGGCCAGTTTGCAACAATCTGCTTGTGCTGCCTTTGAGGGGTTAAGTCCTTCTGTAGCATCAGCTCTGCTCTACTGAGAAGTTCTGTGTGTCTCTTCCACCTCTGGAGGAGAGAGTGGTTCTCGATCCATGCTCGCTGCTGTGCTACCTGCTCTTTTCCAGGTGCCAGGACTGTTCATTTCTGTAAAGATCCCTTTTATTTTGGCAGTTGTACCACAGGCAAAATTTTCCTCCACCTTTGTAAATGTGGGAGAGCGTTACCAGCTTCCGTGGAGCTGGACCAACTTTCACCCTGGCACAGAGCAGCAGCAGTGAGCAGGGTGTGCTCTGAGCAGGAATTGCCTCTCTGTTGCCTGTTGCATGCCAGATGGGATATATCAAGTGGATATAATAGCATTGGGAATGTCTTCTGCTGTCTCATCCACTAGAGAGAAGATTTGGGTAAAGGGTTGAGCAGGTTCTGACAGTGGAGCCATTACAGATTCGTTTGATTTGGATGAAGTGCCTCCTGAGATCACTTGGGCAGCAGAGCACTGAGAGGCTTCAGGGCTCTCTTTTATTTTCTCTCAGTTATGTCATGAGGTTTGGAGGCACAAAGCCCTGCACAGAGTCACAGCTGGTTCACTCACTGCTCAGGTCAAGTCAAGAAGCAGAGTTGTGTTCAAGGCAGCATGGTGAAACCACAGTTTGAGGGTTTCTGGGTCTCTTGATGGCCCTGTTGTTGGGTATCAGGACATGTCCAGGCTCATGTGATGAAGGAGACACCAGTGCACCATCAGAAGATGCTACAATAGCTTAAAATATATACAAAAGGTGCTGTAATTTAGAGCCATTGAAATCCTTCTCTGAAATCTCAGTTAGCAAAGAGGGCTGAGGACGTAATGCCTGTGAATTATGTCTGTTCTACACTCAGGAAAAGATAGTTGTTCAAACAAGCAATGGATCACCTTAATCCTGAGGAGAATTAGCCTGGAATCACCAAAACAGTCATGCCCTCCAGCCCATAGGTCCTTTACTGCATAGAGAAGGAGGAGATGTAGTGCTGGCAGAAGCTGAAAGGACAATCTTCCCCCTTCTCAGTGGGTCTGTCTCATCTCTGAGGCTTCCTTGAGTCTCAAATATGCACCTTGAATTACTTTCTGAGGTGCTAATGGCATTAGCTGTGGGGACACTCAGCTCCTCCTGCTGCCGGTCCCTGTTTGGATCATGAGCTCAACACCGATGACATCATTTGGCAGGGAAATTTTGTACAGCTCTTCCTGAGCACCAGATGAGCCTTGTACTGCTCAGCCAATTGAGCCTTCAAGGTGAACAACCAAACCACCTTTCTGGTGGTGCTGCTTGGGGTCTCTCCCTCACCATCCCCTAGATGCAGCATGAGGGGTTGAGTGTCATTTGGATTCTCTCCGAAGAGGCAAAAGCTCTAAACTTGACGAGACACAGATTATTATCCCCGTCCTGTTGAGTTCCTTGACTCCATCCACACCAATAAATCAAACAGAGCAGGACCTGGCACTCAGTTGTCACAGTTCTTTAGTTGTAAGCAACATGTTGGCACAGTTTTGGCTGCAAAGAGTGAGCGTTGATCCAAACAATTCTCCGTGTGAGGTTTTAGCAGCGGGTCTGGAGACAACAGGCACTTTGGTTGTGGGAACTCTGTCTTGGAAGCCAAGGGAGACTGTCACAGGGACAAAGGATGGGCCCTGGAAGTGTCCCTTTTATTATAAACACAGTCACCATGAACTTTGTCAGTTAAATGTCATGACAAGCTACGTGATAGCCAAGAGGAGGTAATATTAGGCTGGACCTGCAAACTAGTCTCTGCTTAGTAACAGAGACAAGGTTTGAGGGAGAGATCATATCTTTTACAAGAAATATATATTTTATTATTAAAATACCTCCCCCTCTAAACCCTGCCTCTTGTATTACCTTAGACTATTCCAGCTCCCAAAACGTGGCTAGGAAGTGCTTAGAAATGCCTAAATAATGGATTTTGCCTCAGTGTTGTCATCCCAGTGTTAACAAATCTTTTGTGGCCCTTTTAATCCTTGTGACTTGCACCATGTTCTTATCCCAGGGTACACACCAATGCAGGAGGCTTCGACTTTGCAAGGTGCCAAAGGTTTCTTATGAAGTCCAAAAATACCATCCCTGCTTTCCGTGGGAGCTGAGGGGATCAGTTTGTTCCCAGAATTTTTTTGCCATGCCTTCCCTTTGTTATGCTGCCAACAGAGCCTCAAGGACAGCATATGGCCTTGTTACACTTGTTTTCTTGGTATTTTTTTAAAAAATAAAGGCTCCAAGGTGCTGGGTGAGTTTTAATGGTGTAAAATGTGCTGTGTTTATGTGCATTTCCCTTCCATAAGCAACATATTTCTGCAGAATTCAGCACCTTCAGAGCTGGCTGCATTTTCCTGCAATCATTCCTAGTTTTTCAGGCTAGGGGAGTTGTACTGGCTATTTTTTTCTGGCTTCCCCCCAAGTCCAAGACTGATTTAAAATGTAATTCTTTGTTTTCTTCCTAAAATCCTTCCTCAGCTCCGATGCTTACTAGAAACTCAGCCTCAGGCTTTCCTAAAACTCATGGCCAAGAGCACTGAGATAATTTGCATCAAGTGAGGCCTGGGGAGGAATTCAGCATCACATCATGAGACTGGGTTAAGAAACCACAGATTTGGCAAATCAGGGGCTGCACAACTCTCTGGATCCCTTGTTTACTTACTCCATCAGGTGCTGTATTCAATACATCAGATGTTTTTGCATTATTACCTTTTTTTCTATAAATATGTCACATTTTATCAGGAAAAACGAATATATTTGCCACTTCTTGTATCATGACACAAGCAGTTTTTATCCATATCAGCCAAATATTCATAATTCAAACAACAGAGATCACAAATAACACTTTATTTGAGCAGCACAGTTCCTTTGTCAGGAAAAGAAGGGCCTGGTTTACACGAAGCAAAAAGAGCTGAAATTAATCTGGTACTAAAAATTACACCAGGTAATTGAAGAAACTATTCTCTGCTCCTTTCTCATTTGGTCTAGTGTGAAAATATTTCAGCAGTGATTAAAATCTGATTATTGTCATGTCCCATGGCTACATCTATAGTTTATTGAGCTGTTTTGAGGAGTTCGAGAAGATAAGTCCTTTAACCTTGAAGGCTTTTGGCAGCCCCTTGTGCAGCCAGATGTTCTTCCCTGAGTATGTTCAGGCTGGATAATCATGGTAGGATCTTGGGATGGTTGCTTTTGGAAGCACTAAGAAGAAAACTGTGCTTCTACCCTGCCAATTTTGTCCTTTGAAAGCTTATCTTAGTAGCAACAACATAAGTTTTTGGTACATGGCTTGTTTTCTCTTCTTTATTAAATTGTCTTTCGTTTCCATCCCCATGACAATTTGTCACCCCCCTGTACCTTAGATGGGGGAGTGTGAGGCAAGATAGTGACACCCTGTCATTCTTCCAGGGGATTTTATTTCTTCCCCTTGTTCTTTATCCAGAACTAAAAATAAGTCTCCAGTGGGAATCTCTGAAGTTTTAAGGGTTTGACTGTCTCCACTAGAAACAGGAACTCTTCAATGTAAGAGATCCTTGGGTTCTCAACCTTTCTGTTTGTTCCATATAGATAATATTTTAAAATTAATTTAAAAGTAATTTAAAATTAAAGTTTAGAAAATGACCTGGCCACTTTGGGAGGCAAAAAAAGATGTGAAAATGAGTAACTTTGCAGTCGAAGGTGAGATTTACCTCACCTTACTTTAGACATCCACAGTGTGGATGTCCCACTTGTGTAGATTAATGAATGGGCAACATTTTTACATCCTGTAGAAAGGAATACGTCTTTCTGGGATGCAATTCCTGTCGTTGTAAAGCAGCTGCCTGCACTCTGTCAGATGAATCATGACCTAGAAATGTCTGTGTCTGTCTTGACTGTAGAAGAAGTCCGAGGTACCAACTCAAATACGAGCATCAATCTCTGTTTGTTCAGCTAATGAGGCTCCCAGTGTCCCCAGACCAAAATCAATTGTTAAAGTGTGCCCTGCAGAATCCTCACCTGTCAAGGTGATCTTCTGTTTCTTCTGCTCTTTATGAGTTTGGAAAGAAAAGAACTTCTCACATCCAACATTGCGTCAAGTCATTGACGTTTAAAATTTCTATTTCTGCAAAACGACTTGTTGGAACCTTAATGGCCACTTTACACCTTATTTGAACAGTAGCACTTCCAAACCATCTCGTTTTCATCTTCTTCCCCAAATCAGGGTTTCAGTAGAGAAGTGTCACCTGCTGAAAATCCAGGGCTGCTTTCAGTCCAGATTTGGTCACAGCCGATGTTGCTTAGTTTGGGAATTAAGATAAATTTGCAGCACAGCTTTAAACAACCCAGACCAGCTTGTCAAGCCCCTCCAAAGGGACACTGTAAGGTCCTTCAGCACCTCTTACAGATTTTTATTGAAACATATAAAAACAATTCAAAGGCTTGAACTGCAATGGCTGAAATCTTGTTACTGGAGATGAAATCCCTCAGTCTCTTGCACAAAATCGGCATCTTTTCTTTCTGATAGAACAAATGGAATCGTTTTGTTTTCGTCTTCCAAAGAGGTTTTAGAGGACTAATGTCAATGGTCCAGTGCTGAGACATTCCCTGTGTTCCATAAAGCACAGATCTTGGTGATTCCCTTGAGAACATCTCGCTGGAAACAAACTACAGGTTCATTGGGATGAGAGGAATTGCGCTGACAATTGCTGTGGAGAAGCAGCTGTGTTGCCTTGGTGTGAAATGAAGGAACAAAAATTTAAGACAGCTGTTGCTCCAAGATGGATTCATAAGTTCAAGATGGAATAAGCTATCACTGAAATGTGTTGGTGCTTTAAAAAAATCCAAACCTCCACAAATTTTTAAGACAGGATGTTGCTGGTAAGATCCACTTTATCCGACTTGGATAACTAAAAGTTAACTCTCCAAACTTAAGCTAGTGCCACTCAACTTTCTCTTTGATTCTTGGAGAATAAGACTCACCTCTCCTAGCAGAGATATCTAAAGATGAGAGATCAGACAGTCTCTGGAAATACCAATTTCCTTCCACTGACTACAAAGGGAGCCAAGGGTGATCCTCTCACACAATGTGGAGATCACAGGACATTTTCAGCAAGTTCTTTTGTATAGGAATGAGGCAACGTTCCTGCTGTCCTTCTTCCATCTGCAATTCATCAGAGAAATTTAGACATTAAACATTAACATCCAAGGGATAAAATCACCCTAAAAGGTCTCCACTCTTTTGTAGAAAAACAAAGCCTGACCCTCTCAAGGAGCCTCACATCCCAAAGCTTGATAGAGTTTAATAGAAGCAACTTGGCTCATCAAACTTTCACCACTTCTTTTCTAGCATCAGATCTTGTCCTTTAATTGTCTGAATATTTTTTGTGCAGGCAATAAGAAAAATCTTCATGGACATTCTGACTTTTCAGCATTTTGGGTTTAAGTTTGTGGTTCATTGTCTTGTTGTTGCTTAGAGTTTGGGAGGAGTGGTGCTTTTTCTTTTACAAGGATTTTTTGTTGTTGTTGAATTTGTCTGTTAAATTGATTTTTCCTTTAGAATAATGATCACAGCTAAAGAAATGCCTCCTGCAGTGAGGCAGCACACCTAGAACATACCTCCATGCTTTGAGTGCTTCTCCACTGGCTCACCAAGCTCCCAGAGAAATGTCTCATGTAATTAAAGCCCAGGGGGTAGAGGAGCACTGGGATGAGAATGTATCCGATCCTTGATCCTTTCCTCTTTAAAGGGATAAGAATTCTTCCTGACCAGGGATTTTGTCAAGCTTTTAACTTTTCTATGAGCCAAATTGTTACAGGCTCCCACGGTGCTGGGTAGGCTGGACCAGCAAAGCCAGGCTCTTCCAAAAAAGCAGGGGATTTTAAAACTAAGGTGACCAAGGTGCAGTGGCAGGTTGGAGGTGTGTTGGGAGAGAGGAGTGGATTCCTACACGGAATTCCTGCAAGGAGGAGTTGAGGGGCAATGGTGGAACTGACTGCAGGAGGATCTGATGGGATGATGATGTGTCTGACAGAACTAACGTGTGGTGACTGATACAACCAAGAGAGTCCCACTCTTGTGGACTCCTGCTGCTTCTTAAAGTCTCACAAGTGTCCAGAGGAGAGGCAGAGATGGATGAACTTGGAAAAAACATTTGTCTTTGTCTCCCTTGAGCTCATAAGGTTCATCAAACCTCCTCTGGCCTCTGGTTGGGACTGCATTTCCCTGAGGACTTCAAATGCAATTTTCAAAATACCTTTTTTGTTAGTCTAAAATATTCTTTTTAAGTAATTCTGCAGCCTTTCCCACCTGAGTACTGTATATTTACTTACCCACCCATTTGGGGTGAGGAGAGAAGCTGAAAGAGGGATTAATCCCACTTAACTTTCACTCTAAAAGTTAAAGTGACTGGTTTGACCTCTTTGCATTTGCTCCCTCTGTTGTCAGTGGGAGGAGATGGGACCCCCTGGAGAGGAATTCCACACCTCCTTTTTTGGGTTTAACTTTCAATAACTTGAATTCAGATGAAACTCATCCTATTTACCTGAGTAAAGGCAACATGAGGAGGTAGAAATTGCAGAACCAAGCACTAAATAAATTCCTGAAACACTGTTCAACAGGACAGGAACTTTCCTGCTGCAAACCTGTATTTTTGGTGGTTATGAAGTCAGCTGGGTGCATCTTCTTGGAGCTGTGGTTTGACCTGTAGCCTCAGATTTTCCTGGCTGTTTTCTGGTTACTGTGTTTTCTTGCTTAGATATAAGTCGAGTTGGTTATAAAGTAAAATCAGTGTGTTTGATAAATTAGTGGGATTGTTGGGGTGTCCTGTGCAGGGCCAGGAGTTGGGCTTCCCAACTCAGGATCTTCTGTGATGCTACTACTGTTCTAAAGCTTGTTTAACTCCAAGTCAAAGCTGGATGCAGAGAGACAGGAGCGTCCAAAAAACGTGTGGATGTGGCACTTGAGGACACGGTTTAGTGCTAAACGTGGTGGTGTTGCTGGGTTGATGATCTTAGAGGTCTTTTCCAACCTGGATGATTACATGGTGACCTTAAGTCACGTGTGTGTGTGTCCAGGGCATGTGATGGGCTGGACAGAGAGATGTGGAGAGATGTTCCTCAGCAGTGACAGACACAGATGGTTCCTCTCTGAGCACTGGGATGTTCTGCTGTACTTTCAGACTAGACACAGGTATGAAGTGGTGGGACCTCAGCCGCTCTTATCCAGCCCCTTGAGACAGGGCAGTCAGCTGCACTAAGGCCATTCTGGATTAAATCCATTAAATCAAGGGGTTGAATTTGGTTTTGCATCAGTGATTTCCTGGATTCTCTCCTTTTTGGTGGCTTGCTTAGCATGAAGTTGGCTTTTTAGGGCAGGAGCTGAGCATCTTCTCTGAGTTAGCTGGGTTATTGCAGGGCTGCAGCCATTTGCATCTCATCTTGACCATTTAAAAAAAAAAAAAAAAAAGCCCCTTCCAAACAGACCTGTGGCTTGGAGTCCCAGAGCCACCGTGGATGATCCTT
>VYXB01005973.1:392384-407273 GCA_013397135.1 Pachyramphus minor | reverse complement strand
GGAACCACACCCCAAAAAAAAAAAAAAAAAAAAAAAGTAAATTTTTATAACATTAAATGCACAAACTCAAATCCCAGCTGTGGGAAGCCGAACACCAGTTTGCCTGGCCAAAAAAAAACAAACCACACAACCACTGGTGAGTGAGCAAGAAGCAGCAGTTTGGAGAGCACAGAATCATCTGTGACCTCCAGGAGCTCAGTGGGGTGGCAGAACACCGGGACTCGAACGCACACTCGCGTCCCTCATCGAACGGTTTTTACATTTCTTTAAGTGTCGGGGTTTGGACAAAGTTTTCATGCTTTTTATTAAGGCAAAAGTCCGTGCTTGTGAACTTGTGATCTTGATGTGTTATTTTGTATCTGTTTAAAAAAAAAAAAAAAAAGAAAAATGTATTTAAAGCTAAAGAGCCGTTATGGTGCGGGGTTTTCTCTCAAACTGGTGCATACACTTTACGTCAGGGACCTACTATACAGAACAAAAATCAGTGCTACAGTTACTGTAAAACCAGATACACACCTTTTACTGTAATAATGACTTTTAAAACCTTGCACTGTAATGGTTGCTATTAAAAAGAAAAAAAAACGAACAAAAAAAAACTAAAAAAAGAAAAAAGTTATAAAAAAAAAAAACCAACTTGTCAGAACTGATTTTGTATCTTTGATTATATCTGAAATTTTAGCATTTTTGTATGACTTGCCATGTCAACGACAGCATCCTCCATGGTTGATTTCCAGGTTCTGTTTCCTTTCCATGTGTAACCAAACCCATGCATTGCTCCCTGTGGATGGGCAGGGAATGGCCATGGGAACCGAGTAGGGCACCCCTTGCTCTTGTCCAAGAGCCCGAACGAGCCGAGTAGAAGGAAAAGCAGAGACCCCAAACCATTGGGATGGTTTCAGACCCCATTCAGAATTCCAGCTGCCCCGACTGTGCGACAACAGGACCAGCGAGCGATTCCCGAGTCATTCCTTTATCCTGGCGTTGTTCTGGCCACCTCCAGCTCCACCACCCAGCAATGCATCACGAGTAGGTAGGAAATCCGAACCAACGAGATAACTTTGCAATCCCTAAGTTTATTGAGTAATTTTTGGTTTGTTTTCTTCCCCTTTTTAAACATTTTTTTTTTTTTTAACTAAGACGTATTTGGAATCAGACAGCATGGTGTTGCAATTCTTTCTATTTTTAAATACTGATACATTCTGTGTGTAAAGTCTTGTTTCTTAGCTAAGAGAATCTTAAATGTGGAGCTGAGTTTGAACCATTATTTTTTCCTTGTTGTACTGTGATTTGGGAATTATTTTGATATAATCCTTTAATTTGGTAGAAGATTTCCCACACCTTCTCCCTCCTTCCTATCACCATTTCATATTTTTTACAAAACTGAAAAAAACAAACAAACAAAGGAACAAATACTCTTTTTTTCTCTATTTAGGCTGTGTAATGTTGTGTTGTCCAGATTCTGTATAAAAATATGTATATGATGTATCTGATATTTGGCAGTGAACGGCTGCAACTTTAACCAATATAATTAACAAAGAAATGCATAATGTTGGTGTTTTAAAAAGTAAAAAAAAAAAAAAAACCTAGTTAAGATGTTTGTGTAAACTTGCATGGTTTAAAATGTACTTAGTGCATTGAGAAATGTTGTTAGGGTCCTAAGTGAAAGGCTGGTTTACTTTTTGATTCTAATGGTGATTGGTTTGTTGATCAGAATATCCCCTATACTGTATGTCTTAGTTTATTTAGCATATTGATTTCTCTTTATTTTTTACTTTTTTTTTTATTTTCTCAAGATCTAGCATAGTGTATCTATCTCTGTGTAAAACTGTTCCTTAAAACCAGGTTGTGGAAACTGCGTTTCGTCCGGCAAAATGACGTTTTGCATCACAGTCGTGGTTCAGTTGCGTTCCATTTAATTTGCTGTGAAGTCCAGGTTTGACTTCCCTTTGGGATCTTACCTCCAGGCCAGTCTGTGGCTGCCACTGGGACCAGGAGGACCCCAGTGTCTTGCACCAGCACCAGGCCTGGTGGTCTCTTGACGATGGAGGGGCTTTATGAGGGCAGGATTTGGTCCTTCCCCAAGGAAAAAAGGCTGGGTTTTTCCTCCTGGCAGCGTGTGTTTTATCAGGATCACAGCAGGCATCCCCTGGGGTTTCTCCCAGCTCTCTAGTGGATGAATTTGGCTTTCTGGGGCAGCCATCCCACCCTGCTGAAATAACACGGACAGCCCTTGCCACCATGAGAAACACGATGAACCTTCAGCGCTCGCAATAAGTTCCACGCTCCCTTCCAGAAGCACAAACCTTCCACGTTCCAGAGGAGCTGGCTCTGTGTCCTGCAGAGCTGAGCCTGGCTGATGGATGTCCTGAGAGCCAGGACCAAACACCCAAGAAGCAATCACATGAGCAACGAGCATTTTCACATCTCCTGCCCCCACCACACCTCTTCTCAGTTTTCCCCAGGCTTTGCTTCTGCTGAAACACCAGGATGGGGACATTTCCAAGCCTCCAGCAGGAACTGCACCAACACCATCTAAATTTGCTGGTTTTGCTGACCATGAATGGCTCCTGGGATTGCCCTCCCTGTGCTGGTCGATGCGGACGCACACGTTCTTGTCTCTCAATGCCTGAAAAAATCTCCAGTGGCCTTTCCCAAAAATCAGACAGAGCTAGACTTAGACACATAGAGCTATCCAACTTCTTCGTGATCTTCATCCCAGAGGGTCTCAAAGGGCTTTTCCAGCATAACTAACACGATCTCACTCGTGCAGCCTGTAAAGTGGCAGAGCACTGTTACCGACCCGCCGCCACCTCTGGGGTGAACCCGCCCAGCTCACGGCAACTCTATGCAACAGTCTGGTGCAAGAGGTGTGGGTCACACCTTTAGGGGAGCCTAGCAAAGGCATAACATGCACAAATCCCAGCTGAGTCCTCACCAAGACCAGAGAAGACCAGTTGATTCGTTTAATTTCCCTTTTCAGAGCAGTTCCCCTCTTTGTTCCTCTCCTCACACCATGCCGGGCATTGAGCTGTGTGTGTAACCCAAACTTTTCCAGTTTGCTTTCATCAGCTTTTTGTTTCCTGGAAGCTTTCAAAATACTCTTTTCACACAGGAGGAGAAGGAATAAATCTTTCCTTCTCAGCTCCAGAAACAAGACAACTCCATGCCTCTCTCCTTCTAGTCATTGACCAATTAACTTCCAGTCTTCCCTGATCTCCACAAATGAGTTACACTCTGATTTTGCTGCTTGATGTTCTAACTGATTTTAATCTGGACAGAAACAAACAGCCTGGCATTAGGCACTGGCAGGAATCCTTGCCTGGCATGCAGATATATGCACTGTCCTGGGGCCAGATCGTACATCTTGATGGATCCCGGCTTGTGGCCTTGATGCTGACTCCAAATCCTGTGATTTGTTGTAGGATTGGCTCCATCTGTGATAAGCTGCTCGTGGTGGTCGTCTCCCCAGCTCGGTAAGCTTTGTCCTTACTTTGTTCCAGATCCAGTAAAACAGTGGAAATGCCCAAACCCCAGTTCTCTGGTGAGAGGAGATCACCTGGTTGATGGTTCATGGCGTGGTGCTCAGTGGATCTTTCTTTAGGAGGGATTCGGTCAATCCTGAGTCCAAGGTCTTTATTTGGAAAATTTTTGATTTGAAATGCTGTGAGATCAGTTACTTCAGACCCCTCAGGGTTGTGAAGCATCCTTAGATGGAGGACATCAGTACTCAATCCCTTACCAGAGCTTTGCCTGTTAGTTTTGTTTCTGCAGAGCTGGCCTTTTGTATCTCCAACCCATCTGGGAGAAGGAGCTGTGCCCTGTTAGGAAAGAGTTTACTCCTTGAGAGATGCAATCTGGATTTATGGACATGTAGTTTCCCCTTGCCCTTGGTTCACCTGCCTCCTCATGGCCCCACACACATCTGGAGGAAGTTGGCTTTTAGAGCAGCCTCTTGCAAAATCAGTCTCCATCCTCCTCCCTCATCTCATGAAAATGTTTCCATTTGAGGAATTAACCAAACACTTGATAGAAATTACCAGAATCCCACAGAAATAGCTCATGGATCAGCTCTCCCCCAGATGCCAGAAAGATGCTCATCTTCTAGTTGTCTACCAAGCTTTGATTTACTCAACAGGTCACATTCTAGGGTTAGATAAAAGTCCTCTTCAAAAATATTACACTGGTTTCCAAGCTGGGCACTGTGTTTTGCTCACCCTCTAACTTCATCCTCACCACTACCCATCCAAAGAACCTCTCTATAGACAATTTCCCCTTCCTGCCCCTAAAAAGAGCAAATCCCATGACCAGCTTTAATTTCCATCCTTAAAACCAAAAAAAGAAAAAAGGTGAAAGCCCTTTCAAGCCCTAAACCCTGAAAACATTCAGCAAAGTCAAGGTGAGGTGGAGATTTTGCAGGCAATGGCTGTGGATTAATGCAGGACTTTCCATGACTGTTGTATTTCCAACGCAATAAAGAATAACCAACTTATTGTAGCAAACCTTGTGCCAGGTGCTATCTCCCAAAAACTTCTGCATGGGACAGTCTCCCTGTGTTTGCTCCACCAAGCAGCACTTTGCTGAATGTTGGAAGGGAAAATCTCCCCTTTGCCTCTGTCCCAGCAGGGGCAGATTCCAAATGGGGAAAACTATGTGGCTTTTCATGTGGTTTTTCTTTCTTTTTCTTTCTCTCTTCCTATATTCTTCCTTTTTTCTTTGTTTTCTCTATCTTAAGACCTTTCTTTCTTTCTTTCTTTCTTTCTTTCTTTCTTTCTTTCTTTCTTTCTTTCTTTCTTTCTTTCTTTCTTTCTTTCTTTCTTTCTTTCTTTCTTTCTTTCTTTCTTTCTTTCTTTCTTTCTTTCTTTCTTTCTTTCTTTCTTTCTTTCTTTCTTTCTTTCTTTCTTTCTTTCTTTCTTTCTTTCTTTCTTTCTTTCTTTCTTTCTTTCTTTCTTTCTTTCTTTCTTTCTTTCTTTCTTTCTTTCTTTCTTTCTTTCTTTCTTTCTTTCTTTCTTTCTTTCTTTCTTTCTTTCTTTCTTTCTTTCTTTCTTTCTTTCTTTCTTTNCCTTCTTTCTTTCTTTTCTTTCTTTCTTTCTTTCTCTTTCTTTCTTTCTTTCTCTTTCCATCTTTCTCTCTTTCTTTTTCTCTTTCTTTCTCTCTTTCTCTTTTTTCTTTTTCTCTTTCTCTCTTTCTCTCTTTCTCTCTTTCTCTCTTTCTCTCTTTCTCTCCCCTTTATCTCTCTTCTCTCCCTTTCTCTCTTTCTTCCTTTCTATTACTTTTTTTGCCTTTCTCCCTCCCCTCTTTCCTTCTTGTGAGATCAGGAGGTAGAAAGTTCACTGGAAGCCACTGGATTTGGTTTGTCCATCGTAGTTTCAATGTTCAGTTGAGGGTGCTCTTGTCAAATGTCCGTTTGGATCTACCTTTTGTAGTTTGTGTCCCAGTTTCAATTCTTACCTCTTTCGGATTCTCTCTTTCACTGGTGTTTTGCCCAGTGTCCTTTTCTCACCTTCAACAAGCTGAACCCTGGACTTCAAGCAGGCAAATGAATGTTGACCTGTTGTCCCAGGAGCTTGTTTGGTGTCTCTCCCACCTTCCAGCAGCCACGTGTCTTCTTCTTCTTCTTCAGAAAGGAAAACGCTACTCAGAGCATGAGGCACTGAGGATCTCTGGATCCTTGTCGTAGCTTTTCCTCATAATTCCTCTACATGTGACTCCATTTGCCCACCCAGGTACAATAACATCTACCTCAGGGGGGTTGTGAGGCTCATTCTCATCGATGAGACCCTTGTCTGGAAGGTGGGGTAGAAACGCCCAGCACTGATCAACTCATCGGTGTCCCCAGTACCAGCTCTTTCTTGACACATCTTGACACTCTTTCTTAGCAGAAACTCAACACTGTTCTGACTTTTATTCACTCCTTCCATCTGGTTGATGGTTTGGGGCATTTCCATCAAAGGCAAGGCTGGATGTGAAATGTGGAGGAGATCAGGTACAGGAATTTTGGCTCTTATTCCCGAGACACACAAAATTACCAACGCAACTGTGCACAACAGGGGGTTGTCCCACTGTCCTAAGCCATCACCAGCCACCTAATCCAACCCTTTGCCTCCATGAACACTCAGTCTTTGGATTGAAAGATCTCACTGAAGAATCACAAATGCACATTTTGGCTGAATGGGAGGTGCCAGTGCTTCCTGTGCCACACTCCGGGCTGTCCTCTGGCACCACGGGAACATCACGGGAGATGTTTGCTGGTTGCTCTTCAAAAGGATGTGCAGGGAAAAGTGATTTCAAAATAATTTCTCAGCTTTGATAAGAGATAAGACCCCCACTCAATGGATTTGGGCTCTTCCAGATGGGATTTAGGATGTGAATCCCAGCAACTGGTGCTGGAGGAGAGGAAAACTTTGTCACAATCCCATCCTACCCCACAGTCAGTGAAGGATGCTGTTTTATCCCAAGTATTTTTCTTTTTTCAGAATGAATGGTTAGCAGGCTGAAAACCATTCTGTCCCAGTGCAGGAATTTCTGCTTGGAATTTCTGCTACTTCCTTCAGGAAAGCCAGATATCTAAGGAGCTCCACTGAGGAGAGCTTTAGAAAGCTGCAAGAAAATAAGATTAGGACATAAAATGGTAAAAAAAAAATCAAAGAAAAAAAGAGAAAAATATCCTATTAGAGATGGAAAAGGAGCCCATAAAAACCATTCTTGTGCATCATGTGAATTTGTTTAAGGGAAAACAGTAGGAGAGATAATCTCCTTTCACCCACATTGGTACATGGAAATTCTTGGAGCAGCTTCAAGTGGGTCCCTCTCACTGGAAAGCAGCACTCAGAGAACTTCTGCACTGTTTGCCCCTGAAAACTGAGTCACAAACTCAGGAATAGAGGGGAGAGCTTTAGTTAAGGTAAATCGAGTTTTCTGCACAGGGGAGTTGGGTAGGAAAGAACTGTTCCATCCCTTAAGAATTTCTGTGAATTTATTTTTCCAACCCACATGGAAACCTCAAGGCCACCAGCAAACATGAAACAAAAATATGCAAAACAATGCATATGCCAACAAAAACAGTTTGGGTTTCTTGGAGGGAGATTGTTTTGATCTTTCCCTGTTTGCATCCTTTTTTTTATTTAATATAAATTATCCTTCATTTTGAAATAAAAGCTGTTTCTGAAATGACACAAAAAAAAATAAAAATAAAAAGAAGAAAAAACCAACTGAAGGAAAATGCCCAAGAAGAAATCCATGAGCTTCAAATCAAGTCATTCCTTTCCCAAAGGATGTGGTATTTTTCAACAGGAAAAGGCCCAAAGCTGCCATTTCCCAAGAAGTTTTAATTGTGACTCTCTGGCTTTTTGTGGAGGGAGAGAAAACAATTTCCCCACAGAATACCCTTCCCACCCCTTGACCCTTTAGCCCATCTTACAGGGCTCTCTTTGCCATGGGATTCCCTTTGATATGGGAGCCCTGAGCCTGCAGCAGCATCCAGAGCGTTGCAAACAGCTCGTGCCATGAGATCCTTCCTCACAGGATGGGAACAACCAGGTGTCCAAGAGGATTTAGTCCCCATCAGCCTGTGGAGCACCAGGAACAGCACAGGCAGCACCACCTCAAGTCCTGCCTGCCCTTCAACTGAGCCAGGATGGGGCTGTCCTTCCTTTTGGAGGTGGTAAAGTCTTCTACTGCCTTAAAACCAACCAAACAAAGCAAATGCCCTCCTTGGTTTGTGTAGTTTAACTTGCTGGCAGCAACACAACCCACAGGAAGCTTCTCTTTAGTACTATTTTTAAGGTAACTGTGTTTCTTTTCCCCTTTTGAGTGAAACTCTAAAAGCTCCTGGAATACTGAAATTTGGAAGAAGTCACCATTATCCACCAGGGAAGCCCATTCTCTCTCATCCTGCCCCAAGCAGCCCCTGCCCATTGCCCCGGAACGATAAGCACATGGTAGAGGTTCGAGGGACCACGATAGCCCAAGGCTGCAGTGACAAAGAAATAAGCACAGTGTTGAGACTAAAGCACATGAACCAGCCTGCTCCATGATCCTGATAAAACCCACTGCCCAGCAGGGAATTCCCCACTGCCTCTCCCCAAAGATCCCAAACCCACATTCACACTCACTCCTCCTCCCCTCCCGCTCCACGATTTCTCGTCTAGACTTCACCCCGTCCCCCAGGCCAGGCTTACACCAGGATATCCCGCTCAGCTCAGCTCTTGCCTTCACCACCAGCGAGGAAGGAGACTCTGCAGAAGGTTCCTGTGTGCCAAGGGGTGATTTTCCCAGGAGCAGGAATACCCCTGGGATCTGCAGGGCAATGCCCCGTGCCATCAGCGTTGGGCGTGTGCTGGCACCCCTTGGGAGAAGAAGCTTATCCTGGCCACAGCTGTTTTGTTAGACCTGGCCTAGAGCTTTGCATCAGATCTGGGCTTGTGCACTCGCCTCTTCCTTGTCCCATTCGGTTTCTGAGCTGTTTTCTTTTTTTGCACTGTCAGGAGTTTTTTTTCAGGGTGTTACTCGTCGTCGGCTGCATTAATTAATTAATGTTCGTTAAGCCTCTCCACCAAGCTCTTTAAATGAACGTCAGTGGCTGTCTTCCCTTGGACAATAATGAATGTATATATCGTAAGTGCAGACTATACAGAAAAGTGGCTAAGTCAAGGATCAGAGGGTTTTGTAAAGCCTGTTTATTTTTTTAAATAAGTTTGAGCATTTATATTTTACCACCATTTACGTGGTTTTGGGGAACCCAGATTGTGTCAAGATCTCATGCCAAAACAAGCCAAAAGTTGTTTGATTTCAACCTTTTTCTTCCATGAACCATATTTTAAACAATGCTTTGTCATTTTAAACGATGCTTTGTCATTTTAAATGTTTTATTGAAACATGTACTGATGAAAAAAAAAAGAAAAAAACAAACAAAATGTCATCTTGACAAAAGATTTATACATGAATCAGAAAGTATTTATTTCAATTTTGTACCTTTCCATTTTAATACATTATAATGTATTGACTCAACTGAGATAATATAAACAGTTCATTTTAATAACATGTTTGCAGTGTGCTGTGTCTTTTTATTCTTTCCTTTCTACTCCACACTGGACACTGATTCTATGAAACCAAAAGCAATGAAAAAATCTTTCAGATCCTGGTAAAATCCTGAGTTTCTTTTAAACCAGAGCAAGAGTGTGTCTGGCACAGGATGCTCCAGAAAAAGCCAAAGGGACACTGGATCGATGAGGTAGCCTGGAAGAGCAGAGGAGCTGGGGGTAAGGATGGTCCAGGCTTAGAGGAAACCACCACACAGCTGGAAATCCAACTGCCTGCTGCTGGCTCTGGGCTGTGTGACCCCCTGTGAGTCCCCAGATAGGGAATGGAACAACCATCCCATGCCTGACACTCCAAGGGAAGTAGTTTGCATCCTCTGGCAGTGGTGTGGTCCCTGAATTGAGACCCCCAGGTGAGCAAATCCCACAGGGACTGTCTGACACCTGTCCTGTCCTTCCTCATCCCCACTCATTCAGTCCCTGAGGAAGGACTGACTCTCTTCCCCACCAAATTCAACTCCAGTTCTGGATTTTTTTCATTCACCTTCTTTGTCACCCTCTGCTCCTCCACATCCCTGCCCAGGGTGGTGGATAAACCCCTCACACACACGAAGGGACACACCTCAGTTGCTGCTGCTGAGCTGTGTTGTCTCCTCTGCTTTGTGCTGTGTTGGGGAAATCCCAGACATGAGAACGGCCTGGGAGAAGAACTCATTGAGGGCAGCCCTGGGGAGAAGGACTTTGGGTGCTGGTGGGTGAGAGGCTGGACATGCCCTGGCCATGGACACTCCCAGCCCAGACACCCCCCGTGTCCTGGGCTCATCCCACAGCGTGGGCAGCAGGGGAGGGGGGGATTCTGCCCCTCTGCCCCCTCAGGTCAGACCCCACCTGCAGAGCTGCCTCCAGCCCTGGGGAACAACAGCACAAGGACCTGGAGCTGCTGGAGAGAGTCCAGAGGAGGCCACGGAGATGCTCCGAGGGCTGGAGCCCCTCTGCTCTGGAGCCAGGCTGGGAGAGCTGGGGGGGTTCACCTGGAGAGGAGCAGACACTGGAGAGACCTCACTCTGGCCTTTGAGTACCTAAAGAGGGCTTATAAAACAGAGGGAGAGAGACCTTTTACACAGGCAGATAGTGACAGAACAAAGGGAACAGTTTTAAACTAAAAGAGGAGAGATCCAGATTAGATATTAGGCAGAAATTCTTGGCTGTGAGGGTGGTGAGGCCCTGGCACAGGTTGTCCAGAGAAACTGTGGCTGCCCCATCCCTGGAAGTGTCCAAGGCCAGGTTGGATGGGGCTTGGAGCAACCTGGATAGTGGAAGGTGTCCCTGCCCATGGCAAGGGGGTGGGACTAGATGGTCTTTAAGGTTCTTTCCAACCCAAACCATTCTATGATCCGGGGATTCTCTGCTCTGGCTTTCTGGTCTCAGTTTGTGCCTGAAATGCTGATTCCATCCTGGGCTCTAAGGCACCATCTGACCAGGTCCAGGCTACCAAATTCCAGAAGAATTTGGTTTACATCCAAACCAATATTTGGGGATGGTCTGTTCTAACTCCTGAGGCAAGTCCAAGGGATACTTGAGACATTTCCAGATTATCTGGTCCAAAATTATACTCAGGAGTGTTCTTGTGAACCTACCCAGGAGTTCTTTATTGCTACAGAGATAAACAGTGAGGGCCATCACGCCAATCTGCTGGATTGCAAAGCACAGTCACAACAAGGGAGGGTGGACACTCATTGCAGAGCCCTCTGGGTGCTGATTTCTGGTGACAGCCTCAGGGTATATCAGGAAAAGCAGATAATGTTGTCCATGACTGACATACAGAGCTGTTCCCCTCAAGAAATCACTGTTCTCTTCCCTCTGGAGAAGGTTTTTGTAGGAGTAGGAATATGAACCTGCAATTTCTCCACTTCCATATTTAATAGCAGAATGAGCACTCAGTACAGACAGACTCCAGGAAGGTTCCTCCTCAAATTTGCCAGTTTGGTACCAATTCTGTTGTCAAACACCTGACCCATGGGAGGTGATGGGGAAGTTGGACTTCTGGTACAGCAATGACCCAAACAAAATCTTGGTGGTTTCCTCCAGAAGTTTTCAGCTCCATCTTAAGTAACTCCCTACAACACAAAGACAGTAACTTTTTGGGCCAGATTTGTCCCAGTTTGCTGCAGGCAGGACCCCAGAGTGAGCCCTACACAGCTGTGAAGGTCCAGCACTACACTGCATGTCAAAGAACAAAGAGCAGGAAAAGAGGTGGCTCATACAGAGCAGTAGCTCAAACCAAACATTCTTGTGTCTCCCAAATGCTCTGGACAGGATCTGGATTTCAGGAGACTCCCAAAGTTTGATTGGAAGGCAGGTCTGGGAGATATTGAATGGGAAAGGAAGTAGAAATAGATGGGAGGATGTGCAGCCTCAATGTCACACCTCAGGGACAGCAGAGAAGAGAGCACATAGGTTAAGGAGAGGCATTGGGAAGAAATCCAGGTGACTGTGGGCACCCACTGCAAATGGTGCCATTTATTCTGATTCCACTTACTCTCCCTGAGGTTGTCACCACAACCCCTTGCAGCTCCAGACTGGAGCAGAGGGGAAAAGCTGGAAAAGGACCTGAAGGTGCTGGTCAAGAGCGGCTGAACATGAGTCAGATGTGCCCAGATGGGCAAGAAGGCCAAGGGCACCTGGCCTGGACCAGCAACATGTGGCAGCAGGGCCAGGGCAGTGATTGTTCTCCTGTACTCAGCACTGCTGGGGCACCTTCAGCACTGGGGGCAGGTCTGTGTCCCTCAGACAAGAGAGACACNTTGGGCTCTGCTCCCAGGGAACAAGGGACAGGACAAGAGGACGTAGTCTTAAGCTGCACTAGGAGAGGTTTAAGAAGAACATCAGGAAGAATTCCTTTAAGAACAGGATGTTCAGGTGTTGGAACAGGATGCCCAGGGGGGTGATGGAGTCTCCACCCCTGATGGTGTCCAAGGAACAACTGGATGTGGCACCCAGTGCTCTGGGCTGGGTGGATTTGCCCAGGAGAAGCTGACTTCTAGGATAGGCCTAGGGAGACTTCCTCTTGCATGGAGACCACTTCCCCTGGGGTGGATGGAACTCAGCACAGCATCCTCTGGCTATTGTGGACACCTTCCTCTGCTTCCCAGCAAGAAGGAGATGGGATTTTCAGCACAGGAGGACTTGTTTTGGGATGGCATCCATGAAAAACTTTCCCACCACTGCCCTGAGCTCATGAGAACACCTTTACACTTCTGACCACTGCACTCTGCACCTCACTCCCTGCAGCCTCACCTGTTTTACCAGGGGCAGAAAGACATTTCTGGCAGAGGGGGGATGGACCATTCCTTCCTTATTCCAGGATCAAAGGGATGATGGCCTTGGTGTACCATGAGATTGTGCTGTGGGTTGGGAGCTACAAAACTGCTCTCTTAGGCTTGAGGAATCAGCCCTGAGATGCAAAGTTCGTGCCCCTCTTGGCTCCCCAGATGTGTCAGGAGCAATGAGATTCCTGCACTTTTTCCATGTATAGTCTGGGCCACAAGCAAATGCTTAAGCAATGTGATTTTGGGGCTGGGATGTGGAGGGAAAGGGAGAGAAAAGGAGTAGGATATTGGGATGAGGCTGAGGAGATCTAAGGACAGTGGGAGAAGCTGAGAAGGAACCTAAAGGAAGAAAAAAACAGCCAAGGCACCTTTGAGCATGGGAAGTGAGGCAGAAATAAATGTTAAGGGAAGAATTCCAAGGGATTTTAACCCACACCAGGGCTAGAGCAGCAATCCTGAAAAGACCATCTTTTATCTATCAGGGTGGGGAAAAAAACAAGTGAAGAAATTGCTAACACAGCAATTATATTTCTCCTCCTAATACCCATCCCAGAACATCCTTCTGACAAAACAGGCTTGTTGTTCCCTTCCATCAATCTGCTGAGTTCCCTTTTAACACTTTCCTTCATACTTCTCCCTGGTTTGCTATGAACAAACAACTTCTGGAGAGGAAAACTTCAGCTCAGTCTTCAACCTGAGTGCTTTTTGTGCTGTTCCTCACCTGCAGAGGGAACTCCTGCCACCTTCCAGCACAAGGTAGGTAGTGGTTGCCTCCACCTAGACCAGATATTCAATGGGAATTCTGTGGAGACTTTTCCAACCATTGGTTCTGTAGGAAGGCCCATGGAGAGGGTCAACATGGCCACCCCCAAAACTGCATGTTGGGACTAGAAAGAAAGTGAGGAAAAGATGAAGAAATGGACTTTGGGCTGAAAAGGAACGTGAGGTGAGACACCAGCAGCAACTTCCTGCTGGTAGCATAAGTGGACATTGAGTGGGTTACCTGGATGGGAGCTGAGCATTCCCAAGTGGAGATGAAGAAGGAGTTAGACATGACTCAGCAAGACTGGTTTGGGCAGCACTGTTGCTGCCCTGCCCTGTGGGAACACCCACTTTCCAAGTACTGTCGGGAAGGTGGACACTACTCCAAGGTTTATTAGAGCCACACTTCAATAGATTAAACTGATTTTTACAATGCCTTGCCTAAAGCTTAACAAACCATCTGACCACCTGTGCATGTGCATTTTACCTGTTTGTAAACCTCTCTCTCTCTCCCTAGAACAAGCTGGGACCTGGATGCTGCATTAAAGAGATTTGCTTTCCAAGCCGAGCACTTTCCCAAGTGCTTCAGAGAACGTAAAGCAAACAATGGTATTTACAAGCACTATTAGTGCTGCTGCTGCTTTAGCTGTGGATTTGAAGGTGTCTGTGGGATAAGTGGCCACGATGCATTCCCAGACTCATTGACTCCACAGTGAGGGAACAAAAACTCCAGCTCAGTTCCTGCCTTACAAGGAGCATCTGGAAATTCAAAAGTTTCCGATGTTCACAACATGTCTGGAACAACGTGGTTTAACTGAGTGTTTTCTGACTGCTCAGAAGCCACAAGAACATGAGATGAGCTGATCATTTGTTTTATTTGTCCTGTTGCAGCTCAGAGATGCTGTTCATCCCCCCTTGTCACCCCACTGAGGCACAGAGCAGTGGCAGAGCATCTGTATGTGGAGTGAACTGTCATGGACCTGAGCAGCCAAATATGCTGGAAAACCAACTGATTTGTTGTCTCTGAGCTCCACAAAAAGCACCATTAACCTTCATTCAGTAACATTTGAAAAGAAGGACCATGTTAAATTACATTGAAGGTGTACCTAGCCCAGCACATGGCCTGAGACAACAGCCAAGAGCTGATATGTAGAAAAAGGGTAAGAGACATGGTGAATCTGGAGTCATCTTTCTGTTTTACACATCTGCTATAATCATGTCTTTAAGGATTTCCTGAGATGCCCCATTGTGTTTAATGTCACCCTTCAGCCATGTGTCTGACCCTTTCCAGCCCCTGTATCCTTCCATAGCATTCTGCAGCAAGGAGCACCACAATGGAGCACAGAAAAATCACTCTAAATTCATAGAATCTTTTAGGTTAGAAAAGACCTTTAAGATCATCAAGTCCAACTTTAAGCGGAGTTGTGATGTGGGAGGGAATGGTGGAAAACAGGTCCTGCAAAGAGAAAGGTTGACAGAGGTCTTACAGAATCAGAATCACTGAGGTTGCTCCAAGATCATCATCACATCCAACCTGTGCCCAATCCCCACCTTGTCACCCAGCCCAGAGCACTGAGTGCGACATCCAATAGTTCCTTGAACACCTCCAGGCATTGTGACTTCATCACTTCCTTGGGCAGCCCCTTCCAATGCCTGACAAACCTTTCCATGAGGAAATCCTTCCTTATGTCCAACCTGAAGCTCCCCTGGCACAGCTTGAGACTGTTTTCCCTTGTCCTGTCCCTTGTTCCCTGGGAGAAGAG